>VZTZ01025460.1:131201-624076 GCA_013400955.1 Drymodes brunneopygia
ATAATTTGTTAAAAACTACTAGTCTTATAACACATCATAGAATCAGAATTATAGATTATGCTGAGGAGGAAGATACCCATTAGGATCACTGACTCCAACTCCTGGCCCTGCACAGCAGCACTCCCAAGAGTCACACCCATGTGCCTGAGATCACTGTCCTAACACTTCTTGAGCTCAGACAGTCTTGGTGCTTATACGGTTTCCCTGAGGAGTCTGTTCCAGTGCTCAACCACCCTTTAGGTGAAGAGCCTTTTCCTGGTATCTAACCTAAACCTCCCCTGAATGAGCTTTATGCAATTTTTCCTAGTCCTGTCAATGGTCATGAGAGGGAAGAGGTCAGTGCCTGCCCTGCCGCTTCCTCTTGTGAGGAAGTTGTAGACTGCAATGAAGTCTCCCCTCAGTCTCCTCTTCTTCCAGGCTGAGCAGAGCAAAGTGACCTCAGCCATTCCCCATAAGGCTTCCCCTCTAGACCCTTCACCATCTTTGTTGCCCTCCTCTGGACTGTCTCAAATAGCTTAATGTCTTATGTTGCAGTGCCCAGAACTGCACACAATATTCAAGGTGAGGCCGCCCCAGTGCAGAGCAGAGCAGGACAATCCCCTCCCTTGCCTGGCTGGTGATGCTGTGCCTGATGCCCCCCAGGACACACTTGGCCCTCCTGGCTGCCAGGGCACTGCTGGCTCAGATTCAACTTGCCACTGACCAGGACCCCTAGGTCCCTTTCCACAGTGCTGCTCTCCAGCCTCTTGTTCCCCAGTCTGTACATACACCCAGGAGTGCCCTGTCCCAGGGGCAGAATCCAGCACTAGTCTTTGTTAAACTTCAACCTGTTGGTGATTGCTCATCTCTCCACATGTTGAGGTCTCTCTGTAGGGTGTCTCCACCCCCGGGCGAGTCAACAGATTCTCCCAATTTAGAATAATCCCCAAACTTGCACAGTATTCCCTCAAGTCCTTCATCCAAGTCTTTAATGAAGAGGTTGAGGAGCACAGGCCCAAGGATGGAGCCCTGTGAACCCCACTAGTGACAGGTCACCAATGTGATGTCACCCCATTCACTATGACCCTTTGTGCCTGACCTGTGAGCCAGCTGTTCACCCATCACGTATCACAGTTATCCAGCTGCGGGCCGCACATTTTATCTAGAAGGATACTGTTAGAGACAGTATCAAAAGCTTTGCTGAAATCCAAAGATATTACATCAACTGGCTTCCCTTGGTCAACTAGGTGGGTTATCCTGAAGTAGAAAGATACCAGGTTTGACCAGCAGGACTTTCCTCTCATGAAGCCATGTTTGTTGTGATCAGTGACCAACTTGTCCTCCAGGTACTTTTCAATACCTCACAGAATAATCTTCCCCATTATTTCAGTGGGCACTGAAGTGAGACTGACAGGTCTATAGTTTCCAGGGCCCTCCATCTTGTTCTTTCAAATTGGGACAACACTGATTGGCTTCCAGTCAGCTGGGACCTCTCTGGATTCCCAAAACTGCTCAAAAATCATTGAGGGAGGGTTTGCAATGCAATCAGCAGCTCCTTGAGGAAATGTTTAGAAGGCAATACTTTATTAATAAGGGCACCGCTAAGACTGAGGAAGCTTATGAGGAAATGATGCACTATGATGCTTTAGCAATTTAATATGCACTTTCATTTTGAATGTGAATATATTAGTTAAAAGCTTTTCCACTGTTTATGTTAGCAGTATCCAATCAAATGGTATATTTAGGTCTAACTTTAAAAAAAAATAAAAACCCTACATAATTACTAAAACAAGCAAGCTTTTATTAAAAAGGCTTTTGTCCTCTCTGTCTTGAATGAAGTGGATTTGGTTCCTTCATATTTGAACAGGGTTTTTGTAGTGAGTACTTTTGCCCTTTGTATATATTGACATTTAGGCATTTCTTCTCTAAGATCTTAGAGGACATGCCTTATGTAAGAAAAAACCTTAAATATTGGCAAGACTTTAACTGCTGTACTTTTATATGTTTTTACTTTTCTTCTTTTTTACAAAATGGAAGTGATTTCCTCATTCCTTAGCATATAGCACTGGTAAAGTAAGGCATGTTGGGCAGTCAGGATTATAGCCAATACTCGACATAAATTTAAACCAGGAAAGATAGGTCCCTTCCCAGATCCAACAAATTTGTGACTAAAAAAATAAAACAGGAAAGGTCTTTTTGCTTGTTTGAAAATGAAAAAACCCCACACTTCCAAGACTTTAAGAAGCTCTGTACTTATTTGAGAGGAAAAAAAACAGGCTTTATATTTTGAAAAGCATTTTTGTAGAAAGATTTCCATGAGGCCTAGGAATAAATTTTCATACACTACAGAATTCATTTAGAATGCATATTTTCTGAAGGCACTCCCTGTTTAATGCATGTTTCTTGCAATTGCTCTTTCTCTTTCCATATGTCTGTTCAAATTCTCCAGTTTGCTTGTGCTTCTTTAGGCTATGTTCCACCTTCAACATTATCAGAGTAGGTATAAAGTAAGCAGAGTTTGTTCTCTACTCAGTAAATTACCCTTATATCTTACATGGGCCATAGGATTACTGCAGGAAGAAACCTACAGAACTCAGATCTATCACATATAAAAAAGATGCCACTTCCCATTTCCCTTGCACTGATTTTAATGAGATAATTGTGGTAGGATCAGCCCAGCTGGATGGACAGTGTCAACCAAAGCTGCTCAATCATCCTGCTCCTCAGCTGGACAGGGGAGAGAAAGTGTAACAGAAGGCTCATGGGTTGTGATAAGGACAGTGAGAGATCAGTCACCAGTTTCTGTCACAGGCAAAATAGACTTGATTTGAGGAAATTAACTTGATTTATTGCTAATCAAATCAGAGTAGGACAATGACAAATAAAACCAGTTCTTCCTGGGATCAACTTCTCTTCTGAATTCTCTGCCTCATCCCCTCCAGTGGCACAGGAGGGACAGGGAATGGGAGTTGTGGCACTCCTTTCTCCTCAGTGGGAGGACTCTCCATGGTCTTCCCCTGTCCCAGTGTGGGGTTCCTCAGGGAAGACAGTCCTCCACCAGCCTCTCCAACATGAGTCCCTTCCACAGGCTGCAGTTCCTCAGAAACTGCTCCAGGCCCGTCCCCAGCGTGCAGTCCTTCAGGAACTGGCTGCTCCAGTGTGGGTGCCAGTGGGATCTCAAGTCTCACCAGGAAACCTGATCCAGGGTAATTCCATACAGGACATGGGGGAAGCTCATGGTGTCTTCTCACAGGAGTCATTCCATCTCAAAATCCCTCCACATGAACTGAATACACTTGTGAAAATCTGTTATCTCCAATGTCAAGGACTTACAACTGCAGATAAGCTGCAGATGGACTTTAATCACCAGTTCCTTGTTTTACCACCATAAAATATTATACTTTAGACTAAAACAGGGGGATTCAAACTAAAATAATTTCAGTAATTTCTACAATAAATGCTGATTGGATAAAAATGTTATCTCTGTTTAGCAGCAGTGAGTAAAGATGTAAATGTAAGGATGCAATCAAATTTTTACCAGTTTATGGGAAAAAAAAAAAGAACCAGTGTTCAGTAAATAAAAAAATAATCATTCTCTGATTCATCACAGCTTCACCTCTACAGTATAAAAATATCACAGAAATATTTTTTCTGGCATTTGGTTTTTTTCTGATTTTTTGGGTTTTTTTGATGATTGGTTGTTTTTTTAAACAGTAGGGGACTATCACTAACTTAAATCTAGGATTAAAAAGAGAATCAAAGATACAAAATCATTTTGCTTTCAAACAATGTGATTCTGAACTTCTAGGACCTTAAGACCTGTCTGCTACAAAGGCATTAACAACATATTCAGTACTGTTTTCTAGGCTAGCATCAGGTCATAACCAAGTACTGTCCATCACTGTTCTGCTGACCTTTAGCAATTTGGATCAAACAGCCTTGAGTCAATAACTTCCATTTTCTTAAAAGTAATGCTCTGGGATATCTGGTCTACAAGTAAGAAAATCTAATAGATGAAACACCAACAAAATCACGCCAAGAAATAACATCCCTACTCTTGGCTAACCTCAAAATTTGCGCTATAATCCTGGTAAAGTCACAGATAAATAGCAAACAACACTTTACAGTACACATCCTTTGAGTAGATCAATTGGTTAGAGCATGGTGCTAATTCTACTGAGGTTCTGGAGTCTCATCCTGCACGGGCTATTTGCAAGTTGGACTTGATGATCCTTGTGGGTCCCTTCCAACTCAGAATATTCTGTGAATCTATCGTTAAATATTTGTATCTCTTGCTACTGCCTGGTACCGAGTTTTTTTCTGGTTAAAATTGCCATTCTTGCTGTTCCATAATTTAGTCAATAGGTGGCAATGCCTACTCCGGTACATTTCTTCCGTGGGTATTTGTGATGTTATTTATTCTCCATCTTTATATCAGCCTTCAGAAAAATATTTTCATTTCCATTCCTTGATCTGTTCCAAAGAACAAAACAATCCCCCTCCCCCCAAAAAAAAGCCAAAAGAACCCCCCAAAACCTGTAAAACGACTGACTTACCTCACACATCAGCTTAAAAAAGAGTCTGTATGACATTAGCCTCTACTTTCAGAGCTTTCTTTTACCATCATTCACCACCAGTAAATACTGGTGTCTGGAGAGTTTCTTAGCCTCCTTCCCCAAACTCTACTTAGATTTTTACTCCAATTACTTGAAATTGAGATATTTTTGGTTGCAATGCTTCAGAGTCTGCTATCTTTCCTATGATACAAAGGTAATTTTGAAACAGATGTTCGCATTTAGTTTGAGGAAAGAGCTAGACATGATTGTATCTTGTTATAAATAGTTTTCAGAGGTACTAACCATTGAAGTAATTAATTTTCTGAAGGTACACAATCCTTGCAAGGATCCTTGCCAATATTGCAAGGAAACTTTTAGGGAGATGTGTTGTGAATGGTAAGTGAGGTTCTTACCATCACTCTAATGGTGATTTACATAACTATATCCACATAATTTTGACACTAATTTAACCCTAATAGCTCATCTTAAGAAATAATTCAAAAATACTTTTATATTTTTTCCCTATTAAACCTTACATAACATCAAAGTTTTACCCAGGCCCTTTTCTAATAGTAACTAGAATAAGATGATATGAAGAAGAATGTTTTTGTTTTCCTTTCATGTGGTAATGGAAAGCTGCTCTTGTGGCTCCTGTGAGTTTCTAAACAACAAACTATGAGCTATACTGTTTTTTAAATTAAATACTATGCAGTGAAAGAATAAAAACAAAACAGAACTTGTTTTTTCCTGGTCTGTGCCAGATCCCTCTGGAGACTGACTTGTAGAACAAGGAAGATCTTGAAAGTTTAGTGGTTTCACAAAAGTTTCTTCATTCCAAGATCAATGAAGACAAGCACAGAGTTATTACACTCGGGCTTAGCTGTTCAGATTTCTTTCATGGCCAGTTGAAGCAATTACTAAACCTTGGTTGTTTGCTTCAGTCTGTGTTGTTTATCCACTTGTGTTACAGAGCTAGGTGTAGGGCTGCAGAGTGAGCTGATCTGGATGAAAAGTCATAATTTTGGAAGGGCTGATGATAAAACCAGAATCAGTCTCCTGATTCCAGTAACAGCTATAAGGCTTCTCAGTTGGTGAAATCCTCAACTGAGAATTTTTAGTGGTAAATAATAATAATAATGCATTTCAACGTTTGTTATAAAAGCAAGCAGATGAAAAAAATACATGGAAAATTGCTTCACAGAGCAACTTTTTCACAATGTGTTAGCTCTGTGTTATGTTGCCGTTGCATTTTTCTATTGGAGCGGAACAACAAAGGAAGATTGTAGGAAGGAGTAGGGATTCTGGTGGAGAGGGATGTCATCCCACAGTCAAATCCTGTCTGATTCAGTTCTTCATGCAGCTTTGCACTACTGGGGCAAGGATGGCCAGAACAGAACAAGCCTGCAAGCAACACCATAAGCTCTGTATAAAATCAAGATCTTTGGAACAGGGGAAGTTGAAAATTAAATGAATAAATGTAGAATAAGGATAAGAAATCACTGTTAAATGACAACTATTATTACAATGGAATGATTTTGCAGAACAGTGTCTGATATTGATTTTCAGACCTCTCAGTGATACACATAGGAAATAATTCTTTTACTTTGCTCTCGGTATGTGACCCGTCCAGTTTGAGGCATTCATTACATTTCAATAAGATTATATACATCTGGGAGAAAGCAGAGGCAAGACAAATATACGCAGTTTTGGAAAAAGATCTCATGAGAAAGAGAAGGCAGAATAGTATTCAAGTTAATTTGCTACAAAGAAGAGAAAGTAGAAGTGCTGTATCTGTAATCACCAATGAGATCACATAAGCTTACACATAAGAGCAGTTGAAATTAGATGATATGGAAAAAGATATTTTAACTTAAGAAAAGAAAAAAATTGCAATATATTACACTGAGAAAGTCTTCTCATTGAAATTTTAGGTGTATTTTTACAGCTTCAGAGCAGGGAAATGGATTAGATGTTCTTTTCAGATTTCATTCGGCCCAAAATTTCTAAGTTTCTCTCCACCCTCTAAGAAACCATACCTTCTATCTCTGCACTCTACCAGCTACTTTAGTAGTTCCAGCTTTCATTTTCAAATGCTCCAGGAGAGACCATACTGTGACAGGTGAGAACACAGACTGCTAATGGAGTCGTGTAAAAAAAGTCATTACTTAAAACAAAAATACCAACAAAACCCACCATTACTATCAACAAAGAAAAATCCAAACCAGATATATCTTATTTCCTACTTACTTCCCTTTATACTAAAACAAGATCAAGCTACTGCAAAACTCCAGTGGTCTTGGATGTGATGCACCACTAATAATAAAAGATCAGTAAGTTTAGAACTGTGCTTCCCATAACAACCATGTGAGGCTGCAGAGGCAAAATCAGTTTCTTGGGTGGTAAGACTTATGCAACATTAGGTCAACAGAACAGGCTGGAGGAAAAAAAAATGGTCATAGAGCAAAAAGGAAAAATCTTTATCATTAAATAATTACACACAATTACACTGCAATGTCACAGTTCCTAATGTGTCAACCATATCAACTCATGGTTACTGATAGTAACAATATTTTGCCTTTGGCAAGTTGTGGCAAACAAAATAATTTTATTTGTGTTAAAAATGAAAGGTTCTTCTAACTTTATTTCAAAGCAGCATTTAACATTGATTTTTCTACCTCCATCTCACAATATACCAACATTTTGAAATGGCAATATATTATAATGATATTGTTTCCATAACTGTGGTGAATGAAACAATATATGAAAAAGATGGATAACACAATCTAATCTAGTCCTATTCATTTCAGACCACAGACACATGGTTTTCTTTTTTCTAAATAAAAGGGAAAACAAAAGTAGGAAAAACTAAACAAAGTTGAACTAGTTCTCAGCCCTTCCTACAGTTATCCTTACAGTGGAGAAAGAAAAAATAATGCAGTCAAAATACCTATAGGTATGGGTCTAATTGGTTAATCAAATATTTCAACACAAAAGCACGTAGACAACAAAAAATAAGTTTACCAGGTTCTAATGTAAAAATAACGTGTTCGAAGAGCTTCAAAGGAAAGAAAGGAATCACACCAAAATGGTTGTACATATTCATGCATACTTGTCTACGTAAAGTTAAAATGTTGCTATGGAACTCTCCTGGGTTGAAGAGAAATTGTGACATTTCTGAAAAAGAGCAGTTTTGCCTGGCAAGTTAGCATGTGCTACCCTCTGGAGCCTTAATAGGGTCTGGAAATGCATACTATGCCTCCATGACACATCAGGAGGTATCCTCACCAAAATCTTTAAAAGTTCCTTCAACCCCAACTTTTCTGTGATTCTGATTCTAAGGTTTCTAAGGGAAACTTTCATCTGTAAATTTGGCCTTAAATGCTTCTGGGTGACTGTTGCTGTGCAAGTATCCCGCATATCAAAATGTTATTTTCAAACTTAATGAGGTCTGTTCTGGTAGAGCTTTTTTAAGTTGTTGCACACATAACCAGGAAAGTGTTTTGTCACCTAAGCTACTTTTTTAGGTGCAAGTGCTGCTCAAAAGCTGCTCATACAGACAATCTAGATCACATAGTATCAAAACATTAGTCTCAAACAAATAATCTGTTCAGAAAATAAACTCAGTTAAATGTATTTCTTCATATCTGGATAACTCCAGTGTCATGAGAAGACATGCTGGCACACTACTGTGGGTGTGCATTGCAGACTGTGGGCAGGAGTTCAGAAGCTCAAGCTCATCTGTCTGTTCAGGGTTTTTTTTTTACTACAACTGTATATATATATCAATGTATATTTTTTTCGATACCACTGGAAAATTTTCATTTGATATTGAAATTAAATCCTAAATTACACATAGGCAGTTGTGTTATTTACCAAGTCAGGAAACCTAAAAAAAGGAGTATCTTGAAGTTTCTCGTTTATTTATTTTTCTATAAAGACAGGTATTTTTTGCCCAATAATTTCTGAACAATCTTCATACTGTGTGGTAGTATAAAGTCAGCAAAGATTATGATGATGGTAATTATGGTTCCATTACATTTCATCATCAAACTCTATATTCTTTTTGTTGAAAGCCTTACACATAATGCCATTCTGTAATCAAATTTGAAGTGTGATAACAAAGGCAGCCTACTGTCCAAGGCTACATGCTAATGATTAGATATATTAATCTATGACACAGCTGTACAACGTTATTAAAATAAAGCAAGTACACTGAAAAAACTACCGAGGCAGTAGCAAGAAGGTAAAAAATGCACACCAGCATGCCAGATTTTACATGAAGGCACATAAGAAATTAGGGTACAATCCAAATAATCAGCAAATCTGTCATTCCTAAGCAGTTTAAATGAACCCATCCAATTTACACAATCCACTAGGCTCACTTTATCTTGTAGCAATTATCACAATCTCCCTGATGCTCTTGTGTGCTACAGGAAATAGCAATCCTCTGTCTTGCCTTGTGTCTTGCTAAACAAGCAAATTATATTGATTGTCATCTTAATGGAAAATACCAACACAAAGTCCTTAAGGTCTTTTATCTTGTGGAAAAGAGGAGAGAAATGTTCTGTAACGTCCTTTTGGTTTTGTTTTTCATTTGAGAAAGAATATTTTACAATAAGCTTAAAAACCTCTCACAACGTGCTTTTCACTTGTTTAATTAAATCTTCTTTCCAAAAATAAGCAAATAGTCTTATGTTAGCCATTATTTAGATAGGAGATTGAAGCAAATAAACAGCCTTTTCATAGTAGTGGCAAGTTTAGTTTTAGTCATAATTATACAATGTATGTTTTTCCCCTTGCAAAATCAAGACAACTATAGAATTTCACAAGCCTTTTTGTTGTGGCAATCAGTGTCTTAAGTATTTGATAAGGAATTGTTTTTTTACTTCTTTGTCAGACAGTGAGATGCCTTCAATATCCTCACAAGGGGAAGTGGGTGGACAAAAACTGATCTCTCTCATGATAGGACATGAGGAAATGACATGAATCTGAGTTAGGGGAGATAGGCTGGATATCAGGACAAGGTTTTTCACCCACACAGGGGTCAGGCACTGCAGCAGGCTCCTCAGGGAAGCGGTCACAGCATCAGCCTGACAGAATTCAAGTAGCATTTGAAAAATGATCTCAGACACATGGTGTGACTCTTGGGGTGTCCTGTGCAGCACCGAGAGTTGGACTCAGTGATCCTGATGGATATCTTCCAACTCAGTGTATTCTATGATTCTAAGTGATCCTGTTCCCACATTAAGTTTTCCCAACTATAATTTTTCACATTTCATAAGTTGTGTGACTCGGAACTTTAGAACTACATCTCTTTGCAAAGGCAATCCTCAGTGTGAAATCGATGCAAAAATTTTTAATATCATAAGGATAATGGGTAGAAAGCTTGTGGTGGTGCATTTTACATGTCTGCTCCCAGATACTAGTGCTGTCTAACAAGCTCCTGTTTTTTAATGAACAGCCTTGGAAATTCATTTTTCTTGCCTAAATAACAAACCAAGTGGAATATTTTTTTTTTTGTTATCGAACTTTCAGAGAAAGTTACTGCTTTGAATTTTGGCCAGGATTGAAAATTACTACGACTAAAGCACACTCTCTTGCAACCCTGTAAATAATGTTCTGAAGTGAAACCCTTGGAGCTCTCCTGGACCACAGCAGGCTGCAACTAGCATTCTCCCACTAAGTAGGACCTCTCAGAGGCAGAGGACTTTCACGTTTGCTATACTCAGAGCATCACCAAATGATGGTGATGACTCTTGGGCTGCTGAATACTCTCAACTCCTCAAGGCTCAACCCTTCCCCCACTGAGAAGCCACAAAGGTATCTGAAATGAGAACTTCATTGAATTCAAGGGGAACTTTTTCACAGGTACGAATCTTGTACAGACTCCTTCTGTCCATGTGCATGCTGGTGATTTACTAAAATATGAATATCTGTCTCGTATCAATACCCAACTTGAGACAGACAAAGACTCTCTAACAGGGCTGTTAGAAAGTGTGTGTTTATTTCAGTGCCAGGCAGCTGTGTGGGATAGTTCCCTAATATGCAGTGCAAAAGCACAAAGCAATAGAAAATCTTTATATTTACAAAAGTCTTGAATATTCAAAATATAAGGATATATTCATCATATTGACACCTCCTATTTCCCTGCTTCGTATGGTAATTAGTTGAATACTAATTAAGCATGCGTGGTTTGTTTTTTAATTTGAGTCGGTGGTCGTGAAATTTGAGGAGAGGGCTTGAATGACAAAGTAAAACTCTTCCTTTTGTTCGAACTTTTCGCCTTTTGGTTTTTGACAATACAAATTGCTTCTGAGGGAATTTTTGGTTCCTTCTTACATTTCTCTTCAATAGGAAAATTAGTAACTGTCTACATTCTTTTAGATCTATGAAGCAATGTTTTTCTGTTTCCCTATTGCAAGCACAGCTGAATAAGCACTAAATGACAAGTAATTGTTCACCTACATTCCAAACCTGCTTCAAACCTAATTCTTTAGTTAATCATTGATTCTTTTAATTGATTCCAGCTGGGTCTACTTACTAACTGTTTTCTTTAAATTAATTTTAGCTAGGTCTACTTACTGAGTATATTTCAACTAATTTTAACTAACTTTTTGTCTATTATTCTAATTTTTAAAACTATATTTCACTAGTATGAATATGCTATAGCAAATATACCACAAATGTTGTTCTACTAGATTCTTAAGTACCTCACACTTGCAGTGAGTCAGACCTGTAAATAAGTTACTTTTGAGATAAATTCCATATGAATCTTTTGCTAAACTGTTTAGCTTCAGTTATCACTTAAGTACTGTTAAGTTTAAGTGCTGTTAATTTAAGTGAAGTGCTGTTGGGTCTTTAGGCATAAACTTTTAGTCAGAGTCGACATGCTCTACTCACAGGAGTGACTCAACTTGTGACTCAGCAGCAGGGTCTTCTGTATTCCTTTTTATCCTTACCCTTTCCTATCTTATTCTCTTCCCTCCTCGCCTTTCCAGCTTCCACAAAGGCAGTTTGGGGTTTATTTCAGTTTGGATTCATTGACTTTGGATTTTTGTTTGCTTTTCCTTCGTGCACTTTAAGCATCTAGTAAGTAATAGACTGAACCTCGCCAGTGAACTTTGTGATGCTTTCATTTTCACATTATACTTGTTTTTGCTGATACCTTTGCCAGTGATTCTTGAAGCGACCTTAAAACAGTCATTGGTTGTTGAAAACATTAAGGCAAGGAAAAAAAGGTGCCAAGGTCTTGCACAAAGTGTGTAATAGAACTGTCAGATAAGTAGTGCCCAGGCCCTCTTCACTTTCTTCTCTTTACAGTATATTTTACCATTTTTCAGAATTTACAGTCTGAAAAAAATAATAAGAAAACTGTTTCAGACAGCTTTTACACGAGTCAGACTAGAATGCCTTACTTTTTGAACTTATTTTAATGAAGACACAATTAAAACAGAAAAAAATCTACCTAATGTAATAAAATAAATTAGACTTTTTTTTCAAATCATTGTTTCAATCTTATTTATCAGATCTAGATGAACTTTTGATGATTTTAGGCTCATCCAGGCTTAAAATCCCTAGCAATATAATATATATAAAAAAAAAAACTGGCTTAAAAGATGACAAGATTCTGTGGTATTTATTTTCACTTCTGGCTAAGCAAAAGAGAACAGTGAGCTGTCAGGTAAAATCAAATACAAATAAATTACTTAAAATTGGATATTTCCACATGGAAAAGCCAAAGGAGAATAACAAATACATATTTCTTGTTTAGGAGGCTACAATGTCCTACCCTCACCACTATTGCACAAAGAAAAAAAAAAAAAAGAAGGCAACAGATTGCTACCAAACGAGCTTAGTGTCTCAGTTGATTTCAGCCTTACTGTCATAGTTTCACAGTCAATTTAACATGGCATCAACTGGCAATGAAGCCAAATAAACCTTTTCCACTGACCCCTTCTTCCTTCTTTTTTGCTCTTTCTTCTTTTGATGAGGCGTAAGAGTCAATGAGGCCATTGAACACATGGGAGTAGGAAAAGTTTGTATGGATTCTTGTGCTGACATGAGACAGGGAGCAAGCAGTCAGCAATGGGCTTGCAATCAGGGATCAGAGATGCTGACAGCTGAAAATGGGTGCAACTCTGCTTGTAGACAGTTCTGTATAGGTTTGTACAGTACTAGAAGCTGCAGAGCTGTGTGTTGTGGTCAGGCTAGTAGTCCTCTGCAAGAGGCAATTGGGACAGGTCACTGGCACCAGACTACCTCACACACAGCTACAATTGTCACATGGAGAGAAACAGAGCTTTTCAAAAGAGGTATGATTATTCCTTATCAGGAGACAGGAAATAGAATAAACACTTGTCTGTGCTTGAAGGCAAGATTGGAGTGAATGGACAATTGTAAGTTCGGTTTAATAACAGACATAGGAGTTTTTGCATCAGCTTCTCATAAAAAAGAGTGAGTCTAAAAGCCTATTTCTAATTTGCAAGTTGTTCAGTTTATGAAAACTATTTACAATTTGGTTGCTAAAGACTTCTTCAGAAGGTTTTCTCTACTTCTCTGTTCCCATAATTCACTAGTCTTTGGCTGCCAGCACAAAAGTGTTCAACTAATAGCCAGGAAAATAAATGCTGCAAGAATAATAAAACTGTGAATGACCAAAAAAGGGGAAGATTTAAATAGCTATTTAATAAAATAAGGAACACACAAAGCTAGTCCTTTCATCAGATTTGAGTACAGAAGCAGCATTAAACTAAGTGCTTGGTATAAATAAACAAATTACTCCTACAAAGCATTTTGCATCTTTTGAACAAAAATCCTCCTAAAGAAAGTGTACATTTTATTAAGATACTGACAGACACAAAAAAGACCATCTTAGAAAAGAAGAATTGTTACTCTCCAAAGGGAAAACAAGCAAGCAAAAACCCTTTTATCGTTCATGTATTCGGTACAATTGTGTTGAGACTACCTGAGGCTGTGAAATAGAAATTCCTAACTACTGCAAAGAGGCTCCTCGTGAGTCTCCATTCATTTCTGGAACGTAGGAAATATAGTCTTGACAAAGAGGGACACACACATGACAGCAGGAGTTTTTTGGAAGGTAGATAGCCACATAGATATTGTGAGACTAACACAAATAGAGACTTTTATCCAGCTAGTAAACTGCATATGACATCTAAAGATGTTTTGGGATTTTTTTCTAAATTTTCAAATACACTTTTCATGAAAGTGCTTTTTGCATGCTGTGTTTGAAATGGCCTAGATTTACTTCTGAGAATGAGAAAATGAGGAAGAAGATGGTCTTTGAGGCACTCTAGTCCAAATCATGAGCCTAAGTAATATCTTTCTAATCATGCTTCCAGACTGTCACTAGGAGAAAGCTTAGGAAAAATTCATCAGTATGAGCAAGACAAAAGGGAACAGAAATGCAAAGAGGTTGCTGACATTGACTGTATGTGCTCCTGAGAGACTGTTCCTTTGGAGAAGAGCAATACTGCACAATAGAGACGTGCCTTAATGATCACACGGACTGAATTCACAGTGTGACAATTTGCCCACAGCACCCTGTGTAGAGCAGTAAAATTCTCACTTCTCTGTGAAATACATGCATCAACCTCCTGCACAAGCAAGTGTTATGCTGTTCCTTGGCAACACTGGGACACACTCGGTCTTACCACCCGATGTGAACATCCCTTAAGGGAAACTTTCAGGTCCATCTCTGCAATTTCACTGTTCTGTTCAAACCCATTCTGCATCACAAAGCGAGAACAGAAATTTTGAAAAAAGTATCTGAAGCACACAGTGGGGAAAAGCTAAATTCCAAGAAACTTCTGATGACCTGATAACAGAAAGACATAGAATAACGTTGTCTTACACTTGGTTTTTATTAAACTTAGTAAATTACATCCAGAGGGAAAAATCTCGAGGAAAATATTGTGCTTCCAGCTTGTGTTTTTATCTTATCTAAAGTTAATAAGAAAAACAATGAATTGGAACTGGAGAGTGTGAAATCAGATTTAGAATGAAGTCAGGGTATTTTGTACCAGCTTTCCCTGAACTGTAAGCGAAAAGGTATTTCTAGCAGAAGCACTTTCATAGAAACATCATCAGATCATCTATTAAAAATCAACCTGTCTCTGTAGAACAATTCAAAACACAGGCATTTTAGAGCAGGAAACATGGAACTAAAATAGGCCATCAGTAAAAGGATTGTATAAAGAAGATTGTTTCCCCTTGGATGAACAGAAAGGTTTAGAAATTCAATGCTACTCTCTTTTTCATTGGCATAATATTTCCATTGCCATACCTGATTTATAACTGTGCTGTGACTTTATAACAACAAAGATGAGCTGTCAATAGAATATGCATGTTTTTTCCAAAGATGGCACTTATCATGAGGATACTGGAGTCCATTCCACTCAGAACTCTAGAATATCAGTAAAATCCTCCTGAGTGACGCTTCTTTCCTGCAATGGGGTGGCAATTTACCAATTTCAGGAGCACCCTGAGGGATGGTACACCAGACCATGAAATACACCCCACAACAAGAAGAACCTGTACTTTCACTCTGGCTGCCTGTGAGTAGGAGGGAGGCAAATCTCAAACAGCTGAAAGGGGTTAGAGCAGTTGCTATTCAAATGTGTGTCAGATGTGCTTGACAACAAATTAATGCTTATGGACTAAATACATTGAAAGCTGTAGATATTTCAAAGATAATTCTTGTAAGATGTTAATTATCTTATTGTTTTGGGGTCTTTTTTCCAACAGAGGTCAAACTTTTTTAGCTTCTGAATAAGTATTTCTTCAACAGGTGTCAAAGACAAGCCCTTCTTCCATTGTCACCTTGAGAAAGTCATTCACTCGTGCTTTCTATAGCTAATATTTATAAACAAAGCAGACAAATTAAATAAGTACTGTCCTTAGTAACTGAATGGAAATAAATAAAACTATTTTGAAATATGATTCTTTGATTTGCACAGAAGTTAAACAGCTTTAGGAAACAGTGAGGATTGTTAGCCAAGCTGTAACTCTGAGAAGCTTGAGACAATACATCTGTGCTGGACTGCACACACATCAGGACACAAAGATAGAAATACATGCAAAAGTGCCATTGAATGCTCATGTTTCTACCTAAAAGAAAAGAAATATTTCAGTAAAGTATTTGATGACCCAGAAAGACAGCTCACAAAGCAGACACAATTCTTAAAATTCTTTTTCTGTTCTAATAGAGTTTGAACCTTCCCAGCTTAGAAACAGAACTGTATACATAAGAATAAATTGAATTATTATGCTTAGTCATACCTTTCACATGACAATCCCTAACTACACCAGAATCAAATTAACAGAAAATTGGAACAGTCAGTCATTTAAAGACTCCATATATCACTTTATCATTAAGAAAAAGTATGCAACTGAATCTCCACATTAGCAACAGAGATCTAACTGGATTGTTAATACATCTAGCAATTAATCATCTTGAAATAAATTAACAAGCTGCCAATAAAAATAATTTGTATGAGGTAATGCAAAATCCCTTTGAAAGACTGCAAGATTTGTGCAAGTTCTTATGACATTAGAGATGATAATCAGTTTCTGTGTTGAAATTGTTTGGCAAAACAAAACTCAAAACTACTAAACACACTTTGTAAGCCTTCTCAGTGTTAATAACTGCAGTATGAAGTAAGCACAGTTCTTTTTCCTGTCTCTAATTTTGTTTAATTTGTATAAGAAGAAGTGGAAGAGGCATAAACATCTTGAATTCCACTCATAACTACATCACCACTAATCATAACAAAGAAAAACAAATTCTAAATCAAATTAGTAGTTTATCTGGGATATTAAAATAGCAGAAGTTATCAGTAAAGACTAAGCACTAGTGAGTTTTATTTCTATATATTTCTAGAAAGCAAACTGAATAGAAGAGGAATGGGCTAGGAAATACGTAATAAATAATTTCAGAAATTCTCAACATTCTTAACTAGTTAAGAATAAAACAAACAACAAAAAAAAGAGTGGACAATTTAAACCTTGTAGATCACCAAAGCCGCTTCACACAAATCAAAATCTTGGATCAAAGTTATCTTATATTAACCTGAAATAAAATTTTCTCTAAAAATTACTCCAAATATAAGGCAGAGTCTGCATTCACTGAAATACACAAATAAACCAAACTGTCATGCATACCACAATATAAAAATCCGGAAGGCAGGCATGTGAGAAATACATCAAAGAAGATACAACAGCATAAGTTAGGGAAAGATATCTAGATAATATATATCTGTGCCTAGAAAACACAAATTATTTTGAAAGCACAGAACAGATAATACCAGAGAACCCTTCTAGTTTAAGTGACAAAACAAAAAGTGCTCTGTGTTTGTACCTGTAGAAAGACAATAAATTGTTAGCAACAGTGTCTTATATAAGTTAATAGGTATAGAAGAAGTTATTTTACATAGGAATATTCATAACACTTTTAACTTGGGCAAAGATACTCAGATTTTATGTTCCTTGTTGAACAAGCACTTTTCAAGCGCACTTTTCAAACACACTGATGATTAAATTATTTCTTTCACAAGATGACAGCACAAATAACATGCAGTTATCCCATATCATCCCACTTGCATGTGCAGCCTAATCCTTTTCTAAAATTTTCTTGAAAATGTTTTGCTTTAGTGTAGGGTTTGTATGGCAATGTTTTAGTAGCAGAGGTGGCTACCAAGTGGCCTCTCTGAGAAACTGCCAGAAGCTTCTCCCATGTGTGATGGACCCAGTGCCAGCCAAGCCAAGACAGATTTGCAACTGGCCAAGGTTGAGACCATCAGTGACAGTGGTGACACCTCCAGAGTGGCATAGTTAAAAGGGGAAAAGAAAGACCTTCTGTCTTGGGTTGACTATATGATCTTTGTATTTTCAATTGTCTGTCCTGCTTATGCCAAAGATTAAGTTCTGTAGCTTTAAGTTNCACCTGGAATTGCAGACAGAGAGAAATGAGAATATGTGAGAGAAACCACAGATACCAAGGTCAGTGAAACAGGAGAGGGAGGAGGTGCTTCAGGTGCCAGAGCAGAGATTCTCCTGCATCCCACGGTGAAGGCTATTGTGAGATCTCCAGCCAGAGTCAATCCACCACAGGTTTTTAACTGTATCTGCAGTGAACAACATGAAAAAAAAGGTTGACATTGTGTTATCCAGGTGCTGAGGAATGCTGGACTTCACAGGCATTGTTAAGTCTGTTAAAAGCCTGTGCAATCTATACCTACACCAGCAGACATCATTAGACATGGCTTCTTTAATGAAGTGAAGAGGAAAAATAGCTGTCTTATACATTTGTACCAAACAAGAAAATAAAATTATGCAATACACTTCGCAAAACTAACTGAGTTTTTCAAAGATTTGGACAAGCATAACAAGCAAATAATTAGAAGAAATGAAAGGTTGTAAATCTATGAATTTGGGAATTCTCATGTCTCTGGTCTCAAAGGGAAGCTTAACTTTCTTGGCTTCCCCTTTGACATTATTTTTCCGGATTATTAACAGTGTGGATTATTACGTCTTCTCTAACTCCAAATGACTCTGATACATGAAGTGCTAAGACGTAAAGTACACACTGAGCAACACTTCAGGCTCTCATAAAAACAAAGTCCTTCATGCAGCCTTTTGTGCATGTCATATAAAAGCTGCTCAACCCTATTCTCTCACCTCAAATAGATATAGCACCTCCATGTCAGCTATGGGCTTTCAATAATTGATGGTGACTGTTTACAAACCCTTCTAAAGCTTCTGTATGTATTTCTCTGATGGAAATCTCTTACGTCTGTACTATAAACCAGGCTATTTAGTATGAGCAATTAAACAGGCCATCAGTCTGCAACTGCCTCTCAGTAGGTGAATTTAGCCCCTAGGTACTTCGGTGTGCCAGGAAACACTCATGCAGAATCACTTATTCTTTCTTAGGTTACATGCTAAATAGAGAGAATTATACATAAGTCCTTCTTCAAATTAGAGGAGAAATACTTTGTAATATTTTTTTGAAAGGGTTGTGAGTTATTTCATCACTGCTGGCACTTAACGGTAACATTTAAAGAGATTTTTATGAGCACATCTGGCTTTTGGCCAGGAAGGAAAAAATCTCATTGATAGGAAAGGTGTGATTCTCATGGAGAAGTCACTTTGGTAAACAGTGGTTTTAGGCAAATAACAGTGAAATAGGAAATGAAGAACCTCTATAGAACTTCTATTATAACTGTGTTTTCATATATCAAAGTGCAAAATGATGCAACCCTTGTCAATAACTAACATTTATCCAGTATAGTCCAAAACAACCTTCTCTTTCCTAAAGGCATTCCAAGATCTAGGAATTTTAACTATCTTTTTTAAGCAGGATATTAAATAGTGTTTGGGACTGGAACTTTGCTGTATGAAGTAAAGCAGGACAATGAAGATTTGACATGAAAGGTTTTGTAAATCAACACTGCAGACCTCACAAAGCTGAAGTAGGCCTGCCTTTCCCATTTGATTCACAGGAATTTAAAAACTATTTCACTGAAACATTAACATGATTCTTTGGCTACTTCTGCTATAAGTTTTGTTCATAGATATGATTAAAAGTGAAATTGCTGATTTGCACTTCAGTTCTCATATTTAGATGTGTTTAGAGACAGGCTTATCATATTTATCCAAAGTATACTCACGGAAAAATAATGTAAATTGAGAAAGCCAAACTACAGACCTGATTTGCCTGTCTGACCAAAATTATTTGGATGTGGGACACAAAGGATTCTTTGTTGTTGTATGGCCTAGTTGATGATGACCTGTGTATACAGTTGCACATACACTTTAAATTAAATGAAAAGGAATTTTTTTCAGAATAAGAGAATATATTCCCAAAAGCTTTCTGAGCATCTTAAAGGGAACACGTAATTGTATAGCCTTGTAAAAAAAACAAGTTTTTTAATGACAACATTTATTATATTAATTACATAAAAATTTAAATTCACAAAAAGCAATGCCCACAAAGCACTTTTGCCCTGTGGGCTGTATTATAATAATTAATATTCTATGGAAGTAGGATTTCTCCAAAAGGCCACAGAGAAGGGCCTGGTATGACAAAGCATATTTTAAAAGAAATTTCTTTGCCCTTAAAAATTTGATCTACTAACGCTATGTGGAAATAGAATTCCTTCAACTTCTTTCCCCTGAAAAGAGGCATTCTGGTAACTCTTCATACTTTTGTTAAAAATAAAAGTCATGGTCCAGGAATGTGAATTCAACGTGGGCAAACCAACCTATGAATACACAGCTTACATATTTCATGACAGAAAGCAGTAGAAGAAAATCCATAGAGAAATTAAAAATATAGATGTCACAATAGTACAGCAGAGCAAACAATTTCACTAAACATCACTACAATTTTCATAATAGTTGCTATTTATCTGATCATAATGAACAATACTTGTATAGGTTCCTAAAAGTATCCTTGCATTCTAAATTCATATTTTGTGTGTCTATAAATATATATATATACAGATGTATGACAATATTTAAATGAACAAGAACAGGAAGAAGGCAATTATAATGTCCTAAATTCAGTATTTCCACCTGAGGCTCATACTGGCTCTAAATTTTCTTTTTGACAGTGCTCATTTCTGTCTGTACCTTCCTCATGTTTAGGTACACTTAAACCAGAGCTGAGAGGTACCCAGGAAGTGCAGGGCTTTGAAAAATCTTTTAACCCTGTAGTGTTTGAGGAGAACTCAGGTGGATTCATTTTTGTTACAGATTGGAGATTCCTACAGCTTTTGTGGATAATATAGACGTAGCAGTTTTATTGAATCACTACCACTTGAAAGTACTTTATTTATGCAGAAAAAAAGGAGTCATGGAAAGGTTGCAATACTTGCTTAAAATCATACAGAATTTCTGAAACAGCTACAAGTAGAAAGTTGATCTTTTCAAGTCTCACATTTTGAATTGTAAACCATATGTTCATTGTAAGAAGAAATTTTCTGACACTAATGGTATTCTTGATACTGAATATTACTGGCAGTGGGTATTTCTTGAAACTAAAACTGCAATTATATATTTCAAGGGAATAATTTAGTGTGCTAAATCAGAAAAGTCCTACATAATATTAGTATCAACATATAACATATACAGCTTAAGTTAGGCTAAATTTAATTTCTATTCTTGCTTCATTCTTTCTTTTCTCCTCCTTTTATTGATATGAATGCAAACTATTTGCTGTGGGAAAAGAAGTATTACAACATGAAAGGAAATTGCTACAGATTTGGGAAATTGAAGAGACATGGCTTTTTTCTTGATGGAGATAAAATACATTGCTTCATTATTGTAATGCAGTATGACATACAGGCATGGAGAGATAAGGAGAGATAGGTCCCATAGATATCAGATTCAAAAAGGAAAACTAAATTTGAAAAAAACCAAAGTGAAACAGGGTTAAAAAAAGGTATATCAAAGACTGGGTCCCATCCTTACCAAAAAGGAATAGGATAAATATTATTTTTGTTTGTTTTAAAATCTCTTCTCTCTTTCATGGCTAAATTACAGTGTTTTAAAGTTCAAATAAAAAACACAGCTCAAACAGTTGAGTTCAGATTCTGATGAACTCCAAGTACTACACCTGTTGCAGTAGAAGAGAGAAAAAAGCATGGCTTTTTTTTCCTCCTGACCATTTATAGTTGAGAACAAATAGTGTCAAACAAGCTGTTTCTCATCATCAGAAAGCAGCCTTCAAAAATATAGATAAGCAGCAGCATAAAAGAGATTTTCCAGTTCCCTAACTGAATGAACTTCGATAACATCAGGCTTTTGCACAGAAAAAAAATACATACATCTCTACACACACTTTGCTGGAATATATGCAAAAGCACCAGATGTTAAACATATGAATCAAGATAAAGAAATAAATTAATTATTTCCTAAAATAGTAAGCAGTAACATTTAGCTACAGAAGACATTTATTGAGATTTTTTTTTAATTATTCTATCATGGGAAAAAGAGGCAATCAACAGGGCTAGTATCTAAAGTTTCTCACCAAAAATAAAGGCCCTCTAAGTAATGAGTGCTACATCATCCCAGAAAATTAAATTTTACACAGGTGAGCAGTGAAAAAAAGATAATGAGAAAAATGTACCCCAATCAAGAATAAAATCTAGGCTTCTCAGGTTAGTCCTATTTGCTCTTCTATGCCTGTGTTCCAAGGTTAGTAATCTGTCCTTTTCCTTTTTCAACAATTAAGATACTTTCTTTGGATTTCCTGTGTCACTGCAATTATTTTCCATGATAACAGTTATTAAACGCAATGAAATTACTCTGTACATTATATTCAGGAAGTCACCTCTACTGACAGAAAGTTTTTATAAAAACAAGGGTTTCCTCTCTTAGCATAAGTGATTGCTTTTTAAAAATAGCTGTTAATTAGAAAGGAAATTGCAAGTACAGCTATGCAAAAAGTAATGTCAATAGCACAACTCAAAACAAATCCATGACTTGAAACAAGCCTAATTTTTGTAAATAGATTTAATTGCAGCCCGCTCTGCTTTGTAAGTACTTAGTGACTCTATATTTGATAAACAGAAAAGGTTGATACTCTTTCGTCTTGTGTGTAAAACACAAACAGCCTGGGCATTGGTTTATACCAGTCATGTCTGGTTCCCATAGGAACTCATTATCCTCCAGCAATGACATAAAACAGTAATCTTGGATAAGCATAGGTTATGTGAAACAGCAAATATAAAGGAAATAAGAACATAAAATAGCCATTTTCAGATATTTTTTACCCAAACTGAATATTCACTGAAGGCATGCATGTCAGCGTTCCTAATGCTTATAATGAAGATGCTTCTTCCTGACAATAGCATGCTCCTACCTGGACATTTGGATAATCTTCTCCTACATTTTTCACTGTGTTTCTTAATTTAATAAAAAGGAGTAAAGGACCAACTTTGTAGCTTCTTGTAACTTCACATTTCAAGAGAAAATAGTCTTTACAGTGAGAAAAAAACAAACATAAATAAACAAAACTAACTTTGTAAGTCCTCAGTTTTTACCCTCATATTAGTCAATAATATGTTGCAAGATTAATAAGCAAGTATCTTTTATTTAAGATATAGATTCCCCATGTTTCTTAAATTTTTTCTTTAGCCTTTATTAAGGCTTTCTCATGAATAATTTGATCGACTATTGTATGGTAGAAAGAAATATGAGTGAAAAATCATTTAAGGGAGAGTTCTTCCCCTCTGAGTTATTGGTTAGGCACAACTTCAAATTGTCCTTCACTAGTCATATCTGATAAAACAGCAGTAGTTTTAACATATATGTTGCTCAAGAAAGAAATACAAAGTTTCTTAAGAATTTCACAAAGAGAAATAATTTGTAATTTTTCCTTTTTTATAAACTATTTGTTCAACTGCTTTTTATTTTGAAAAAACTGCACAAACAGGCCAATCCCAGAGGTGGGATTCTTTTAGATTACCATATTTTGTCAGAATATTTTTTGAGGGATGCTGCCACTGAGAAATGTTTAAAAAAGGAAGGTAAAAATACCCTTTAAAACTAAAGTAAAAAATAAACATTCATTTTGAACTTTCAATGAAATTTAGATCAAAATCCCATTAATATAATCTGAGAATTCAACTCTTTTAGCTCGAAGTTGACATCAATTAGGATCACAAGATTTCCTTTGTTTCTTTGACTGAAAATAATTTTTACCCGTGTTTTTCAGAGAGGCAGATACACACATCTCTATATATGTATCATGTCTGTACAGAAGCTTCTTAGTAATTTGAAACAATTTTGGAAAACATAGAGATTAGTTTATTATGTTTCCACCCCTGAAAATAATCAGGTACACAGATAGTAATGAAGTCCTGAGAAACCTTTAAGAAGCAAACCAAAGGTAATCTAAAGCAGTGACTCATATGAGAGTGATTACATAATGTCACATTCTTTGGAAAACCATGAAAGACAATCTTTTTAGCGTAATAGAAACTTTGAAACTTCGTCTTTTCTGTTGACTTCCTCCCAGTGCACCTGAGAGCACTGAAGAAGAAAAGATGCTGCTCAGTGCCTCTACATAACAGCACATTTCCATTTCAGAAAGTCAAGAGAGCTTCTCCCTCTAACTTCCACAGTACAAAAGGAAGGAGTGGAGAAAGGATGCATCCATTTATTTTACGCCTACTACATCTTTCCTTTAGGAAGGCAGAAACAGCCCATGGAAGCAGTAGAAGTGAAAGATTTCAATAGAAGCTATTAGGTTAAAAAAAAGAGCTTTGTTGTGTTATCACCCCTGTCTATTACCTCACAAAGTTGACTGAGTCTGTTACAGCAGTGATCTAATACAAACATAAGGATCATTTTCCATACAGCCTAACAGCAAATACATCAAGCCTTAATAAGATATAGCAGTAATATATGAATTATCAAGTATGATATCAAGACTTGAATTTTGGACAAAATATGACCAAACATATCACCATCTAAATCCAAGATTCTGCTTTATCTGATTATTTATTCCTCTGATCACATTAAAAGGATTCAGTGTCTCAAAATGTCTATGAAGCCTGCGTAGTCATGTGTAAGAATATCTGCAGAGCATTGACAATTTACTTCAAGTCAGTCTCCCTAAGACTCTTAAGCTGTGTGATAAAGAGAGAACCCCTTGTGGTTTAACCTCAGTTGGCAACTCAGCATCATGCAGCTTCTCACTCACCCCTCTGACACAGCAGGGAGGAAAACTGAACAAAAAAAAGAAGTAAAACAAACAGCTTGAGAGAAGAACAGTTTAATAATTGAAACAAAATAAAATAGAACAAGAATAAAATAAGAAAAATGAAAATAAGAGAGTGAAAATAAGAGCGGGAGAGAGAAATAAAATCCAAGAGAAACAAGGAATTGCTCGTACCCCCTGGCCAGTGGACTGATGCTCAGCCTGTTCCTCAGCAGCAGTTGGAATCTCCTGGCCAACTCCCCCAGTTTATATACTGAGCATGTCATACTGTGGTATGGAATATCCCTTTTGCCAGTTTGGTCTGGTTGTCCTGGTTATGCTCCCTTTCAGCTTCTTGCATTTCCTTACTAGTAGAGCATGAGATATAGAAAAGTCCTTCACTTAGGGTAAGCACCACTTAGCAACAACCAAAACATCAGAGAGTTATCAACATTAGTCTCAACTGAATTCAAAAGGTGGCACTACACCAGCTAGGAGGAAAACTGACTATTCCAGCTGAAACAAGGACAGAACTATATTCTAAAAAATCTTTCAGAGTGTTTGCAAGTGCTTGTCTAGTCGAGGCAAGATCTTCAGTTTTTCAAGTATTTACAAATAAATTCCTTGTGTTGGTTCTTGTATGACATGTTTCTAACAAGCTACAATTTCTGTACAGCATGCTATAAAAGTGAAATATGTGAAAAGGGAAAGAACAACAACAACAAAGTAATGGAACTGCAGAGTTCTATTGTACTTACAAGGAACAAAATAAGAAACTACCTGAATACGAGACCAGAAGTTTGGGTTTTTTTTTTATTTTTCCAAGTGGATGTCATGATATTGTCACTGTAAATAATCCCTCTGACACTTCCACTGCATGATGTTTTGCTGGACAGTCCAAACTCTCTCAGCCTGTCTTCGAGCAGAGGTGGTCCAGCCCTCTGATCCTCTCCAAGATCCTTCTCTGAACTCGCTCAAACAGGTCCACATCCTTCTTATGCTGGAGACCCCAGAGCTGGATGCAGCACTCCAGGTGGGGTCTCACCAGAGCAGAGCAGAGAGACAGAATCCCCTTCCTCTCCCTGCTGTCCACACTGCTTTGGGTGCAGCCCAGGACACCTTTGGCTCTCTGGGCGTTCTGGCTGCAAGTGCTCATTGATGGGTCATGTCCAGCCTCTTATCTACCAGCACCCCCAAGTTTTTCTTGGCAGGACAGCTCTTGACCTGTTCATCCCCCAGCCTATGCTGATACCATTGGTTTCCAGTTTAAAATAAAAAGTGGCATGTTTCCATAGCACTGAAAAATGCATCTACATTTGTTTTGTCTTTAAAGAAAAAAATAATTAAAAGCAGATTTTGTTGTTAAGAGGCAAAAATCCCTGTTTTATAATTCTCTCATGAATTTGTAAGAGTAGTAGTTTTATTTTAGAACAATTTGGTTGCAATATAAAGGAGGTATGTAGCTGTTTTGGTTATTACCTATGCTAATATAGCAATATGAAAGACTAAAAATAACACTTTAGAAAATGCATAAGGAAAAGAAAGGAAGAGAAAGAAAGGGTAAGAGTAGAAAGACATCACCACTCTTGGATCCAGCAACGAGGTTGAAATAATGGTCAAAGTCTTGATCCATCATGGGTGTGGGAAAGCCCCCAAAACATATAATTCAGTGGGTTAAAATACATATATATACATATATATATGTGGTAGTACCTATGCATCCTCCCTGGAGGGTTTTTTTCACACTATATTTGGCAAAAGACTCTAGATCTGTTGCAACACTGTGAACCATGTGCAGACCTCTGGTAGAATGCCTCAGGAATGAGTCTGGGAGCACTTTGGGGGTCTTTGATGATTTATGGCCCCTCCTAAGACATGACAGCTGCCTCTCATGTCAGCATAACTGAACCAGATATGCCCCATCAGAAGGGATGAACACTCATGCCTACGTGTGAATGTGAATGTCCTGACATCTCCTGTGAAGGTGACCCTCCCAAGGGAGCTGCCAAGTGGGCGGTTTTACTACTGAGTTGTATAAAAGGCGACAATCAGCACGATAAAAAGCAAGGTTCTGTCTCTGAAGGATCTGCTTCTGATCAACTTTCTCCTTTATCTGGTTCAAAACCCAGAGCCTTCTCTGGTGGGTGCTCACCCTCTCAGTCTTGTTCAGACCAGAGACTGGGTGGGCCACCCCACACCCAAAAATTCACTTCCTCTCCCTCGGGGTTTTTAGTTCTTAACTAAAAAGTTAACCAAAGAAACTCCTGACAAAGCAGGAATCTGCACTAGTTTAGCACCTTATGTAATGGCGAAAAAACCCCAAACCCCAAATGTGACTGAAAATTACATGAACATGGAAAGTAAATTTAATTACTGACTTTATTTTAATGCCTTAGAACTATTTTACTTGCTAATGCTGAGGGTAAAAGTCCTAATGCTGAGGGTAAAAGTACTAATGCAACTAAAAATTTGCTTTTTTCCTTAATAAAATCTGTGCTAATCATTCTGTACAAATAGAAAAAGCTGATAACTTGATTATTGAAATTTCAACAGCCATTAATTACAGACCACCAGAACCATGACTACAAAGGGGACAGCAGTAAAACCAAGTAATTTTGCCAATTATACCTGACTGGGAGTATCTTAATTGTTAAATGGGTCTGTAGTGGATAATAGGACCAAACATTGTGCTGCAGGCAAAAGTTACATTAATGTTAAGGACGATGAGTCGATCTGCTTTAACAAAAATAAAGTCTTAAACTTAAACTAACTTAACTCTTACTTGCTATATTTTAAAGAATATCAGCATGATATAACAACTTGATTCTCAACCTCCTCTTCATGAAGTATCACATTTACACCGGAAAAAAATGTCATCCAACTTTTTATTTCAATAACCACAACACTGAATTTTCTAATCATCCACAGCAGAATGGCAGGCACTTAACCATACATTATTAATGTAAAATATTCATGCCATTAAACTGTATCACTCTAAGTATTCTTTTCAAGGCATCAAAAAAGTAGTAAAAATTATAAAATAAGTGCTTAAATCATTGTTATTCCTATTGTTATTTCTGCGAATCAAGGGGAGATGGGAAGAGAATGTGGCCACACATTCACAGATGAGCTGCCAAAAATCCATTTCAACTTTTCAAGGGCTGCCTCATTAACAAGTGTTACAATAGCCAGATACAGGAAAAAATGCTATTTTGATTGTAACACAAAGCCTAAGAATGTCTGTTTTATTAGAACTGTGATATATTTTAAATATCTTCTTTGCAATTACCTGGCAAACATGGATTGCTACATTCCAATCTATAACACTGAAAGTTTCCCACATTGATATAATAGGTGGAATACTCTTCTTACACAACAGCTGTCAAAATACAAATAAATGATTTCTAGCAATACAGGTGACTCATACTTAAATTTCACTCTTCAAAAATGACAAATAAGAGTTGGAAGATGAAAATAAGGAGAAGGTTGTCAAGATTAACTATTTAAACCCAGAGCTGTTGCAATTTTGTATCCCCTTCACCATCCTCAAGTTCTCTTCAAAGCATTGGTATGATTTAATAATGGTATTTGACCCTTAGCTGTCATACCAGCATCTATTTCACTGAAAATGCAACTAGAGGAGGGATGACATATTTAGCAATATAAAAAATAAGACAACATTTCAAAAAAATTAACTCATAGGACACTTGGGAGCAGATTTGCTTTCGAGGGAGAGAAATCTCCTGGAAAGTAGTAACATGGAAACTTACGAGACCTTGTTCAAACTCTTGGCTTTGAAGCTCACACTTAAAATTTTCTCTACAAATTGACTTTTGGGGAATATATACAAAGACCTTTGAGAAAATTTCAAGCTCCTGGGTAATCTGGAAGCAACAGTGCTTTGATATAATGTACAAATTAGGCATATTAGCAGTTAAACCATTAAAAATATTTCTTGTACATTTCAAGACCTTGTATTTTTCAGCATCTCTTTAACACTTGTGGAGATCTTCTATTGCATTTACTCAGCTACTTAACATTAGGCAGGAGCAAGCATCTATGCTGAATGTTTGTCGAGCCAGATCATCCAGTAAATTAAATCTGACAGGGAGTCCCCGCCAGCACAGCACCTGCTCCTGCCAAGTGAAGCTCTTTATAAATGTGATGGGTTCAGCCTGGTGCCACCTGTGCAGTTTGGCAGTGCTGCTGATTGCTTCTCACTCAAAGCTGCTCACCAGGAGCTCTTACTAACCCCTTGAGCACCCATCGTGCAGCAACAGAGTAGGATGGCAGATAAAGACTTACAAAGGCAGGACTTGAGGCCAGCTTTCAAGCAGACACAACATGCAGTGTCTGTAAGGCTCCTGAGAAGAGGGGATCAGAGGAAAGTGAAGTTGAATCTTTGAGCACCAGAGGCTCTACCCCATGGGCCACTCATTGACCACAGAGAGTAGCTGCACTGTCTGAGCTGCTGAGCAGTTACTTCCCATTCTGTGTGCTTGGTTCATTTTGTCTTCCTAATTCTTAATAGTTCATTTTCTGTTACTGATTTTTGGTAGTTGAGTGATTTCTTAAGAATTCAGCTTATTCTCATCCAATAACTCTGTCTCTTTCCTCCTACTCTGTCCAGCCCCTTCTCTTAGTGTTTCATGAAACTCCCTGGCCTGGGTCTGACCTTCATTCCCTGAAACACCAACTCTTTTCCTTTAAAAGATTGCTTGTGTAAGCAAATCATCTTATTTGCTAGACTTCCTTCTGTAACTCCATACTGGGGAGCCCAGAACTTGACACAGACGTCCAGGTAGTGCTGAGGGTGCACTTGTCTTTGTCATCCATATCATTAATGGAGAATTTTAGTAGGGTTTGATCCAATACTGGCTCCTGGGGTACACTGCTGGCTCCCAACTAGGCTTTGTTCCAGTGATCAGTGCTGCTCAGAGCCCTACTATCAAGCTTTCAATCCATCATCACAGTCTGATCATCCAGCTCATACTTATCAGCTTCTCTGTAAGGTTTTTGTGGGATACAGAATAGAAAACTTTCTTGAAGTCTAGGTAGACAATACCCACTGCTCTCCCTTCTACCAAAAGGGTCAACTTATCACAGAGGTGCATCAAGTCAGGCAAGAATGACTTCTCACTAGTGAATCCAAGATGATACTCCTGATGTCCTTGACCTTTCTGTGCCTGGAAATTGCTCCATCACCTTCCCAGGGGCTGAGGTGACCAATATATCTATAGACCTTGCTACATTTTTAATGCAGTTATACAACTTTTACATTAAGGGAATTGAATGTTAACATTTTAAACTGTAGTTCAAGTATCCCATTTTCTACTCAGATTACACATGGAAACACTCAGGAAAATGCATTGTTAGAGGGACTATACTAGGAATCTCTGAAATCAGAGAGTATTTAATGAAATTTAAGGAGAAACTCTCATCCTAGAAAGAAACAATATAAAATCTTCCAATAGAGAGATATCCGTGCTCATTTCGGAATTTATAAAGATGTGAACTTTTTCATTTAATATAACATGGGCAGAAGCAGCATGTGAGTCCATTTTGCCCAGTAATTTCCTAAATATTTACTCTATAAAAATAATTTTTGAAAATAGTGTTCTGTGTGAATCCAAATTATAATCCTTGTCTTATTTTTTTTCTATGTTTCAGGTTTTTTACATTTTCTCTATAACAACTGAGGCAATGTAGCACATCCAGCCCTTAAAACAATATGAAACAGACAAGACCTATACCTTAAACAATGTAATTAAATTCAGTATTCCTCGTCTCTCTACCAGCAGGAATACCAATTTGCTTAAGTCATAAAATGGGAAAAATTCACTTAACAAGCAGCTATTTAAAACCAGGCTTATTTATTCAAGGCATAGTAAACACTTGACATCTTTCTTAAGTGTTTTCCTTTGCATTTATTATCATAACCCCAGTCAGACAGTTACTATCCTCCCTATTGCTCAACAGTTAAATATCTCTTACCAGGTGCAGAGCTGCCCACGAAAAGCAGCAATGACATATTCTCCCTTCCTTATTGTTCTCTGTTCACTTTCATATTATTCCATTAAGTTTTCTTTCATGGTACCTACTCCCACATCCATCTTTTAAAATTTTACGTTTTCCAGCCACAATTTTTAAGAGAAATAGATTTTCCTCCTCTTTGCTTTCCATGAGTATGAGGGAGCAACTTTACCAATGGTGCAGAAACACCCAAGTTCCTTATGCACAAGCCCAGGTGCAACCAAAAAATGCAGATGGATTTTTCATTTACACTAGAACATGTTCAAACAAAAGGCTGGTGTAAACTGCAACCAGAGATGCAGTGGCGGTCAGATTATTGCAAGTGGTGTGTTTTGAATCCATTTGCATACAATTGCAAGACGTGAATCTGCAGAAAGGCAAATGTTTCACAAATTGCTTATTTCTGTTCTTCAGCAAAGAGTAGATAATTTTTATAATCAGACACTGTGGCAACATTTTCTTCTTATGACACAATAAGAAACTGAAGACAGTCTTCATTGGAAAGCAACAGTAACCTCAGTGATCAGTTCTGCACACAGAGCTTTAGAGCAAGATTACAATATTGATGATAGGAACACTCATTTACTCATTAACACTCAGTAAATATTGCGCATTTTCTGTCTCTTATTCTCCTTTTCTTTTAAGAGGAGGAGAAAGAAACACATGTGCCTAAGATTTAAGACTCTGAAGTTAAACTCATAAATAAATGCAAATATTTTATGAACCATGCATCATGAACAAACTTAGAATATCTCTCGCTACTTAGCATTGCTGATTCCATCTTTCACAATCATTATTATCCCAGAATCACTTTTATTCAGAGGAGAGATGCACATTTCTCTCTGTCTGTGGCATGGCAAATGGTAGTATTACAGTCTTCCTTGGCAAAGAGTATATTACTTCAATGTTAACACTCACTTTAAAGCAGAATAAATTTTTTTACAAGATTAAATATTTCTTGATGTTCTGCGGCTTGTGTTAATTCACCACTCTTATGATTATTTTGCCTGAAGAGCAGAGACTTTATCATGAAATTTCTAATTATCTGTCCAGCAAAACTTCCTCAAACACTGGCAGAAGACCATATGCTTAAGGGCAACTGTGCACTCCACAAAACATGTAGCTTTGTCATCTCCCCCTAGCAGATAGCCTCTGCTCATGATGGTAATAGCAGACATGCTACCCTGACCTAAATGGTGCTTGCACTAGAAAAACCTCATGTTTTATGAATCAGAGGTCTTCAACTCAGTCTCTACAATAATTCCTCCAGAGCCTTTGCATGCTTTGGGATGTTGCTGTCTTGTAACAGATTTATTCATAGTTCAAATAGAGCAAATGCCTTCAAATATATTTCAAATGACGAAAAATCATAATTTTGACTGGAATTACCTCAGTCAGAACAAGCTTTCCCCATCCAGACATTAGACAAACTCGTTTTGATCCCTCAGGACTGTTCATTCAAAGAAGTTAAAAGAAAAATATCTGACTTTGCATGCTGACCATTCCATCACACTAAGACAAATTTTTAGTCACCGACTGCTGTTTGTATCCTAAAGCTGCCCTTTGCTGGACCATGGGTTTATCAGGAAAGCAGTAAAGTCAGGCTCTTCATGGGTGGTGCTGTCTGAATGTTCCTGAGCCATCTGACAAACCAATACCATTGCTCCCATTCTTTGCCATTTGTTCCCAAAACCTTACAGATGGGCATTTTTTTCTATTTCACTGTGATTACAGAAAAAAGATTCTCAGTTACTCAGTAAGAAAGAAAGTAGATGAAGAGGAATACATTTCCAGAAAAATATCTGATAATCTGATAAGCATGAGTTTGCACAGTAAACAGAAGAAAAAAAATTACAGTATTTTTGTTTGATAAATGATACACTATTCAAGCAAGATTTACAAATAATTATTAGCAGCAAATAATTCATTGCTGGATGGTTACTACAGTAAATATAAAAATCAATTCATGCTAATATTTGAGCTCTACGGACAAAGTGAAACCACTTCAGAAATTTGATTCAATTGGCCATAAATTTATATTTGTTCTATGGGAAATGAAGATGCATACATCAATATTGCATTCAGATCTGGAATGGAAATGGAAAAAGCACCTCCTTCACTTAGTGAAGAGACAGTAGGGAGCTTTTAATTTATGCCCTCTATTCCTAATAGAATAGGCAAATTAATAATTTCTTTAAAATATGGCACACAACCGTTACATTTCATTATGAAATAAATAGAAGGTCTTGAGGTTTTTCTACCAGTCATCATTATTCAAGACTTCTATCACCTTAAACCTGCCCTCTTGGCCATTTTTTTTCCATAGAGTTGCTTTAATTTTCCCATGTAGAGCTTTTCTAAAAGCACACAAATACATATGTCACCAGCAGCAGTTTTATTCTATAGACACTTGGGATTATTGATAGGTGAAACATGACCAACCACTACAGCACCGCGGAAAGCGAATAAAGAAACTAAAGAAAAGCGACTACACCTCATATGTGTGCTGTATTTGGATGAAAGAAACAACAAATAATCTCTCATTTCTAGAGGAGGCAGCATTGGGAAATAATCAGGAAACTAGAAAATAAAAAACAAACTTAAAAGGAAATTTCTACCTGAGCAAACCCAGGGAAGTCTTTTTATCATACTTCTTCAAATCCTCAGTTTCCCTCAATCCTCATAGTCATGGTTTAATTGACAAAAGTTAGTTAAACTACTGAGGGGGGTGGGAGAGTTATTTTTCATTTAATACTAGTTCTCAAGAGGTTAAGGCTAAGTCTGCTTCCATAAAAGTGTGGGCAAGTTGCAGCAGGTTTGTGGAAAAAAGTGTATGGTACTGATGTTACTTAGTGCACACCACGTACATATTCAGAGAATAGAGCATCTTTAGTCTGATCCCATGAATTAATTTTCTATCAGCTTCTGCAATACATTTTTCTGTTAAGTTTCATCTTGGAAAGATCTACTTTTCACTCCTCATGACTACTCAAAGCTACCAAAGAGAGTTAAGTGGAGTTATCAGGATATCTACTCCCTATCCACAACTCTGGTCTGAACTAAGAGCTTTATGTAGATATACTTTCAGTAGCTGTGACACATAAAATATAGAATGAGAGAAAATAAATTACATAGGAAAAAGCATAGTAGCTAAAACACAAGTACAAAAGGAAGGAAAACAAAGTAATATAGAGTACAGAAGGGTAGCATTGAACAAACAAAATCTTTCCCTTATATTGAACTAGGAATTTAATTCTTCCTCCAAGTTTCTCTTCTATAATCATATCTACATATTCAGCCAAGACCTTATTTTAGAGACTGAGGTTGTACGAAAAGATCACAAGAAGGAGGAAGAGGAATAAGAAAAGGAAGAGAGAGAGAAAAAAATGAGGAAAAAGAAGAGGAAGAATAACACATCACTAAATAAGTGAGATAGAATTACAAAATGCTTTAAGTTGAAAGCTGCCTCTGGAGCTCATCTGGTCTAACTCTCTACTCAAAGTGGGATCTATTTCAAAATTAGATCAAAATTCAGAGAAATATTATACTCATAGACATGATTGGGCCTGACATGACTGTGCTATAGGCTGTCATGAAGATGTCTGGCTGTTTGCATAGCATCCAGGCACATTGTAAACAGAGGAAAAAACCCTAAACTGTGGTAATTTTATTTAAAGAAAAACAAACAGAGCAAACCAACAAACTAATAAACAAAAAAACAGAAAAAGAAAAGAAGAAAACCAAACCCCCAAATCCTCCCAAAAACCTCTACATGAAATACCATAAATAATTTTAGAAATTCAAACAAGTTACAAGTTCTTTTTATTAGCTATGACATAGATTTGTCTATATCAATTTGTGATCTCATCACCATATTTGAGAGTGCCATTGGTAAAACTTTCAGCAAAACTTAAATTGACCTGTTGGGTTTTGAGCATTTGGGGTTTTTTTTTCACTTTGCATTCTATAATGTTTTTACAACTTGCTATCCCACATTCTAGAGTATGAAATATACTGTGAGTAAGTCTTCTGTTGGGAAAACTAAAAAGAGAGCCCTAAGTGACAAAAAAAACCAGTAAAAATGTGATATTGATATATATTACAGTTATATCTATGATGGACCTGAAAAAAATTACAAGATCAGTAGTTAAGAAACAATAATGTCATCAAACTATATTAGCTCATCTGAATGTCTAGAAGAAAACAATGTTTATCCTTTTATGAAAGCACCATCACATGATATGTATTGAAAAATATCAGGATATTAAAAGTGGATTTACTAAGGTAGACCTGTTAAAATATTTCCTATTTTCTCAGACGAATAAAAAACAAGATAGTGAACTTTTCTGTAAGACTATTTACTGCAGAAGACAGTTGAAGGAAAATATTTTCACTACCCAGACTGCATCTTAGATCAAAACTGAGACCAAAATAGAGAAACGGAGAGAGGCGGGGAAATAAAAATTGAACCTTTAGCTCAGAAACCTGTAGCTCAGGCAAACACATACCCACAGACATACTTGGACATAGGTAAAAAATGAGATCTGCCAACATATGCAAACATTAAGTATATTAAATGTGATGGCCCAAATATAACACTAGAAATCACAGTACTACACAAGGCCACATGCTTTTTACTTTCTTCAGTAACAGACTCTGAGGAATGTTCTGAATTAATATTTTTTTCTATAGATGAAAAATGAAGAAAATCTATAGAAAAGCACATCAAGTCTTTTCCACTGGGATCTAGATAACTGTCATGTTTTTAAAAATCTTTGTATAGCTCAACTATAAAATAAATTTGTTGTTTGAAACAGCTTTGGAATTTTCAGTGAGGTGTAAAAAGTCAGAATCTACATACTAGTTATCTTTATTTATATATTAGAAAATACACATTTTTTACAAGGGAAAACACATATATCAATAGTCACAGAAAGAAAAAAAAGTGTGTTCTCAATCATCTCACACACCATTTCTATTTCCTGGTCAAAGCAAGTGTTCACTTTTAGAGTAATATCACCAAGATGCTAATAAAAAACTTTGTGACATCTAGCTCATTCAGGTTTTGATGTTATGTCTTCAGAATCTGGAATAAATATTAATTTTTTGCCTGATGATTTCTTCTCCATGGTTTCATGAAGTAATTGTACAGTGTCAGTGTAATCGTATTAATCTAACACAAAAGGTGTTACTGTTACACCCATGATGCACAGGCATCATCTGCCCGTGGCAGTGTTTGGGTCTTTTTGGCATTACTGAAAGGACTACATGAACAACTGAGCTGAACAAAAGTAGATAATGTGTTTACTTCACCCAACTCTATACCTAAGATTCTAAGCTTGTTATAAGATACTGAGTGGTGCTCAATGTCATAAGAGATGCTCTGGGCAAAATGGTTACATAAATATCTGTGATTTATGGCATGCTGAGCATATCACTGATAGCTACAAACTCCCATTTTCACATGCTAGCTTTCTGTCTGTATGTATCATCCTCTCGATTGTTTCCTCAAGCTATTTCCTGATTTCTTTCTTCAAGTCTTCCATGTGTAAAGAATATAAGTGCACAACACTGTAAGATCATCCATTTTCTAAGTGTCATCTCTGAAAGACTACTTTTTTATTTAAGGTACACTTCAAGCTGACTATAACGATATAAATCATAGTCTAGCAAAAAAGAACTTCCCTGCTAGACAAACATATTTGAAATGTATCATTTTATTGCAATGGTTTAAAGTGGAAAAAAAATTGAAAAAAAGGAAAAGGAAAATGGGGGGGGNAAACTTGAAATAATACAGCTTAAAGAACAGCATCAACTATTTCTGTTTTCACTCAACACTTCTCTTCCTTTTCAACTCATGTTCTTTATTCAGTCTCTTATATCTGACCAGTAGAGGAAAAAAATTAAGCACAAAAACCCAATATTTTTTTGTGAAAAATACTGTGCATTTATACAGTCTATGTTTCACCATATGATTATTTCTTGATCTGAAGCTTCACATCTAAAATTAGATTTACCAAAGGGGGAGTAAAATAGAGTAAAAGCTCTAAAGTGTAGCTCTGCAGAGAGCGTCTACTCTATTAAAAATCAACTTCTCTCTCCATATAATGAAACTTACAGCACCATTCCCCTCACAGTAGGGTAGAAAGAGATGAAGACAGGAGGATTTATTTCTTCTCATTTAAAACGGCTGTATAACACCTCTTAATCAAAATAAATGGTGACAAGCCTAAAAGTAAACACAGTAATACAAGATTCACAGGAACAGTGACTTTAAGAAATAAAAGGCTAAAAGGTGTTTTCTCGCTGTCCTTTTAGCCTGATTGGAATTATTTTTAATTAGGAGTAACCACTAATTACTATAACTTTATAGATGAAAGGAAACATTTATATATGTATGTGTATGTTAAGGTAGTATGTACTGGCTAGTGAATGCCTGATGAGAGCCTTTGGACTTTGCGGATGTTATGTTTTGAAACACAATTATGTGACTAAAGCAATGTGGTATAGAAGAACTGTGTTTAAGGAAGTGTACAGTGGAGCTTCACAAACACTGATATGCTGATTATTGTCAGGGGGTACTGACAATGCCTTATATCTAATTTCTACTGCAATTTAGAGAAAATTGGAAATCCTTGGAGGGATCCAGTGGCTAAAAGAGTTCTCTGTACATCTGATGAATGTATCTTTGAATATATCATGGACCATTTTAAAATGTCAGAAGTCTATGTGAAGATAAGAACACAGTTAAGAAAGGACATTGCAATTGAGATGTCTTCAAATATTTCAAACGTAATGCAAAGCTGAGATTGGTTCATTATACACAACGTGTTATTGCACAGATGTTTACAGCACAGTTCTGTTACGTGGTGTGTACTGTGCCATCTAGAGACAGAATGCCAGCAAAGCACTCCTACGTTATCTAATCCCTGAGCAGGCCAGCTCCAATGACAGATCGTTCAGATGATGCTTTTTCTTTTGTCTCTGGCCTTGATGGATGTTGCTGTGCTTGGGCCAGCTGAAACGTAAAGGAAAGGACAGGATGATAACAGCTTGCTCAGTGGCAGATCACAACACATCAGCGTGGTGCTGTCCCACTCGTCACCTGCGTTCTGCCTACACGGCGCTGCTCAGAGTAAAGTAGATGCAGGAAATAAGAAATGTTGGTGCACTCCATAGGCCTATTGAATAGACGTGTGGATAGAAACCCCACCAGATGGAGAAGATTAAAGCAGAATGACAAATGCTTAAGAGGAGAAAGAAATTCCTTGGGAGAGGATATTGATCACTGGTAAACATCTGTGATGGTAGAATGAGGCAGGGTAGGATGTGAAATAGAAAAAATATAGAAGCAGTTCAGGGTGAAAAAGTACAGTTTCAAGTAAGTGCAATGAGAAAGAGAAGGGAGGATTTAACACTTTGAAGAATATTTAGAATACAGAGATTGCATAAGAAAAAAATGGCATGACAAATTCTGTTCTGGTTTTGTTAAGGTGTGTTGGTGGAGCACATGTAAGGAAACTCCGTCAGTAGTCCTTTCCTCAGTCCATCTTTTAGTTTTGTTGGTATATTCTACTAGTTTGCAGCACTTTGTACTTCATGACATACTGGAGTTGTTGGTTTCTTTTAAGCTTACCATTATTGTGGCTGATTGTATAGAGAGATATTTATGTCTGTATACATAAAATATGTAAGTCAGAACAACAGAAAAAAATCAGATTTCTCACAAAAAGATGCAATTCCTGGATTTTTGTCACATTTTTTACATTAGGCTTGGCAAATACAGCAACTGCAGTATTGGAAATATTTCTGGCATGAACAAGCAATGACATTTCTCAGAGAAGAGAGATAAAGGAGATCTCATACCCTAATCTTCTCATGTCAAGCTGTTCAGAAAAGAAGAATCCATATGAAAATATAATTTGCCAGATAAAGTGTTCCAACTATGTTCCTGAGGAGAGGAAACATTGCTTCTTCTGTGACTAAATTTTCCTATCAGAAATAAAAAAGATGTGCAATACATATATGAAACAAATGACTAATGGACTTATATCACAGAACTGATCCCATTACAGAAGTAAAGCTAGTTTAAACCTTTCAAGAAGTCACTGTGAAATAAACATCAATATAACAGGACTTTCACAGGCTCGTAGGGAAAAAAGTAAACCAGAGGTACCTACATGATTTTAAAAAAGTTGTGCACACTCCTCTCCAAAACACTATTGGGCCTGCATAGTTTCCAAGCACCCAGAAAACTGAGTTTGTAGCTCAGGCTTCAATTATGCTTCTTTTTACCATTTAGATGTGGTGGCTGTCGAGACCATAACCAAGTCTGAAGAGGAACTTCCTCCGAGTCTCGGAGGAACCTAAAGGAAATAAAGGACCATGGTGGAGAGCATCCCAGGGAGAAAAGTCCTCCCCTGAGACTCAGGTCACAATGGTTTAAGCCTAATGGATTAAAAAGTCCTCCCCTGAGACTCAGGTCACAATGGTTTAAGCCTAATGGATTAATGTTAATTGCCTTTTTCTGATTGGCCAGCCACCCTGTCATTCAAGTCTCCCCTTCCAGAAAGTTCTATATTGCTCGATACCCTGTTGGTTGTCACTCCCTGTCGCCTCCCCTTCCCTCTCTCCATTGGATTGTATACCCTGGTCCTGCCCTGACTCCTCCCCTGGACCCTCACCTGATTGGTTGTTCGTACCCCCTTATAAGCTGTTGTTCCCTTGAGCTCTGGATCTTCAGTTACTGGACCCTTTTGAGTGTGCTGATTTCAATAAAGCCCTCAGAAGAGCCACACTGAAGATCCCTCCCTTATTTCTGGCCCGGCTATAAGCTGTTGCGGCCTCTCTCCCTGCGTGCTACACCAAGCAGGAGCGAGCAGCACCTGCAGTAGGAACTCCAAAGATCTGCCTGAACGGAGCCCTGTGGGACACTTCAGGAATATTGCTGACCGGCTACTGTCAACCAAGACGGACAGGAGCAGCGATATTTATACATTGGTTAGCTGACTAAAACAGAAAGGTCTGGTTTGGTGTTTGGGTTTGGGCTTAGTTTTGGTTTGGGCTGGGGTTTTTTTTGTTTGGTTTGATTTTGTTTTATTTGGGGTTTGGTTTGGTTGGTTTTTTTGTTGTTTTGTTTCTTTTTGGTTTTGTTTGGTCTGGTTTTAAATGAAGTCTTCTAATATGGTGCAGATGATACAAGGAGAGGAAAGTGTACTTCAAAACAACCACAGTGAAACACTCATCTTCTTAACTAATAACTTTGTTTACTGACATAGACCAAAGGTTAGTTACAATTGACTCTGTACATAATGCAGAGAAAAAGTATGGATGCCCTAAAAAGTAATAAGCTGGTTTCTTCCCTGCACATGGCCTAATCGTGTTCACACAAGTTACTTTGTTTTCTCTTGTCAAGAAACCCTGCAAAATGTCCAAATATATCCAGAGGAAAAATGGGAAACAAAGAAAAAAATAACTATAAAAGAGAAAAAGACCATTGAATTTTCTTTGATGAAAAAAACCTCTCATTGTCAGAAGCAAAGAATTATCTTCCTGATTTTAGAGCTCTCACACATGGGGTCCTTTCCCCCCTGCAATGATTCTGATAAAGGCAACCAGCCAGTGATGATCCTTGTAGTACCACTTCACAGCCATTTCCTAAGAATCTTTTGATAAACATGTGCAGAAAGACACACAAAGAATTGGTAGATTAGTATTCAGACACTAAGTTTTATTGCACATTAAGCTTTGATTCAATTATCTTCATAACAAAAATATTAATTTCAACATTAATATTGATCAGTGAACAGTTTACTATGTCTTGTGATTTAACCATTAAGCTATACTGTGTTTTCATCCTTCATATTTAGATGAGGGCAAAATGAAGGATTTGCAGAAGAGTTTGGAACTTTAAAGCCATTTTTATCTCCTTTTGGGTGGTTATCATTCCTTCCCTTTAAAAATGAAGCTTCATTTTTGCATAGCCTCTATCCTTTTATATTTGCATATGCATCATATTTCAGTTTCTGAATTATAATTTTTCTAAAACACTTTTGATTTTGGAAGCCTTACATATTTGTAATGTTGTAGAAGACTGTTAGGAAGCATGCATAAACACATCGATGGGCAGATCTTCAGAGTAATACACTTCAAAATAATAAGATTAGGTAGAATTAGATTAGAGAAGAATTATTGATATTAATGTATGAAAAGAATTGCTATCCTCTTCCTTAGAGAGTAACCTTTTTTTGGCAGAATAATTTTATATAGCTCAGTCAAATATTTTAGTGGATTTCCTTATATTTTCTACTAAATATATTTTTACCTTACTTTTAAAGCATTGTGAGGATTAGAAACCCCACCAAAAAAAAAAAAAAAAGATGTAGGGGTAGAAATAATTTTTAAAAAGCATGCATATATGACTGAGATAAAACGACCATGTAAAAGAATAATAAATGAAACTTTGTTTTCTGACAAGGATGGAGGACACAGTTCATATTTTTGAAAGCAATATTTGTTCATTTCCATTCAGACCAGCAGAAAAAAAGATGGTGCATGTTTTAAATTCAGTGACTCAGACCTGATTGAATAAACCTGTTGTAGAAAAATCCATACACATAAGAATTGGTTTCTGTGGGTACAGAATTGTTGTAAATAAGGATGTACATAAGTACCAAGTTCATGTAGTTTCACAGAGACCTTATAAGCATCATTAAAAATCCATAATAGCTTTTTGGTTGTTTTGTTTCTCATGACCTCTATTTAAATATAACTTTTATTCTCTGAGATGAAGCCAATACAAGCTTAATAACAAGGAAACCAACAAAAGCTCTGCAAGGATCGGATGGGGTCAGGAAGTAGAAACTCTACTTTCACAAGCTCAAACCTCAATCTGTGTCATATGAGTCATCAAGTGAGCCATAATATGCAAGAGACTGCATAAATAACTGCAACTTTCCATGTACTTTAAACTTGTCTGCTCAATACAAGTCAAATTTACTCCTGAATTTCCAGACTTCTACATCATTTGCTCTGAACTACATTTGTTCATTTGCCACACATCGGGGATTTCAATATGTACTGTCCATTTCTTTTTATTAAAGTACCCTGTGATTCCATTTTCACCCTGTTTTAGGCATTCTGAAAAGGGAAAAGAATATAGACAAAAGTATGTATTGATATATCTTAAGGCAGCTGTCATACCAAATAATCAAGAAAAAATCCAAGGATAAGTAATATAGTTTGGCCTTAAAGTTCGAGAATGATCTCCCACCTTATTTAGGTGAGTCAACAGAGCTTGAGGTTGCAGAAAGCTAAAAGCAGTGTTGGTGTACTTGTTGTTACTAATAAATTCAGTCTAAGTGGGACAATGAAATAACAGGAACTCATTGAGAAGTCCTAAATACTCATAATTTTCTCTTCTGCTTACTTATACCTCTTTGTTTCCACCAGCTGTCTCTCCATCAAAATAATCCCATTTCACAGAATAACTTCATATAGTTTGCATACATCACTAAATATTGCACAGTATATTTTGCTATATTTTGCAGTCCCAGAGAGAAGAAAAAAGTGAGCCACCATTAATACAGCAGTTAAAGGAATACCTGACACTGTCAGTAGTCATTTTCAAAGCATGGATAAGGTCTCAGATAGCTGCATGTGGAATTTTTGGCACAGATATTAATTTTATTTTGATATAGAAAGAATTGGTTTTGACTCCAAATCTTATATATGCTGCCATTAAATGTGAAATGATCAAAGCTTTCTGTTGAGATTTTCAAAATTAAAATACATTAAAACCTTTCTGCAGTGATATTTTAAAAGCGTGCTCAAACTTTATACTCATGATACCTATTTGCCCTGTTCAAAAAAAAAAAACATTTCACTATTTCCTTTCTCCAGAATGAGGACCTGGGGGTTACCACATAGATAGAGAAGAGCATCCTTGGATAGGAATGAGATTTTCTACATGTATTTGAAGGTAGACTTTTTCTCTGATAATAAATATTTCTGTAGTACAAAAATAAAATAGCTAACATATTCAAAGAGCAAGAAAGGTTAGGTGAAGAAAAAGAACAAAAGCTGTAATAGTATTCCAGATTCTGCTGTGGCACAGGAGTTTATCATTTTTGTACCTGACCTCACTGAGAAGATCCAAGACTTAAAAATCTGAAAATTTGGAAGAGCCAAAAAATGTATCTACAGCTTACACTTTCTACTCCTAAAAAAAGTATGAAACCACATCCAGGTAAAATGATCAGCAAGAGATGGTCTTCTTGTATTGATTCATTGCAGGATATGGTATCCACTGATGGCAGAAAAAGCATCTAGATCTTGGCACACACTGTAACAATATTCTAAGTGGTATTGCCACGAATCTGAGAAATTTTAAAAGTTTTTAGTCAATCTTTCTATATCTCACAATAGTGTGTGAAATAAAGTTGTAAGAAGTATTCAAGCAATTTTAAATGTCATTGAACATTTTTTTTTTAATTTCATGACAACAAATTCTGAAACTTATTTTTCATTACAAAAGATGTCATATGAAAAGCTCTTTCTGAGACATGGTCCTCCTCTAAATTACAAAAAACTTAGTAATGCATTGGTTACAGTATATCATCTCACTTCTACCATTCTTTCTTATGAAGGACTTAATAATTTAATTTTATGATTTTTTCAGACAATGGTAAGACAGGCTAAATATCCCCCTTAAGAAAAAAAGAGAAATGTATATAAGCACAGAATAAATATTACCTTTAACAGTTCTTTATATACTCTATATTGGTTGTGAAATCTAATTGGTGACAATGGAGACAAAATATATTATTAACTGAATATTACTTTAAGTGTAGCTATAACTACCCCCTCTCAACCTCCCAGCCATTTCAGAAGATAAAAATACTGCTATGTTTATCACAAAATAGAAATGAAAGGTTTATTCAGCAGTGATTTATTACTATCTAGTATAATTATAATTGTACTCAAAGCAGGAATATTTTACAAGTCCTACACTTTCATATCCTATGATTGCATTAATTTTCCCACAGAAACATAGACTAGATGATCAATAATGTCTGAAGAAACTGGGTGCCCATACCTATCAAATTTTGAAAACTGCGAACCAAAACACACTCCATTCTCTACTATAAGCCTATTTTCTAAGTATCACATATGAAGATTTTTACTTGTCATGCTCATACGCCTCCTGCCTGGGAAGAAAATCAAACCACCAAACCAAACCAACAAAGAGAGAAAGGCAGGCAGGGAGGAAGGGAGGGAGAGAGGGAGGGAAGGAATTCTGGAAGGAAGGAATTCTGGAAGGAAGGAAGGAATTCTGGAAGGAAGGAATTCTGGAAGGAAATCTGGAAGGAAGGAAGGAAGGGAGGGAGGGAGGAAGGAATTCTGGAAGGAAGGAAGGAAGGAAACAGAGCTCTGGTATACAATATTAGAATGAAGGAAAAAATGATAGAAAAAAGTAAAGACAGAGTACAGGAAGAGGTGTAAAATCCAACTATATAATAGCAGTTTGCAATGAATACCTGATGCACCTCTAAGTTTATGTGTCTTTTGGTTTCATTGGTTGGTTGATTTATTGATTAGTTGGTTGGTTGGTTGCGGTTTTTTGTTAGGCTCATTTGGGAGTTTTTTTTTGGATGCTACAGTCATGTTCTGCCTGCATTACACTAGATCCAGAGGAAAAACATCCTAATATGACAGTCATGTGTTTTGATATTAGAGAGTGAATATGACATTTCTTCTTTAATTATCATCAAATATTTGCCTAATGAATGTGTTTTAAAGACCATATGTGAGCAGAACAAACAATTCTTGCACAACAGCATTTCAAAAATACACTGAAATCAAATTTAATATACAAAGGGATTTTTCTAGAAGAAAATTAGAATTATTTCCTATTGCAATAATGCCAGATCATTCAGTTTTCTAATATATCTCTACCTCTCATTTTATTCCCTAACATGTTGAAAATATTCCCAGCCTTTTAGAGTTAGTTACAAAGGCACATTTGGCAGACTCATCACCTTTGGTAGTATAATTTTTCATCTGCTTCTGTAACCCAAGAGATTCTTTTAATAAAGACATTAAAGTACTGAATTTTTATTCTTCACACTCAAGAGGACAATGTTTGACCCTGATGACTAATTGAAAGCTAAATTTTATTGCATTATACTGGACACTAATTAAAACAGTTGGGATATTTTCCCAGCAATGTAACAGTCACCAAACAAAAATCCTCCATATGTAGAAAAAGAAATGGAAAGACTGCAGAGAAATGGAAAAAACAAAAAAGAAAAATATGTACTTAATATAAGAAATGAAGTGGGAGATCATAACAGAATTAGATTAAAAATAAAGAGGATTATAATTTAATTAAATTGATTTGTGGCAGAGCTAGTTAATCAGATATTTTTGTTTCTTTGTTTTTTTAATATCCTATTTCCAGATAAGAGAGTTTTTCAGCAGGAACAGGAGTTATTTACAAAGATGATGCAAAATTGTATCTTAGAAGTCAACAACAGTTACTTTACTTGCAGCAGCATTAATTAACATGCTCAGTCCTGAAGTATATTCTGCTAATAAACACACTTTGATGCAAACTGACAATATCCTCTCAAATAAAGCCAAATTTTTGCACCATGAGACTGTGTAAATAAATTACTGCTTTAATGAGATCCATATTAAGATCTACATCTGATGCTTACCCAGAGTAAAAAATATGTTACAGTCTGTGCTAGCATATCTTATATCACTTCCCTGTGTATGTGAATTTAATTTGTTTTTCTGAGAGACAACAATATCTGGCTTGAAAAAAAAAATGATTCTTTGATAGTTTTTACATTGCTCTTTTCTTTCTTTAACCAGCCCTGCATTTCTTGCATCATGCTGATAATGATGTGATGATAGTCCTTGTTGCTAAGACTACATTTACCCTACTTAATTATTCCAGGAAAAGTATCCATGGATGGAGTAAGCCATGCTAAAACTATACTGTCGTACTTCCCCTGAAGCTCTGACAGTACCAGAAAGGAATATTTATTTCCATGAGACCAACTGGTGGAACATCGAGCTGATCTCGTGAGATGGCTACACTATTGCAAGAGCTGACACCGGACTCTGTGTGAAATCGTCGTTGAAAGGAAGAGGAGAGTAAAAGAGAAGGATGGGCATGAGGAAGAAAAGGAGAGGGAGAAAGGAGTAACAACACAAGGGCAAGCAAAGCTCTAAAGTAGTAATTCACAAATACATTGGTATATGCCAATCATGAAAAAGCAGAACACATTTGAAGACATTGTGGAAGTAGTGTTGGGTTTTCAGGCTTTTTACTCTCTGGATACTAGGAAAAGGCTTTGGCAACACAGTGTGCTAATGAATTCAGTACTTGATAAACTTAATAAATTTAATTCTTTCATTACTTGATTTTTTTCACTAAACACAAGCTATTGCACACCATTAATCATCAACTTGTTTTTTCAAGGAAAGATAACAGACAAGATGATCACAGGCTTATGGAATTCTTTTACAGTGAACTGAAGCACCCACTCACTTGAATCACAAACAGAACTGTACATTTTCTATTCTAGGTCTACGATCAGTTTTAAGGGTCACGTCACCAATATTAAGTATCACATAACTCTTTTTCTTGTTGCTGTTTAAATATTTGAAGGCAAGTTGCTTTATAGGGCTAGTATGACAAATATACCTTTGAAATTCTTAAAAGAGTACATTTAAATCCTTTCAAATCAATCTAAATACACTTTAAAAAAAAAGAAAATTGTTCTTAAAAAAAAAAATATTCTTATCACATACATACGTGTACCCTTAAAGAATACAAAAAAAATATTCCTTTCATTTACATCCCTATTCAAACTGTAGGCACTAAAAATTCAAATGAACCCTAATTAAAGTTATTATCTTAAAACTTCAGTAGAACAGTTCTCATCTATATTAAAGATGTTTCTAGTTCAAAGGAAAACTTTGCAGTGAAAGTCATGCATAATTTCTCTTCTCTTGTCAGAAATCAATCATGGTTTTGTAATCATTAAGGAGAAGAGTTGGCCTTTCTTAAGATAAAGACAAAGGTACCTGGTCATGAAATACCCCTACATAATTAAAATACTCCTGCTGACAGGCTCCTATTTAAAATTATAAAAACAATCTTCCTCATTCTTTAATTGATGTTGATGGGCAACAGAGGAAAAGTAACACATACAGAGACAATTAAACAGTGGAAAAGTATAGATATAAATTCCCACACATATCAAGATTTGTTGTGATGTACATGGCAGAGAAGGGAAGGTGATAATGTGGGTGAAATTTATCACTGAATAAAAAACCCCACAGAAATAAACTTCTGACCTGTTGTTGACAATAGAGGTTCTATAATTCCTGTATTAAGCTCAAGAGGTCACGCATGCAAGTTTGCCTAAAAATACTGATTTCCTAGAATCGAAACACCTAGTGTCACTAGGTACCTTTGGCGCTCATGAAATCATAAGATAATCCAGGCTAATCAGGTAAACTTTGGGAGGTCTCTCCAGCTCTATCCTCCTGCCCACAAGAAAGAGCATGGCTCTGTGCTTCTGATCACCTTTTCTTGTCTACATGTACATACACCGAAGTGACTGTGAGGGCCTGTGTTGACTTTGCAAGGTCTCAGTTGGCTCATTTCTCCAGCCTGCCCAGGACATTCTGTTCAGCAGCCCTGCCTCCACGCTTGTCAACTGCTGCACCTCGTTTGTCATCATCCTGGACTTGGAAAATGTACCTGGGTACCTCCTGCTTCCTCCTACAGGTCACCAATAAAGATAAGAAACAGGCCGACTCCAAGGAGACACTCCAGAGGTGCTCCAGTTTTTCATTCATTCTGTATTACTCCCCTTCAGACTGTTACTTCCCAACACAGTCCACTGTGGGAGATCATCTTCAATGCCTTTTTAAGGCCAAAGTAAACAACTTTTAAGTTCTAATTCTTACACATAGACTGTTTTCCTCTTACATCAGAGCAATGAAACATTAGACAGAACTTATTAGCTGTTGTTGCACACAGCCAGAAAATAATAGAGAAAGCTCTTTCAACAGAATATTGTTTCTCAAATATTAGCACAATACATTGGTTTTAACTAGCTAAAGCAGATACCATGTTCTTTTCTTCCTTTGTTTTTATTAACTTAGGCAGATTTCATTAAAGTCACCACCCACCTAAGCCTTTCCAAGCTTTCTGAAAGGAAGAAGCATTTTTTCCAATGATGTTATTAGTGGCAATATGAAAGCCTGATAAAATTAAATTATTCACTGAAGAGTATTGAAAAAACTTATCTCTCTAGGCTTCATTTCCTTTATACAAACAGGAATCCACTGAGAAAAACTGGGTTTGGATATCACACCAAAGAATTTTACCAATCTATTACGTAATCATATTTACCTCACAAATTCTAATTCTAATTCATTACCTTAATTAGTCAAACGGAAGTGAAACAGAACAAAGTGCAGCATGAGATAAAGATTTCCATAAAACCAAAGAATTCTTAGCGGTAAAGACAATTTTTACCCACTGAAAAACAAACTGACTTCCTTTTTTGTCAAGTAGAGGATCATGAAACTCCAGCTGTAATATATGTCCAGGACTCCAGTAAGCAAATTACCTGTTCCAAGCTGTAATTCAAAGTCTTGAAACATCTGGCTGTGGGGTAGTTGAGGCCAATGAATTTAGTCTGAAGTTTTACTTAGACACAGAAAATTAGATTAGTATCCAAATACTCTTGGTATCTTGCTCTGGAAAAGAATTCTGCTTCCATTGTTCAGTATCATAAATAGAGTCAGTGAAAGAAAAGAACACACAGAACATACTCAGCAAGTAAGTAGAGCTGCTTGGCTATAAGCAGGCAGTTCCTGTTCATGTTTTATGCAGCAGTCATCATATCATGCTTTTGCATATGTCAGACAAAGGCATCCACAAGAGAAGAGATGGTGTTGTGGTTTGACAGTGGCCCAATGCCCAGCACCCACGAGAGACGCTTGCTCACCCTCCCCTGCCACACCTGGGAAGAGAAGGGAAAAAAATTAACAAAGACTTCATGAGATACAGATGGACAGAAAGATGCACCCCAGGCTTACACAGAATGTGGGAATGGACAAAGATGTGCACTGTGTACAAAGCAGGATGACTTCACAGCAAGCTGGGAGGTGTCTGTTCTTTCTGTCTACTTTGTCTAACCTTTGAACAGGACAAAAAGGCAGGCTAAATTCAATTGAGAGGAGATAAAATCTAAATAAAGAAAATTATTTTATCTTTGACTTCTGAGGAACATGAAGTACACCATTATCTGTCTTTCCTTCCACAATCCCTAAACCTTTTTTTAACTTCTGGTTTTTGGTGTCTGTTTCTTTGGGGTTTTGGGTTTTTTTGATTGTTTGGTTGTTTTTTTTTTGAGGTGTTCTTTCTTGGGAGATGTCTTTTTTTGTTTTCTTTAAATAAATTTGTGATCTAATCTTATCCAAGTCTCTCCCATTACCTCAGCAAGATAAACACTTTTCTAATTCCAAATACTTTCTTGAACTGCACACAAAAAATTAATTGTAGATTCTTTAGCTATCAGTGATTAAATTGTCAGCCAACATTTTGAGTGAGGCAGTTTTTCTGACGTTCTTCAAAAGCTGGAATTAAATCTAGCATTACCAGACTAAGAGATCTTTATATCTTCTCACTTAGTGTTACCTTTCAGTTTTGTAGCCCACAATATGGATGCTGAATAGTCTTTCATAGCACTTTTGCATCCATTAGTCTTGTAGCCTACAATGCAACTACTGCTTAAGGCATGAAAGTATAAAGTTGCTTTGTTTTGTAAATGAACTACAAATTTGTGAAGTTTACAGTTTTCAGTGACTCTGGTCAAAGACACTGGGCACAGCCTGATTTCAGAAACATTTAATAAATATGGAGTAATTGTACAAATATAATTCTAGACTTATCCCACAGTAAAAAGGAAAATATAAGCCAAAGTGACCTGTATTTCCATAATCAATATATCACTGACATTTCAAATTAATTNAAATTGTTGTAAAGAATAGAGTGGCTTGGGTTAATGTCTATTCTGACTAGATGCACTGAACAAACCAGATCTTGAGATCCAAAGGAAAAGCTGTTTAGCCATTTCTAAGCCATTTCTATAAAAGCTTGTAGAAAATGAAAATTTGTATGTAAATCATTTTACTAGTTAAAAAAACAATCTGAAAGGGTATATGAAAGGATAATACCTTCTCTTTTAAGGGTATCTGGTCAAAAGAGCCGTAACAAGGACTTACAGAGGCAAGTCCGAGTGACAATTGATAAGGGAAGTTATGATAAGAATAAACCTAGCCAACTGCAGTAACTGGTGTGGAGGTGAGAAGGTTTTGTTTTTCTTCAGTATGATTGTCTGACTAATGACCTTGCAAAGTTGGGATGATAAGGGAGAGAGACAAACAGAGATATAAAACCTGAACTGTAGAGATGGTCTCCTTAGGTGAAAGATCAAATAAAGCTCAGGAGAGAAACATCTCCTGGTGGTCCAGCCCACCAGGAGGAGAGCTTTCCCCCACTATCGAGGGGACAGTGGTTTGAGCTTAGGAGACCATGCCCCCAGAAAGTATTATTGGATAACTGATTTATCATTCAAACCCCAGGTTCTGGAAGTTTCCACGTTACTCGGTTGGGAATTGGTTGTTTTCCCCTATGCCCTCCCCTTCTCCTTCCCTACTGGTTGTGTACCCCTAACCTCTCCCTAACTCCTCCTAGTTGGCTGCCGTGGATTGGTTAATGGTTTGATATGTAAAGTGATGTTCGGTTCAGTTCGAGGCTCTCGGCACAAGACCCCTCAAGAGGAATAAAGACTCTGTTTGTCTCTCCCGTGAGTCGCTCCTATTTCTCCACCGATTTGCTCGTGGTCGAGGAAAGAACCAAGAACCCACGCACACCCTCTCAGCCCTCCTTCCCCCTGTGAGCTCGGGCTCCGAAGCTCCCAGGTCTCCCCACTGGAAGGTTAGGGGTTTCGTGGTCATCAGGGAGGCGTAGGAGGACCCCTCTGAGAGGGCCCCGCGGAAGACCCCCGAGCACAAACACCCCGGCTTCATCCCGGCCGGCGGTGCTTTTATTTTTTTATTTCTATACTGAACAATTAGCCTTAATGAAGACAACAAGTAGAAATGCACCTGTTCAGTCACACTAATTGGTAGGCTACCAAGAAATCAATCCGAATGTTTGCACCTGGTAAGGAGGCAAAGAAGAGGATACTGCAGGTGGGGAGGGCAGGGGGACTATTCTGACTGATGCATCAGTGTGCAAGTGAAGGGAATCTGGAAGGAGAAGTAGACAGAGAAGGGTATAGAAGGGGCCAGCTTCACTTGGCTGTGCCTGATCACCAGTCTGTCCTATAATCTCATTAACTCTTTTCTCAACTCTCTCACTGCATGATCTCAGTCTCTATCCCATGTGTATGTGTGACCTGCATGCACATCTGGTGGATCCTGAGTGGACTGGGTGTCAGGTACCGCTGTCAGACTGGGGGTATAGGCACCCCTGGTCTGTGGTGTCAGCTACTGCAGCAAGTGGGGTCTTAGCAGCAGCAACTGAAATGAGCTGGGGTCTTTAACTTCCAGCTGCAGGGGCTGGAATGGGGTGTGTGTTCCCCAATCCTACTACAGGAAGGACGGCTGTTAGTGAGGTGAGTGAGGGTTTCTGCATGGACAGCTGGAGCAGGACAGTGGGGCACCGCCTGTGTGCCTGCTGCCAGCTGCTGGGGGCTGACAAGTGTTTGTCTCTTACCAAAACCAGTTGAGTGTGCACTTCTGTGTGGGCTTGCGTCTGGAGAACTCCTTCTCAAACTTTAAGCCGGACTCCACGGCAGGTAAGGGACCCTTATGTCTGGGCCAGGGTAGTAGGTCAGCAGGAGGTCCATGTGGTGCAGAGGACTTGAGAATGTGGAGATCATGAGAGATAAATTTGCCAGTGAGCATTGAGCTGGACCAGCTGGTGAGTCAGGGACTGTGAAGCAGGTAAGGAGCCACGGTCTGGGCAGGTGTGCCAGGCAGACAGAGAGCCCATGGTGGTATTGGCAGGATCTGTCTGCCTGTGTGTGCTTGTGAACTTGGAGAGTGCCAGGGAAAACAGGGGTAGAGAGAAGGGTGAGGCTGTACTTCTACCAGCACTTAGAGCAATTAATTTGATGACTACAAATGACACAATAATGACTGTTCCTAATATCCTGAACGCACTCAGAAAGTCTGGGATTAGCAAATATCGGTGTGAAGATGTACTTTCTGAAGTATATGGTCCAGGAGGGCTCATAAAATTACTTAAGCTTTCCACACTTGAAAGTATTTCTTGTTATTTTGAGTTCTCTTGAAGAGAGGTTTTAGCAGTAACAAAACACAGTAGATAGGGGAGAAAAAAAAGAAATATGAGCAGCAGGATTTTCTCAGTGGTACCAAGAAAGCACTATGCTTTCCAGAGTCCTCCTTCCTAGTTCTATGTGTAATTCAGTTAATGTTTCTGCTAGCTCCTGGACAACAGGAAGTGCAAGTGCATGAGAACATTTATTTTAAACATTAAACACTGTATTAGCTGTATTAATCAGGCACACATCAGCATGAGGAGAGGAAGTGGAAGGGAGGAATGAAAGTTTCCAACATCTTTGATTGTGTTGCAGCTAAAGAAACCTTGAAATATTTTATCCTCTGGCCTTAAACACTTCTGTCTCTTCATCTGTTATCTCACTGACAGCCTCTTTGAGTCATCGCTCTTAGTAGTCTTGGATTTTAATGGCCTTCTCTCATTAGGTAGCAGACTGTTTTCCTCTTTGTCACACTATGAGTACAACTGAAATCAGTTCTTTTTTTTTTATTTAAATAAGCTTATTCAACAACACAACATGAAATTTAACGGTCTACCACTTTTCAAGTAAATATCATTAAAATATTAAAACATTTTTTCATTCTCTTATAGAAATAGAATATTCTTTTCTTTAGAACAAGAGTTCAGTCACTGCAGAGTGTGTTCCTTTGCCTTTGACATTTAGCAGCATGACTGATTGATAACTTAGCATTACTTAGGTATGAGATTAATCTCCAAGTAGATTCAAGAGCAGGAAAAAAGAGACATTGAAATTCTGTCTTTATACCTGAACTGCTGTAAATTAGAAAAGTAAAAAAATGTAATTCATCAATTTTTATACATTGACAGACAGCAGTATTTCTTTAAAAATACTAACAAGAAGGAATAAGAACTCTTTAAGCCAGAACTGTACACGAAGATTTAATTTCTATACAAAATATCTACAACACTCCTCATAATTTCTGAAAAATGTCCTACCATCTAAAGAAGAAATTAATTAGTATATAGGAACAACCATTAGCTTCTCATGTAGCATAGGAAATGCAGAACAAGTAACAGTTATGTTATCCAAAATATATGTAGCAGTCTACTGGCATAGGTAATGTTTACAGGGATAGGAGTTGTCAGGCAGTATGTCAAACTTGAACATCCACCAAGCTTTCTTGGACACGGTTAAATTTCTGTACAAATTTATTTTCTGTGTTCGAGTGCACCTCCAGCTCCAGCAGAGGACCATGACTGGCCACACAGACTTTATCTCTTCCTCATCCTCATTCAGAGGATTTTGGGACTTATGAATTTGTGGATCCCCATTTTGTCCCTTTTTCCCTCTTGGATGATGCGACACATTCAATAATCAGAGTGGCACCCTAAATGTATACTTCTGGAATATCTATTCACATAAATAAAGTCAGTCTTTAAATTATAAAAGGGCAGTAGAACTTCCATTTAGATCACAATTTAAAGATGAGTTGGTTCATTACACAGACACAGGACAATGGATAAAATATTATGTTATTTTGCAAAGATTACCTTCTGAATTTTGTCTTTCTCACAGCATAGCATTGTAAAAACCAAAAAATTAAGTAATTTAAAATTGAAATATAATTATATAATTGTATAACATGATATTATAATATAATATATTATTAATATAAGTTGAACAAATTGATTAAAGAATTCAATTCTCTGTTTAAGGTTTGAGAAAAAAAATCTAGGAAAAAACCACATCTTCAAATGAAAAGCAAGCAATAAGTGAATGCAATTACATTCTTCAGATGTATTACTACATATATTAATATATTTTTACACAAAGTACACATTTTCAGACACAAGAGTTTCTTGTCTTGTTATGTAAAATTCTACCTAATAACATCCTTGTAGATGAAAATGTGCTGGCTAAGTGAGCTATGGTTTAAAACAAAAAATCCAAAAGAGCTGCATTGTTGTATCTTTTGAAAGGATGTTTCATTGTTTTGAAGCAAAGAATACTGAGTCACAAAGCTTTAGTAATGACTCAATATCTTGATGCCTCATCTCATTTTCTTAACTATAAGTGTGTTTGAAAAGTCTTGCCAGAACATTAGATGTGATCCACTGAGTTAAGAACATATTGTCTTATCTCTTTTGAGAACTGGAATATGTGTTTGGTTACTAAAAGTAATTTGCTCCCATTCCCAAACATGTAATTGAATATAATTAGAACATAACTGTCTCCTTTTTATAAGTACATGAAAACTATATTAAAATTCATAATTAACTCTGAAAATTTGAGAGCTAGAAAACGCCAGAGTTACAGTCTTCCTTTAAATGCTTTATGTTTTATACTGTTTCACATCATGGATTGAATACTGTTACCAACATACTTCCCCCAATTAATTCAGTTCCTGAGATGGATGACATTCACAGACTGTGGAACTATTCAGTACTGGGATTTAGGGTTTTCTTGTTAGTGTTGTGGGTTATTTTATCACTCACTGTGTGGATCAATGCATTATTAACTGCACATTATCCAAATTATTTTAATTTTGTCATCGGCTTTGCTGTGGTTTTCCTATCACATCATTTATCACCATAATTCCCATCTGAGACAAAAATTACTTGAGATCGTTATTAGTGCTATTTAATATATCAGAGATGGGCATAGACAAATTTATGCTAAAACTATTGAACATGACTATGCATTTGAGCCATCTGATATTATAAAAGTTCCCAACAACATAAGAGACTTCTTACGTTCCTAGCACAAATGCTAAAATAGTTTAGTTATTCATAAGCAGAGCTATGAAAGACATCAGTGAGTTGCTGCAGGCACTTTGTTTATGTAATTTTCCTAGCATCACACAGCAAAATCACAGCCACACAACCCAGGCACTGCTCAACTGCCATGGCCGAAACAGTTTCTTAAATTCCTTAAGTCACATTTCTGAACAGACTGAACAACAATCTTCTGGCAGTCCCCCAATTCACTACAACCTCTGGTTTACAACTTAGGAAAATTAGTTTAATTTGCTGCCAATCAAATTAGAGTAGGGTAAAGAGAATTAAACCCAAATCTTAAAGAACACCTTCCCCCGGCCTTTCCCTTTTTCTGGGGCTCAACTTCACCCACCCCTGTTTTTCTCAATCTCCTCCCACCAAGCAGCACAAGGGTATGTGGTCAGTTCATTGCATTTGTCTCTGCCACTCCTTCCCTGGGGCAAGGCCTCCTCACACTCTTCCCTGGCTGCTGTGTGGAGTTCCTCTGTAAAGTTCTCCAGTGTGAGCCTTTCCTGCAGGCTGCAGTTCTTCACAAATTGCTGCAGCATGGATCTCTCTTCTGGTGGACATGGGAAAAGCTTCTGGCAGCTTCTCACAAAAGCCATCCCTGCGGCAACCTCCACTCTACTACTTGGCACAATCACTTCTTCAGCTACATTAGGAGATGTGGATTCATAGGGTAACAAGTAATGTGACAATTCCCTGCTTTCAATGTCTGTATTTGGTGAATGTAAAGCTGAGAGGAAAAAAAAAGGAAAAGAAGGCCATAATCCAAGGCCTTGGTCTGCCTGCTGGATATTGTAGGTTCACTCCTTTCAGAGCCTGCCGGCTTTCCAACACTAAAACACACATCCATGATGTAAAGAAGCAGGATGGTTATCTATTAACAACTGACTGACTATACAATTTCATAGAACATCCCTTTCAAGTGGAATAATGTCATAAGTAGCTTCACTCTAGTTACTCCCAGCCAGGAAAAAAATCCATAAATGTACGTCTAAGACAACATCATCACAAATCATTTAAAGGCTCTTTGTCCCTCTGGATCATGTAATTTGTAAAACTCTTATAAAGAAAAATTGCTAGAAATATCTTCACAACAAGTTAATTCAACACCTGAGCTTTCATCAACTAAATTGTATCATTTATAGACCAAACACTGTATTCTGATACTGCTGAAGATTATATAAATTGATAAATAGTAAGATAGCAGATATACAATAAAGAAACAGTATCTGAAATTGCATTTAAGGGAAATAGCCTTTGGTTCTTAGAAAAAGCATGTGACTCCAGAAATTCGCTATGAAAACTGATGATTTATTTCCATACATACACACAAAAATTGCAAAACTATTGTTTACTGTTTTCCTCTTGAACCACAGGATCTGCTTTAGCTTAAATGTAAAAATGGTAGAGTAACAATTAAATTTATCTTGTGCAGTTAGAATCTAGCACAGCCCCTTTCAGATCTGTGATGAGAGCATCTTGTACAGAAAGTATTGCCTAAACGCCTAAATCTGTGAGATTGAGAAGCTCAATCTGCTTCTCTAACAACCATAAATCTTGCTTAATCTTTGTTAAAACAATTTCGAAAATAATGCAAACAGATGGAATCTGAACAGAATTTGATGACCTAAAAGATTTCTCATACTGATGGACAAATAGCACAGTGAGGTGGTATGGAATAACCTCGAGGTCCTAGCCGTGGCCCTTCTGGCTACTGCAAAAATTAACCCTGTCCTGGCTGGAACCAGGACAATGTCTAATGATTTTTTTTTTGTTTGTTTGTTTTGTTTACTCTTTATCTTTTGTAGCCAGACTAAATAAAATCTAGATATGTTAGGTCAACTAAGCTGCTATAACCTAGAAATCAATCTGCTGCATAATATGAAATTCAGTTCAACCTGCTTAGTAGAGATGAAATAATAAATGGGACTAATGGACTTTGAAAATACAGGAAGAATAATGTAGGACTAGAGTGCTGAGTTTCTTGATTCAAACATAAATTTGCAGTGTTGTGATGCAATTCCATTTGTGTGACTGGAAATAACTGTGAGGAAATGAAATGTTAGATTGTGACATCAGTATTTAAACGTGTTCTTAAGCTGCTCTTCCTTATCTGAGCTATTTCATAGGAAGAGAAAAATTACAAAGCATTGCAATGTGCTAAAATGTAGGGAAAAGGGTTAGGAAAAGTACTGGAAGCTACAACAATGTATTAGCTACAATCTACAAAGCTACAAATATATGAAAATATGTAAAAGCTAAAACTCTTTAGGCATCTTTTAAAGAATGTTTTAACAGAGCAGGAGAGATCTTATGTGTCTCAATAAATAGCTTATGCTGGTTTTCAGAGAACATGAGAAGACAAATTAAAATAGCTTGAGGTTGCACAGGTTTTTTTCTTTCAGTTATTTTTGTTTGAAAGAATTCAAGAAGACAAAAGTGCTTTCTGGTTTACAGAAATAAATCAGTGTTTGAAAAGTTCAGCACATATTATAAAGAGATAGGCAGATAATACAATATGAAAGGCTAAAAGCTCATTAGCTACTCGAAATAAGTAGGTCATAATTTATTTCAGTATTTACAGGAGAGATTAACTCCCAGACCAAGCTATTTCATTAAAAAAGACTTTGATGTCCTAAGTTAGAAAAATATGTTTGTCCACTTACATATCATACTTGAAATGTTAAAAGCCTGAACGAGTAATACTTAGGTAAGAATATACTGTTGCATGCACAAGGAAAAAAGCATCGAACACAAACACAGAAAACCTGCAGTTTTTAGTTACAATTTACCTCAAAACCTTTAACAGCTGGAAACCCATAAAAGTCATCACACCACAGCAATGCTACGATCATGTGTTCTGTAAACTGTCTGGGGAAAATTACAATATCCAAGTCATTACACACAGATAAGAGAGGGGAGAATAATGAAAATGCTGTTTTTCAGATCTCACTGACGAAAGAATGGGAGAATTTGTATTCAGTCCAACAAGTTCACAGAGAAAGTAGCAATGCCAAAGCCTCCAAGGGAACATTCTCAGAAGCCAGAATTAAGAGCACACTTCTGAAAAGCATAGCTTTATCCCTGAGATGCTTCAGTTGGCAACATCAGCCAGCACCTGGCTGAACCAGCAGCACAACCAGTCTGGAGTGAAAGATTCTAGCAGCCAAGCTCTGAGAAAAACAGCCAGCTACAACATGAGACTGAAAAACAAACCAACAAAACAATCCATCTGACTAATTGAATAAATGTAAAATACTTGGGAAGCCATTCAACACTTGCATAGTCAGGGAAAAAAAAATAAACAACCAAAAACTGTTTTAGACAGCTTAGTTTCTTTGCAAGGGGGAGATATGCAAATAGATCCTGATTTCTTGCTGACATGAAGTGACACTGCAATGCTTCTTTCATTTGTGAGCTGAAATGGCTAGAAGAGACTATACCCACAGAACTCCATCCAGGCTCCAGGCTGCTGCCTTGAGCTGAATACCTTACAGCCTCTGATCCTGGTCCTGCCCAGCAGGCAACAGCTCTCTTTGGAGGACAGTCTCAGCTCTGACAGAGGCTGGGTATGTATACAGCACGCTGAATCTAAAGGTAGGGCTCCTGACTTTTAAGGGACTTTAGCATGCCCCCAAGCATGCAGAGTATCCAGTCCTGTAACAGCTTCCTGAAGGGGCATCAAAACTGTGTGTAATGTATAGGAGGAGTTTACAGCTCCAAAGAGAAGGTATTGCTCTAAGCAGGGAGCTTAGTAGTAGATGTGCCTGAGAGAGATGCTATGAATCAAAGTAAATCCAGACTTTTATTATTTACTCTAGTATGGAAAGAAATGTCTCCCTCGAAATGGGATCCATGTTGACTCATCTGAAGGGTTAGTCCTGTAAAGAAAACCCTCTCCTCCCCCAATTTTTTTAATAGTCCTTAAATATAGATTAGTCTTCAACACTGATGCCACTATTTTATCCAAGAACTGAGCAGCTGAAAAAAAATATTGCATATCTGTTTTTAACTTCATACATTTAAAAAATCCCCTCTAAAATGCTTGAAGCAGCTCTTTAATGTTGGGCTTCTTATCAAAAGCAAAGGCTCTTTCAAGATACACTGGCTGAATTCAACAGTGACATTTTGAACTGTCATAATTTCTCATCCTCTGAATCTATTTGAACACAGCTTCCAACCATCCAGTTCTGCACTGTGTATTTACAGGGCTGTTAATGACTTTCATTGATTGTATTTTTTGCCTCACGAACTCCAGGACAAATGGAAATTTATATTTATCTTTAATAGAATTCTTTCCAACCAAAACAAATATGCTTGTTTTTACATCAATGTCTTGTGGCAAATGGAGCTGGAATTTATTAGCATCACCCGAATACTTCAAAATATATGCAACATCCATTTAACATAGTGTGGTTTAAGACTTCCCATGTAAATGCTTTATGCCATTACCTTGTGTTTTTTGCAGAGGCTTAGTTAAGAGACAGGGAAATTATAATCCTAAATAATAATTTATGTCTAGGAAGGTATATCTGGTGATTTTCACAGCAGTCACAGGCTAAGATTCTTCTCTCTTTCCTAATAAAACCCCAATAGTTTTACTTTGGGAATTATGAAAATACATAGAATTTATCTGCAATGCACCTACCAATAGAGGACACTCTGGCCACAGCAAATCTTACATTTGTCAAGGCACTTTATTGCACATGCATGGGTGGGTTACTAAATGAAGGCATGCTGATGGGAAGACCCTATAGGACATAGACAAGCTGTTCTCTTCTTTACTTCACCTTTAGTTACACTCCTGGGGCAGTGCTGAGTCAAAGTATGAAGGAATATTAATAGGAACATGCACAATCAACAGGATACAAATATTAGCTTTCGTACCATAGTACACTCTTCCATGGATTTCATTCTTCATACCAAAGCATCAAATGGTTATGTTCCTCCACCTTTTCTTCATTTCCCTGTTTTCTGCAGAGAGGAATTGTGCTTGCCACAGACCGTTTCAGATAGAAATCTCAATATGATCTGTGCTTAGCTGAGTTAACGAGGGACCAGTAACTATTTGAAAAGAAATTAAGAGTCCAATGCTGGAGGAACTATTTCCAGATAGAACCTCTTGTATATTAACTTTGGAAAAGACATCTCAAACTTAATAAGTTACTTAAGACAAGCTTTTCATTGCTACCCCAGCTCTAGTACAAATCTTTCCGAGGGACAAAAATACACATTTTCTGAAGGCAGTTACTGCCTTAACAGCATACTAAACTGAACATCCAAGCTGATACTACTTTTGAGGCTGCGCTTGTAAGTACAGTAGGGCAACTTCTGTATTTCCCCTTCTTTAGACAGGGAACGTTATCTGTCACAACAGCACAGGGCTTACAGTCCTGTGTCTAATGTTCTCTGGTGTGTTTCTAATACTTTTGAAGAAAATAGGTTTTGTTCTCTCTGTTCATATTTATTGGAGTTGGGCTACATCAATCTTATTCAAGTGATAAGTGCAGTTCTAAATTAAATGTACTTTTTTGAACTCAACCAAGTCTCTAGTGAGCAGCAGTTTTCCCAAGTAAAGTACTACACATAAATCATCTTAATTCATTGGGAAAATAGAAACAATGGTATTGAACAAGGTGTTGGTTACAGCATGGTGCTAATAATGCCAAGATTGTGGGTCTGATTCCTGTAGACGCCATTGGTTTAAGAGCTGGACTTGAGGATCTCTGGTGGTCCCTTCTAACACAAAATATTCCATGATTCTAAATGAATTGTGAATCTGAACTTCTATTAAACTCTAGGATAAATGGACATCTCAATGTTCATGCTATGGTCAATATGATATGGGAGACAGCCTTTAAAAGAGTGTCAAGTTTTATAACCCATTAAAAGCAAGAGGTATCTGGTTTGATTTTACATTCAACTTTCATTTTTCTTCCATCAAAAATATAAACTACAGCATAAATTTTGGCTGATCTAAGAGTTTTGATATTATTTTTATTAGCATTATTATTTTATTTATTTAATATTTGGACTTATTTCCAGATTAATTCAAAGCTCTGAAATTTTGTTCACAAAATCAAAACACTAGATCCCACTATATCCAGTCAATATAAAGGACTTTGTATTTTGTAGTTATTTCTGGATTCAAATAAAAATAGCCAAATTTAATAGTTCTTTGTAAGACTTAGTACAGAAAATGAAAAATTATGAAATCCAGCTGTTGAAAAGTGTAGTTTCAAAATGTGCTTGAATATGTAGATAAAGACAACTGATAGCAGAATACAGACAGGAAAAACCAATCAAGTGCTCTTTGCCTGACAAGGTGTCCCAGTCTTTCCTGTCTTTTCCATTTCCATGTGTGCTCCTAGCTAATGTGATGAGGGCATCAGACATGCTGTGATTACGTGTAGAAATGTGAGCCTTATCATAAAGACTAAGGGCAGAGTCCCTTCACGTCTTCTCTTTACAGCCTTTGTAGTTTCCTGTTGTATGTTCATTTCCATCCAGTTGGCCACAAACAGTTTCCCACCTGGCTGGATGCATCAGAAGATGTATCTGAGTTTATACAGCAAGAGGAAGTCCGAGTCACTATTAAGGCACAAGCTGGAGTTCAGCATTGCTGGAAACACACATCCCTTCAGCTGTCATGGGACTCCTGCAATTTTCTTTTTGCTGGAGGTAACCCTGGTCATTGCCATAGTTTTTTGACTGTTGGCAGAAAGCTTTAACCAAGTCAGTAGGCTTCTAATGCAGAATTTTACACTAAAAATCTTACTGCTGACACAGCACGCACTAATCTAGATGATGAAATGATGATAACAATATTACATAGTACTACATACCACAAGAGAAAAATAAGGGCCATATAGGAATTTTCAAGTTAATAACCTCAAGAGTTAAAACTTTTAGAGTTTAAATGTAAAAGTTTTTCTATAAGCTGCTAATCTTACGAGGTTAGTGTTATGTTTCAGTGTGCTATCCTAAGACCTTTGCAGCAAGCTCCAAAATAACAGCTTAGACAGACCTTGCAACTTTCGCTAACACTGTTTTTACTAAAGAGTGGAATAAAGCAATGATGTGTGCTGTTCAGTACAAGGATCACACCAGGGACAGCAGTGAAATAAGAGAATGCCCTCTCTTCCTTTATCTTTGGCCATGAAATACCTAGCTGTTACCTTCAGGTGTGTTTTTACAAGAAATCTGGATGTAAAAGATTAAATTAGAGCAAAAATCACTCTAATCTGGAAGGAAAGTAATTTACTAGGAAGAAGTGGTAAAAGGAAATCAAAGTTGCTGACTGGAGAGGGGATGAACTTTTGTGATGTCCGCAGATGAGTGAGTTTAATTAGTTCAAACAGAAACATTTGTGACCCTTTTCTCATACAGTGACATTCTCTGCTTTATTGTAAGGGCATTTAAGTCACTCCCTTTTGAAAGAGACTGATCAGGAGCTGTCAACACACACACCTTGGTCCTCCTTTTTCTTATATCTTCTGTAACCCAGAATGTCTGCACATAGTGCATAGATTCCTGAAGTTTTTACTTTCACAAATAATTTCCAGCTTTAGAAATCTAAATACTGATACATGGTAATTATACATATGTGTGTGTGTTTCTGTGTGTATGTATATATTTATAAATAGATTTTTTTATGGTATTGAATATCTAAACCTTTAATATAACAAGGGAAATTTAAGGATCGGTGTTTATTGAAGTTGGTCATTGACAAATGTTTACGTCTAGACGAAGAGAGAGCTCTTGTTCCATCCTCACTGCAGGAAAAGGCTCATTTAGTTTCAGTGAAGTTACTGGGAAAATCCTCAATGTGACAGCAGGGTTAAAAACATGTCACTGCAGATGCAGTCTCAAAAAGATTCATTTGGCACAAACACCATCTCTGAAAATGTGTATAGGTCCAGAAAACCAATAAAAATCAGATGGCGGGCTTCACAGAATGAAGAACGGAATTTAATTAAAATCCATGTCATCTGCATTCGCACCGATAGGCACCTCTGAACTAAAAAAAAGAAATAAAAAAATGTGATTTCACCATAATATTGCAGAACATTTGCTGAAGTGTGGCATGTAATATTTTCCAGAAGAAATGTACTTTTTATCAATATGAAATCCTTTCTGTATTTTGGGCAAATATCACAACTACAGATGATTTTGTGTCAGAAGCAATTGTTTGATTAGTTCAGCTGGTTGAGAGCATCTATGACGCTACCCTCTATTATACACAAACTTAATTTCAATAACATGCATGTGGCTTATGAAACACTTTTTAGCAGAACAAAAGTTCCTGTATAGTTCATCTATTTTATGATTGACACTTATCTTTTATCCAAGAGTAATTAAATTTCATCACTGGAGTTGACTAACATTTTGTCTAACAAATATTGCTAGATGCTAAAAAATATGTCTGAAAAGGACATAGTCAGAAACAAGGATTCCAAGTCCTGTAAAGATAGCCAAATTTAATGGAATAGATCCTTTTAATATCTATGACTACATGCATTCCCTAAAATTTAAATTTGGGGCAATTTTCCATATTTTTAGAGGCTATCATAGACACTGTGGTGATTATGAGTGATAGACGCATCTTCAAGCTGCTCTGAGGATTCAATGAAATAATAATAATAAAAAAAATAAGAGCATTGAACAGAATATATATGACAAAGGACTAGCTAGCATGTATGAGGGTTTATACAGAGAAATTCCATTCAATGAGAGATATTAAAAGACTGTTTCAGAAGAGGATTATTAGTTAGAAAGCCATAAACATGATTAGGCAGCTAAACCTAAAAACAAGAAGACTGCTTGCCAACAAAAAACAAAACAAAACAAAATTTTAAAAAAAGAAAATAAACGGAAATTTGCAACAGATTGTCTAATGCACTTTTAACATCTTTATTATGTCTTGTAAGGCTTTAATAAGAATGAAAAGGTGTATAAGTTAAGAGTTAGTAGAATTAGTTTTATATTAGGATTACTGATAACTCAGAATTTAGTGATAGTGAACACAATTGACTATGATTGAAGAAGAATTGCAGTGGAGAGCACTTTTTAAAAATCTTTTTAAAAAAACATTTCAGGATTCCTTGTGGAGTACCAATTCAAAGTAAATAACACAAAGAAGAACTAAACACAAACTTTTAATACAAGACATACTTCTGAGAACCCTATATTCACTGAATGAAACAAAAAAAATCTTACTAAGGGGATAATAGCAACCTAGAGTATTCTTGGCTTAATAGAATTCTAATAAACAGTTTTTAGCCTTCTCTCTGTTTTTGGACAGAAAATGATCTCTTCCTCTCAAGGTTTTCTTGTCTCTCAGTCATGAATATAATTTTTATTTTAATTCTCCAGTATTGTTTTGTTATTGTTCTATTCTTTCTATTATTACTAGAAATAAAGTCCATTTTCATTTATAGAACTGATAGCAATTGCTATCCATTTCTCTTTTAAGCAAATACATAGAGTTTTTTATATGAGCAATGTGAATATTTAATCACTAGAACTGCTGCTAAGTGAAGTAGCAGATTCGTCATCTCATCAAACAAAAATTTTATGACATAAAATATTAAAAGCCTGGTCCAGTTTGACTAGATGAAAATTTAAGGTCTGCAATTACAAGAGGTCATAGCATCATGACATCATGCTTCTTCTTTGCCCTAATTTTTATGAAAAATTATCTAAAATGCTGTTTTTCCCCACCATAATTCAAGGACTCAATTCTTACAGCTCTGTGCTTGTAGATCACATGAAATACCACCACTCAAGTTTAAATTTGGAGAACTGCATTGAAAGTCTGCCTCTCTTCTCCCATTTTTTAATATTTAGGCAACAAAAGTAATTTAGCAAGTTAACACAAAACGAGGACCCTAGAAGCAGTTAAGAAGGAAGATGAAGCCTCTATCTACACTCATATATTATTATATATATTATACGTATTATATATTATTACATATTATATATTATATTATTATATATATTATACACACAATGCACTAGTGTAACAGAATCCCAAGATGAGTAGGGGCTGTAAGGGAATTCTGGAGATCATCTAGTCCAGCTTCCCTGCCAAGGCGTAGTCACCTAGAGCAGGTGACACAGGAACACGTCTAGGTGGATTTTGCATGTCTCCAGAGAGGGAGACTCCATAATCTCTCTGGACGGCCTCTTACAGTGCTCTGCCACTCTTAGTGTGAAGACGTTCTTCCTCATGCTGAGGTGTAACTTCTTGTGTTGTAGCTTATGGCCATTTGCTCTTTGTCCTGTCACTGGGCACCACTGAAAAGAGTACGGCACCATCCTCTTGATGCCCAGCTTTCAGATACTTATATGTATGGATGCAAATCCCTCTCAGTCTTCTCTTCTCCAGACTAAACAGGCACAGCTCCCACAGTCTCTCCTCATACAATAGATACTCCAGACTCCTCCTCATCTTTGTGACTTCTGCTGAACGCTTTGCAGTCGCTCCTTTTCTTTCTTGTACTGAGGAGCCCACCTCGACACAACATTCCAGATGTGGCCTCACTAGGGCTGAGTAGAGGGCCAGGGTCACCTCCCTTGGCCTGTGGGCCGCACACTTCCCGATGCACTCCAGGATACCAGGATTGCTTCAAATGAGAAATCTTCATATGGAAGATATGAAAAATTTATGGCTGTATCAATGGAGTTGGCACAGTTTTCCCAGGCTCAACAATCATAAGAAAATATGTTTTCCCATGGCTACTTCCTCAGGGATGGAGAAATCCTGCAGCAACACATAGCTCATTGGTACAGTTTCTATGCTGTTACTCATCCAGAGAGGACTGGTAGGCGTGTCCAAGTTTGCCAGAACTGGAAGAATTTCTAGAAAATCTCTTTAACTTGAAATAAATTCAGGAACAACTTCAGACATCACTAGAAAGTAACTTCCAACCACCTCCTGATCATCTGTATTTATTCTAAAGGCTTTCCAGCCAGACTAAAAAGGGGACCCCTGAGATATAAAACAGTTCTAGATTTTTATCAGACTTCCTAATGCAGAACACCAGTGGTCAACTTGTGTTGAAAGACTACTAAAAGGAAGGGGTTGAAAACCAGTTTTCCAAAAGAAAAATAATGTAAATTTTAATGAAGAAACAGGTATTTCAAAACCATAATACAGTAACTAGCAAATGATTAAAGATGAATGTGGGACATTTAGCATCATAAAACAAGCTGTAAAATTGATTAATAAAATATTCCCAAAATACTCACACAAATAAATCACATAGACAGTATTGAAATAATGATTAAATTCCTGCTTAACTCACAATATCACCAAAGATTAAGTATCATGTTTGAAATCATTAACTTATAAATTGAACCTGTAAAATGGTTTTTCTTACCTTTTATTTGCTCCTCATGGACTGCATGTACAAAGGCTAGATGATTTTTTTTTAAAGCTGAGCCTTTGTAAATAGACATAAACATACAATGGTCTTCCTGAAATCCATGAAAACAAGAATAAAGCCATTAATAATATCTGTGAGTTTTAAAATCCTCCACTCATGATGACAATGTGGTCTTGAAGATGCAAACTTTTAACATGGAAGACTCCCAGGAACCCAGAATTAACATTCTGGGTTGTGGGCAGAGTCAGGAGTGAAAAAGAGACAGCAAACACACCCCAGATGACTCCCTTTGTCACTGGTCTAATTAACAGTAGTTTGAAGACATAAATCATAAGTCAAATTTACACACTACAAAGTATTTTAAGGTCATTCCAGAGCCAGAAGAATCAGTGTCAGCATATCTGGGTTCAATTCCACATTAGGACCGTTAGTTGATTTCCAAGTTGTGGTATTATCATAGCTAAGGAATGCCACCCTAAAATATATAGGCATGTTACTACAAACTAATCTGGGTATTTCTTCGTGTTATTGCATCATGTGTATATTGAATATTATTTAACATTTCCTTTCATGCTTCTGTGTGTTTGTTTTCCTAGCATAACTACTTTCATAAATACATTTTGAACACTAAACGAACATTCTTTGTTTAAAGAAATAATTGAAGACAGTAAAATTTATAAAATAGTATACTTGTAGTATTTCTTTTAAATTTAGAAAATTGCTAAAATAACTCTATCATTAAAAATCTTTTGGTTTGATTTAACAAAAAAAAGTATTATTTGGATTATAATAAATAATCTTAGCCTGAAGAATAGTACAGTTTTATTAAACTTGATCACCTGTGCTTATTATTTATCAAAGTTATACTCAGTGGAAGACACATAATAGTAATTGGTGAGGCTTGATGTGCTTGTGTTTTGCTGTCTGTTCATGTGTCACAGAAACCAAGATCAACCTTCACCCTCCAAATATCTCATCTGCTTTCATTTGGATTATGTATCCTGCTCCCTCAAATTTTAATTCACTCTATATGCATATTTGACTGAAAGATGAGTTTCAGTTGACTTCTAAGCCTTGATGAGAAGAAATAAAAATTTTAAGCAGACACGTTGAAACAAATATGTTATAATTATAACAGATTCCTCTGAGAAGCTTTTCCTAATATACTGTTCCAGATGGCAGGTTCCTAATAAGCTTAAAAGCTTCATGGATAAAATCCTGGACATTAGAACTGATGAACAAATTGCTTTAAAACAAAGAAGAAGAAAAAATTTAAAGTTGCAGAGGTCAGTCAGTACTCTGAAGCCTGAGATTTTAATCCCTCTGAAGCATACAGATAAGAGGACCATCTGCAAACTAATTCAATTTAGAGATGGCTGTGCACAACTAATTCCTTGCTAGAGGTAGAAAAATGAACCAACTTGCACAGATCAAATAAAATTAATTCTGTAAAACAAAACAAACACAAAAAACCCCCCTGTACGTTAGCTCTTGAAAAGAGGAAGGAATGCAGAAAATAAGTAAAAAGTTCACTTTCCTATTTTAAAAATAACAAATCAGTTTCACAGACAAAATAAAAACAAGATAATAAAGATTTTAAGTGAGGAATAATCAGAAGAACAGAAGAACAGAACTTAAAGGAAGAGGAAATACATTTGCACTTCTAAATTTTTGCCAATAAATATACCAAAAGCTAGCCACAAAAAGAGCGAGGGTTCAGAGGGAAAGTATAGGGGGAAGTTTTCCCACCAAGCAGTCATGGATCTTTCTTCTATAATACTTTGGCACTCTCTGACACGTGTTTGAAGGTAATCAGTAAAAAAGCATCTAGCTAATTTATCATAAAGACAACTTTTATTAAAGCTAAACCAAAACAAACCAAAACCCTTTGAAGGTAATTAGCAAACATGAATTGTCAACTGGCCTGTCAATCCAAGAGGGAGCAGCAGAAGGTCAACTTGAGCATCCCCAAAGCATTTACTATCTCATATATTGATGGTGCAGGTGACAGAATAAGGAATACACTTTGAATGGTTTTTGAGGACACTAAGATGAACAGAAGTGAAAGACTTTAGGTGATCAAGAGCAAAATTTGAAATTTTATTGATGAGGCTGGGGTATCTCAAAAGCCAGCGTGAAACTGAAGCAATTGCAGACTTCTACAGTAAATAGAGAGCCATCTTTCCATATATTGTTACAAAACCAAACTTCTGGCAGATGTCTGCATGGAAAACAATGTGAAAAAAAGACAATTTACACAGTTGGTGTTTTGGAGGGATTAGAAACACTGTACCTTCTTGATAAGACATTTGCTCATCTTATTTGATAATTTAATTCTGAGATTCATCTCAAATAAGAACTATCTTTTAAAACATCTGTTCTCTCTGAATATATCTATTCCACGAATTTCCCTAGAAAGCCAACTGAAACACCAGCAAAACATGGAGGGAAATTGGCACATTGTTTGTTGAATAAATGAATCACATTTTATTGGATCCATACTTGGAAACTCCTCAACCTTCAGAAACAGAGTCTCAGAAATCTCTAGTTTGTCATGCTTAAGTCACATTCCAGTCCATTAGCACCTTCCAATTAAGACTTAAAGAGTTTAATTTGTGTTTACTATCTTTCATGAGATTATGATTGTTTCATTAATTATATGGTGATTAAAAACCACATCCCCATTTATTTTATAATCAAGATTAACATGTATACCCATAAATGATGACTACAGCAATTTCACAGATTTAATGATGGTAGATAGGGGATAAGAACTGTTTAAGCCTTAAAGAAAATGGCATATTAATTCCAAACACTTACCTATTTGTAAATTTCTCTGTCTTTACCGACAACAAATAACATTTTTAAATTATAATTAGCCAATTTTGGACTATAAACAAATCTCATGTACAAAGTGCTGTGAAAACCAGCCTATCTGCTAAAATAAAGTGCTTGGATAAGGAATGAGCACTTAAGAAGTAAAACATGTTATTTACCTTGAAATTTTCTACAAAAATAATTCAGATTATTCTTCTCAATTAACACAGTTAATTTCCTTGGAATAAATAAGAAAATAACTAATTTTAACACCTAAAATAGCTCATAAATAACTTCAAACAGTCCACGATTCTGTAAAAGCATGACTTTGGGCTCTGCAGTTTGATCACATCATGAAGATTTTCAAAAACTTTTCAAAAAATCTTAAAATATTGAGGAATCCCTGATAGTTTTTCCACATATAGACTAAAGTAGGTTACTTTTCTTATCGTATGACAAAATCAGAGGTTTAAGAAGAGAAAGGTCTTCCCATAAAATTTGTATCTTAGATGCCAAACTTGCACGTTGAGTTCAAACTGAAGCACTAGATGAGTCTCATTAGCTTTTACTTGAAATAAAAGTAGTTTTTAAAAAAATCAGAATAGCTTTTAATGGAAATAAACTGTTTTCCATTTCTGCTCTGCTCCAGTGCTCCTGGTAAGAGATGCACGGCATCCCTAGGTTCACCAGCTGCCCAGCTGGGATGCAATGCTACCAATGAAATTCCAAGGTTATTTCCAGACAATCTGAAATGTTTGTCATAAGGAATTGGGTGGCTGTAACATGAATTAAAAGGAAAAATCTGGGAAAACAGGGTAAAAGAAAGCAAATTAAGACACAAAGCCAAAGGAAAAACACATAGGTCAAAGGGTTCCCCTTGGTTTCTCATAACACCACAAGAAAAAGGATAAAATTTAGGAATTGACTTGTAGCTCAGGGAAAGTACAACACCTAGACCACAGGCTGTTTCAAATATTTTCTACCTCTTCATATTCATTGTTATACTAAGACTCTCAACATAAACAAAGTCACATAAAAATCAGATTACTGCTGTTCAATCTCCATCTCAAAGGAAAAACTGTAAAAATTCTCTTTCACTTGAGTAAGGCCAGAAATTCTCCCTGTGTAACTATTATCTGAGGAAGCATAGAAGTAAAATAAAACCCCTTTTTGGCAAAGACTGATGTTAAACCTGAGCATGGTGTTGAGGCTGAGTATGTTGGGAAACAAAATGAAAATCTTTTTTTTTAAATCGCCATGGACACTACATTTGATACCACCATAACCACATTTGATTTTTCAAGGTTACAGAGGAGCTTTCTTTTATCTCAGTCGAATCATAACTGAGATGCAAAGATAGATGGGAAAAAAGTATAAAACAGTGAAATACTTTAACCTTTCAATTTGGTAACCCTGAGTCGAGATTAATGGTAATTATTTTTCATTACAAATATGAAAGATCTCAGAGGCTGTGAAGTATTTTACATATTTGCCTCTTGATGACCTCATTTAAACAAAATGTACAAGACACTAACTGTTTGTAGTGACTGAATTCACAGTGTAGAGAATCAGACATAGCATGGAGTAATTGACATCTACAACCAAATTTACCTCTCTGGAAAATATTAGTGTACATGCAGCAGAACACATTACAGCAAACTGTGCTTCACAATGCCTATCCTTACACACAGCACAGCAAAAGAATAGAAAGGCTAAGGTTTTAAACTGGATTTAAAAAAAGGTGAAAATATTATTATATTTGACTGGTTTTCTTTTCATTCACTGGCATATGCTGCTAGAAGAGCTATAGATTGGGGTGCTTTTCAAACCTAACCCTGTACAAGTAAGTAAATAATAATTCTGTTTGAGGTTTTTAACTAGAGCAAACCATCACAGTCCTATGGACAACAATGGAAACCACTGTGAAGCACAAAAGGTTCAGTCCATCTACTAGTTCTGTTTAACCTTCATCAGGATGAAACTCAAATGTTGTAGAGCATATTTTGCTTACCTCTTTTCATACCAATTATCAAAATCAAAAAAGTTTTTAAATTGCAAGGATTGTGCAACTTGGGGGGTGGGAGGAGAAAGTCTGGAGTAATATTTCAGAGAGCTTGCAATCTACTTGATCACTTTTCACACAGTTTGTCTTTTTGGTATCTGAGCTAGTGATTTTTCTTTTTATCGAGATCATTTAATTTTTCCTTGAAGAAAATTAACAAAAAAAGATAACATGATAAAAATTCCAATCAATTTCCACTTCAGAATACTGCTCTATAAAGCGATAACTTTCACAAGACATTGCAGAATGTTGTTCAAATTGAAAGTCCACAAAATATTTCTCCAGTAGTGAAAACAATTAAATCGATCTGGGCTGCAGAAATGGCAGGAAGCATCCAACCAGTGTTAAATTATAGGAAGGACTTTCTGTTCAGACTGGCAATTTTCTCTGCATGAATATAATGTGATTACAATGGGAGCTGCTGTAGGCTAATGAGCTCCCATTCACTCTTTTTATGGCATGACACTAAGGGAAGTGTTCAGCATTTCTCTCTGCACTTTCAAGCAGATGGTATTGTGGTGAGACAGTGCCCTTCCATGATACAGTGCATAATCTGTGTGCTGCAGCAGCACAAACAGCACAGACGTCTCCTCTGTATGTTGATGATATTTAAGATAGACTAACATAAACTCCTACAAGGCAAATTTGTTTTGCTGAAGGTATTTAATTAATGGGATTTAAAGTACATATTATCAGACCTAGCAGAAATTTATAACAGCCATAGTTTTCTTCTCTAAACAAAATATTTTGGTGCTTTCTGGGTTTTTTTGTTGTTGTTGTTGGGAGATTTTTCTCATAAAGGTCATCAGCAAAAATCAAACATGGTTGGTTGAAGATAATCCTTTTATTTAAGATTATCTTCAGCAAATTCTTATTAAAGAAAAAAAACAGAATCTTTTGCTAAAGAAAGAAACTTTTATATCTTTTCTATGTCATTGAATTGAATTTGATATAGGAATGGACTCCTATATCAATATATCATCTGACTTCAATATATCATCCATTATTTATAGTGTCAGGCATTGAGTGTTGAAGTCAGGACTAAATATCCTTAAATACTGTAGCATAGTATTATCACAGCTTTCAAATTCAGAAATTAAACAGGATTTGACTATGGGACTCAAGATACTTTGTTTTAAAAATATTTTGCTCAATCCACATCTAAAAAATCTAAATATTTATGAGATATCCAGGCAAGTATTTTGTGATACCAAACCAAGACTGGTAAAGTCAACAAGCTAATATGATTTTGAAGAGATCCATAGGACAACAGTATTTCTCCCTCACTCCTGAACCGTTCCTTGGAAAAGTATGCCTCAATGAGCCATTGCTGTTCAAGGCCAATCTCTGTAAAGATCATCCATTTTCTCAGGTGTTTGTGAAGTAAACATAAGGTTCAAACAAAAACTTTGAACTTGACTGCAGGAACTGACTGACAAATCAAAGCACAGGGTCATGTGGATGGTATTGCTATATTGAAATTAACAGAATCCTTCAATTTTAGGCAGGTGCACAAACTGGCACAAGGTAGGCAGCTCACATCCACTGTGCTGGTATTCATCCTCTTGAACTCTTCAGATGAAGACTTAACTGTTTCTCAAGCCTGGCCATTGTTGCGCTTGAGCTCAGGGACTGCAAAGCCCAGATTGCCACTGCAAAGACCACATACAGAAAAGATGCAGTCATTTTGCCAAATGGAAAAGATTTTTGTTTATTTGCTTTGTTTTCCTGTGACTGCTCTTCATTCTTGAATTAAATTTCTTTGCCATTTCCAGAAAAATAAAAGCAGACTTCGCTGTATTTCTTCTTTGACTGCAGAACTGAAGATCAATGTCTACCTCTAGTTCAGTGAGAAAGTCTTATTTAATATTGAAGAACTATATTTTCTTCCATATCTCAAATCCACATTCAAGCTCACTAGAGATGCATTCATTTTGTCTGTATGGAGCTCTTATTCAGTTTTTATTACAAATGCTGTGGGTGATCATCAAACACCATTTGAAGCTGTGTGCAGAGAAATTACGCAGGAGCAGAGCAGGTGTTCAGACTGGCTCAGCAACCACAGAAAGCAAACCACCTCGTCTGTCAGACTTATTGAGACTGCTGCTCTCCTAAGAAGTATTGTTATAGCAGAAAAATGAAAGAAATACCAGTGTATCTTACAGATCGTGATTTTATCCTAGATTATATAGCTTTTAAAGAGAGATCCATTAGTTCTTTAAAAAATTACAGACTTTTGTGGTTTAATTAACAGTATTGCACGCAACCTGTTGCTGGGGAAATGTGTGCACAAACAAAACTTCCACTGCTTAGATTAGTGTCTTTCAGTCAATTGTTTGGATCCAGACACCTTTCTCACTTAAAGAGCATTGCACTTAATGTAACTGCTCTTCTGATATTAAAGCAAAAATCAGATAAATCAACATTCTAGGAAGTAGCAGAAGTTGTCCTTGACATGAAACATAGGCTAGGTAGCCATGGCTTTTATCAATGAGAACAAGAAATTCCAGTACCCTGCACTCTTAAAACTCAAAGAAGGAAAATGACAAATATCTGCCTACCCTACAAATTAAATTCTCACATGCATTCTGCAGTTATGTTCAGGACTCAAAGTAAAACTAGAAACTTAGTAAATGAGAACATTTTTTCCCTGTTTCTACCACTGAGTCTCTATGTTTCCTCAGTGAGCAAAATTAGCACCAGTTTCAGTAATTTTCAGTTTGCTCATAATCTAAAAGGAACTTGGGCATTTAATAAAAAAATATGCTTTCAAAAATAGGGATTTATGACATTGAAGAGACAAGGTGGAACAGCATAATGATTATTGCTTTTAGGACAAAAAGCACTGTAATCTCAAAGAACATTTTGTCGATGCACAGATCCACACAATTCAATTGCGTGTTCACACTTTCAGTTTGCAAATATTAACTCACAGTTCCCACTTCATTTTCCATTGGCACCCTTTTAAGGGTCCTTCTAGCCTGTCTTAATGAGTTTTCTCTGCATTCCATGATTCTTACTTCATAAAGAACAGTATATAGTCCATCTCAAATTCATAGGAACAGTGAAAAAGTTTATTAGAAAATGTACTGATGCACCATCTTCTTCTTCAAAAATTTAAAAAGATAGAAACATTATGAAGATGGCTTCTTATTCTCAGTGATATGATTTTATTGCTATTTTTCCAGAAGAAATCTCAGTAATTTATCAAAATTTGCAATATTGATATTGAGGAAGAACCCAGTGCAGTCTGTAAACAGGTACAGAGCTGTAGGATTTTCTGTATCCTTCAGACTGAATTAGTTTGGGTTCTCAGCAGAGAGCTCTGTGTCATAGGAATCATAAACCTGTTGTCATGATTTCTACACTGACATCAGAAAAACTCCCAACTGTTTTTACTGAAGTAGGGATTGACGTGATATTAATCTAAACAAGTGGTAAGAATCCAGTCATTTATTGAGCTAGTTCAATTCTCCTGTGATTGTTTGGAGAACTGTGTTAAACCTAGGAAATAAGGCACTATATTTTAAATTTTGCAGAATGGCAGCCCTGGAGCACAAGCAAATCTTCCTACAAGTGCCTCCAGGGGTTCATTCATGTTAAAGGAATAGTTAGGCATGAAAGATGATGTTCTCCTTCAGCATCAGGCAGGACTGTTGCTTAGATACAAAGACTGTCCTTTTATTTGTATTCTTCAGAGGAGATGCTGCATTGCCCTTAGCCTCACTCCTATGCTAATGCCGCTTTACAATTGCCCTGCATGGCACAACCTGTTCCTTAAAGAGAAAAAAGAAGGATTCATGAAAACCTTGGGGTGAATCTTCCTAATTGTTCCTATTAATTCATCATCATAATAAGAGTCTGAAAACATGTGAATACAAGAATGTTGTGTGAAGAGATTACTATATTCAATAGTTCTTTTAATGTAAACTGAGACCAAGAAAGTATTTGGATGGAACTTTTAATATATTTCCCTCTTAAAAACAAATTCTCTATTTTCTGGTAAACAGCTGCATAGGCATTGTAAGCATTTCTGCTCTGAGATTTCAGATTATATTGCTTCTGGGGGAAAAAAATCCCTCTCCTAACAAAATAAAATGTCTAAATATCCTGCTTTACTGCTTTAAGTTAAACATCCAGAATGAAATGTAAATTATTTGCGCAAAAATAAGTGGCAATTTAATGAAAACGAGAATCCATTTTGTTGTATTCTTAGAGGAATATACTCAAAAATTAATTGAGTAGTGAAAACATACTCATGGCATTGCTTTCTTTATTTGAGATGGGTCTTGGTTTCATTCTTCTGTTTTAAAAATGCTTAAAAAATAACTATATATAATAACATCTATTAGCACTCATTTTCCAGACTATTTTGGAAAAAGAGGCAAATATTCCACTGTTATTCAGGCTCAGTCTTACATTTATTTGACAATAAACATCCATTTCATTGGTGATGTGTCTGTGTGTTTTATTTTGAATTTAAAATTTTTTGCAAACCAATGNGAAGTGATGTTTACATAAAAGACATCTGTAAGACCTTTGTGCTATGATGTTTATCCTTTGCCATAAAAAAAGTGGATGAAATTGTCAGTGTGTGTTTTTTTTTAGTTCCTGCTCAATATAATAAATAATATTACTAATTTCTACAAACGTACAGATTTATATGCACTGCTTTTCTGCCACCTTAACCAGAAAACAAGATTGAGGCCATCACAGGATATGAAATTCATTATCTATAAGGTATTAAGGTGACTTTTGTCCTTCAAAACAAGGTGGGTTCATCATATTACCTTGTCTTGACCTCTGCAAATTACAAACCACACCTGGTAATAACCTAGAATAATGGCAGCTGGCAAAGGCCAAGACCTAGTTCATGACTGTACTAAAAATAAACATTGCAAGTGACCACATGACCATGCCTCTATAATTTTCTAGTACTATGGTAGTACTTTTCCAGGACTGTGATTATAAATATGGAAAGAAGGACTCATCAAAAGTTAAGGGCTCATCAAAAAACCACTGCACTATCTAGAACAGGTTTACTGTGGTACACTAAATATAGTTTCTTTTGTGGAAGAAATATCCGCAAAAAACCCGTCAGAATTTTAAGAGAATTTTAAAAAAATGGGCAAAGACAATTCTGTTCCCTTTAACACCCTAAGCTCTGGATGTGTATTTTCACTTTTTACTCAATCACACAATTCTGGGAAGTGACAGCTGCACTTTCATATCGTTCAATATATTATCAATGACTCTCTGATATTAAAGTTGTAAATGCCAAGAGTTCATGGCTGTTTTCCAGCTCTCTGTCTCACCTCAGAACTTATGTTTTGGTTTCCTTTTGTTCTAAATACTTTTCTTCTGTAAGGCATAAAAATTTTGAAGAAGGTTCTTTGAAGCTTTAAATAGTAATCTTCTCTCATATGTTATTAAATTTTTTTAATCTAAAATAATCATTAGTAAAATCTTTGCTTGCTTTGACGTTTCCCATAATTGTTTCCATGGCAGTAAAACCCAACAAATATAATCTTTGCTCACCAAGACCAGTCTTTCAAAATCTTATTTATTTTTTCTGAAGTGTTTTTTTTTTGGCAAACTGTGATGCCATAATTATGACATTTCTTTGAAATCTAGGAAAAATGCCCCATAGAGAAATTCTTGATGATTTAAAATTTTTTTATATTTTTGAAAAAAATTCACATTTTCTCATCTAAGGTTGAATTTATGCCACTCTTTGCAACATTAATAATAACCAAGACCCTAAATCACAGTTTTACCTATTCTGGTGTCACAAATTTTTGTAGCGTCAACTAAGGAATCTTTAAATTGGTGTTAATTTGATATTTGCCAGAATAGCAGGAGCTGATAAAACTGCAGGAGACCAGGATCACTCTAAAAAAGGAAGTGTTGCTGGGGAGTTCTCTTGAGATTCCTGACAGAACTGACTGTTGCTGAGCAAACTCTACTGGTATCTGTTTCATGGATCATGATTCTTATCCTTGGTGTTGCGAAAAAATTCTGTATTCACTATTGTCAAAGTGACATTTATTTACCTGCATTACACTAAGCAAAGAAAGTATTTTGAGTTAACAGAAATAACTACAACATTGTAGCATAATTATTTTAGGCACGGCTGAAGAACAATCTGACGTGGGTTTTGTGGGTTTTTTTCAACAGTCTCATTCAGTAGGAGAAACTCAGACCAAATTCCAGGAAGTCACATACTCAAGTTCACTTCCCCACCATCTGGATTGTTATCTCAGCAAGTGCTACCTGCAGTTTTATTCTTACAGTTAGGTCATATTACATCCTGAGGAAAATAATGAAAACCAAATATATCTTCCTTTCCAATGCAAATCTTTTTAAGAATGAAAAATGAATAAACTTTTTGCAACACTCTCACTGACATCCAATTTGACTCCATCTACAGAATTATGTTATCCATTATTCTGTCCGAGCAATTCTCTAGAAAGAGACTACATGAAGTCCACAGCAATTTCCATCACAAAGATAAATAAGTAAATATATTCCACTCCTGCAGTCTTCGAAAGGTAAGAAATAATATCAAAAAGATTTCATTAAGGTAGTGATTGCAACTGCAACTGCAGTGAAGATGTCGCCCTGCTTTTTGCAGTGCTCCATGTTTTTTTACTTTTGTAGTAGAAGTTCCCATGCATTTTCTATAAACATAGTCCTTGTTTTTGTAACTGGCCAAGATTGTTTTGAACTTTTAGATTGCTTTTCATTCCTTTCCCCTGGGGTGGAGAAAGATGATAGACTATGTCTTTAACCTGTGAGACTGTGGAGGTGGTAGCCTCATTGACCAATCCATGAGTGTCTTAAGAAAGATATATAAATGAGAGAATAAAGAAGGGCAGGCCCCTTTTGGTGGTCCTGACTGGTGGTCCCAACTGCTGCTCTGAAGTCTGCGTATTTCTTTCGTGTCCGGCAGTACAACAGTGAAGAGAATTTATTTGTAGGATGTTATGTCTTGCACTCTGCACATAAGTCATCATGTATATTACCAGTTGCAGATAGACACTTGTCGCCCTGGTTTTACAGAGCCTCATAAGTTGTAACACTGTAACTGTAGTTTCCCATGATTTTTCTGTAAACATGGTCCTTGTTTTTCTTAACCGGCCGGGATTGTTTTGCACTTGCGGAATTGTTTTTCATTCCTTTCCCTGGGGTGGAGAAAGATGATTGACCATGTCTTTGTCCTGTAAACCTTCAGGGGTGTTGACCCTTCTCACCAATCCTTGATTGTCCTTGGAAACATATAAAAATAGGTAAATAAAGAAGGGCAGGGCTTTTGGTCCGTCCTGCCTGGAGAATCCACTGCTGCTCTGAGACCCGCGTGTTTCTTCTGTTGCCAACTGAACAACAGACACTTTGCATTCAAGTTTACAAATTCAAGAACTGACTCACAAAAAGGATATTTACTCAGGATTGATTTGCAGACTGTGAAAAAACAGCTTGACTCTACAGCGTAGTAGACACGAAGGCTATGGAGGAGAGATGTGTCTATCATCGAGAATGAAGAGCATGTTGCAAAGTGCTTCTAGAGGAAGAAGCACTGCTCTGTTCTCTGTGCTGTTGCACTGAACTCATTACCATCAGCTCTTGATGAGAGAAGTTACTTGAAAAATTCTAAAATTCTAAAACTAATTTTCTCTTACAGTGCAAAACTGATATACTGTTTAAGCAGCCAATGTTAGCAAATTGTTATTGTCATTTGAGTTGAGCGCTAATATTGATCTCTTCCTGCTTATAGCACATGTGTGTCACAGGTCTTAAGAATTCTGCTAAGGTTCTGCTCTATTTAATGAAGAGATCCTTTGTTTGATTTAGAGTTGCATTGCCTCAAGATAGGGACTTCTGGCAAGAGGATTTCAATCAAAACAATTGCCTGATAATCAGATCATTAATTTGGTTTTTGTGCAATGACATTTATAAAAAGTGAAAAAACATGATCACTTGCTCTAATGAAAATGAATCCTATTTCTTAATTGTCTGTTTTTAATTTAATTACCATACTAAATCTGTCCCAAACTAATATATATATCTACACAGAAATGTTCTCGATCTTACAAAAACAAGTTTGTTTTCAGTCCTATGAAATCCTCCTAGTGATTTATAATAAAGTATTAATGAAAAGGCTTCTACACCAATGTTGCACTCCAATTCAAGCAATAAAAAAGCTATTAATTTTGTGTTCAGACACTTTGGAAAGTAAATAGGCAGACAAAAAAAAAGAAGAAGCACTAAAGAGCAAATAAGTATAAGCAACTTCTCCTCTGTATGATGCCCCACAGCAAACAAGCATTCTGTCAACAACAGGTCTTAGTTGAACTGTATCAACTGGGAAAAATCCATCAGAAAAAAGATGCCCCAAATATGTCTGCCACAGCCACACAAACTGCTGCTTCTGACTTCCCCTTACATCAAGTGCTCAGATAGAATTTCATAGAACTTTCAGCCAAAACAATTTACTGTGGGGCAGTATTGCCTAGTATAAAACACAAAATCTTTCCAAACAATGTTAAGAATTACAATATAAAAGCAAATAAATCTTTAATGAAAACTTTCAGGTGCAGAAAATACTGCTATACACACACGTGATACAGTATTTCTACAATTTTTATAGACTTAATTAATTAGTATCTAGCTGATACATCCAATAGGAGATTAGTTATCCCAGCAACCCAGCCCTAGGCTAGCCCCTTACAGTTGGTCCAGGGGCTGCTTTGCCCTATTTTCTTGCTATGTCTCTTAAGTTCTAGCAGAAAAGAAGATGTCCTTGTCAGGAATTGTCTTCTTAAGAACAAGACTAAACAGAATTTCAGGGATGTATTAATAAGGAATTAGCTAAACTATGAAAGAGGATAGGAAAAGTACTGGAAGCTATATTAATATATATTACAAATCCTCAAAGCTACAAATATGAAAAAGGTTAAAAATCTTTAGGCATAAATAGCCCATGTTATTCTGGCTATGGTAATTTGAATATACCTATATCCTTGTTCCCAACACCTAAGACTATTTCCAAACTTAAATACAACCCCTGGGATCTGAAAATATGTTGGGTTTCCATATATTTTACTTTATCAATCGATCAGTCTCCTGAGAAATCCAAATCAAAATTTTTATCAATCAATCAATATCCAGAAAAATCCAGATAAAAATCATGACAAGGAAATATCTGTTGATTATTTTTCTTGGCAATGAATTACAGTATTTATTAATGTAGCCATTAACTGTGGCAAAGTGAGACATCAGGCAGGTTTTGGGAAGTGAGGACAGGACTAGAAATCCCATAATCCTTGAAATAACCACAGTCACATGAAAAGTTAACACTAACATGCAGAGCAGACATCAGATTTTGTGCCACCAGATTTTTTGCAACGTTCACAACAACAAAACTCATGATCCAAATACTGCCATCAAATCTTGTAACAAATGCTGAATTTGGCAATGAAACTGAACTTGCCTGCCAGTATAGAAATGGTACCAGCAGAAACACAAGGTCATAACTGCTATCTATGAAAATAACAAAGTGTGCCCCAAGGTGGCCAAACTCTTATAGTAGAGAGGTGAAGTCCTGAAACAAGTTACAAGGGTTGCATAAAGCAACTTGTATGGGTGTACTTGATTTTATATTAATCATCAATTTGCATTATTTGATAAGATTTAAATGACAACTAAATGCATCAGAACTCTAAATATTTACTAAAAATTAGAAAAAAGAGAAATGTATTTCCTTACATTTCCCCTTCACATGGCTCATCACTGTCTAAACCATAATGTTATATTAAAACCCTGGATACATCACAACAGTCATAATTTTCAAGTCACACATGAAGACTTTTACAAAAAAGTGTTAGCTTTGATCTTGGATATAAAATGAATATGAATTCAATCTTGAGCAGTTTATTTGCACTGCATACTATCAGCAGTGAATGAGATTTTTCTTGTCTAAAACCCAATTTCTAATGCAATAGGAAGGAGATATTAGATTGCAGAAGTGATTGAGTTCTGCTACAGAGAGAAACTCCATTTGAGAGTGTATTTCTGACTTTATATTGAAATTTAATGCTTAGGGTTTTTTTTAGATGAGAAAAACTAGATGTATTGTATTTAAAAGAAAAGAATCTTTGCAGCCATAAAAGCAAGCTACATTTTTTTCTGATATCACAGGTTTATTCAGAATCAATCTCCCAAAGAACTTCAGAGGGTTTATTACTCACAGAAATACTATGTGCTTAACTTTGATATACTAGTTCAACTACATTGAGTTCCAGTTGCAGAATCAACAATAAAACTTCTGTGGTCCCTTAAGAAAGTTTTAATCTTCAAGGAAAAAACAGAAGTGGGATAGTATTAGATACAAAAGGGTACATTTAAAAAATTGTATAAGGCATTACATACTAAAAAAAAAAAGCCCACAACCTTCTGATTCAGTAAAAAATGCTTTTGTCATCCATCAAGGTCAATCACATCTCATTCACAGACCAGAATTTCCAACATTCTGTACAAAGTAGCTGCTTTATTTTTTATACCAAAGAAAAATTCAAGTCAGGTATAGAAAAAGATAATTTCTTTGAAGTCTTAAAAAAATCCTTGGTATATAATGTTAATATGAATGGACAAATACAGTTAAAAATTAATAAAATTTGAAGTATATAGTACTTTTTAATAATATATCCATAGTCAGAAGTTATATTAATACAATAGTTATCGTATTGACCTTTCTGATATTAAATACAATTTAAAAGTCCTGAGATAGCATATAAGACTAAAAAAGTAAAATGGGTTTGTAATATTGTCCTTGAAACAATTTTTTTCCCATATAATCTAGGACTTATGTAAGCATGCAAATTGCTCTGAGTTCTACTGTATTTCTTTAGTGAATCAAGTCTGAGTCTGTAATCCACGAGCATCCTCTGATAAAGAAAGACACTAAGGAAATTTGCACTTCTAAAACCCCGATATTATGCTTTCTCACCACTCTGAAATGCAAATCAGGAACATTTCTCAGCTTTTATAATGCTTACTAAATTTAAACAAACCAGCAAAGGAATCTGGACCTGAAAAAAGCACCTGTATTATTATTCTGCATAATTGGAATCATTGTCTAACAATGATGTCCTGTATTAATCACTTTCATTACACAGGTGCCTTCAGATGGATCTGAAGTCCCATTATACAAACACAGGATTTTCTCAGAATTTACAAGCTACATAACACAAGGTGAAGAAAGAGACATTACACGTGGCAGTGTTAGAGCCCCAAATATCGTGTTGACTCATATTTATTCATTTCCTAAAGCTGCTTCAAAAATGTAGTGAAGTACTTAAGAGATAGAGGGGCAAAAAGGGACTTGGGCAAGTGTTACGAGCTGCTTCTGAGGCAGGGCAATTGAGGTTCTTGATAGTAGATCCCTTGGGGTTCATTAGTGTGAAATACCATGGTGGTCTTTGTTTGACTGGTGATATGTGTAGGAGGAGTTCCTTCCTTTCACACAGTTTGCCACAGTGGGAATTTTTGTCCACACGTGCTAACCAGGTCTCTCCTCCACCAGACCAGAAATCAGCACCTTCCTGTTACAAATTCCTCCTATCTGTGCTCATCTCAAGTTCCCACTCTGATGATTTATCTTATGGCAAATTCCTTCCATGGCCTTGACAGTGTTTGAGACAGGTAATGGTGCTCTTTAACTCCTTACAGCAGGATATACAGGAATCCAAGAGTGAAAAGTAATGCAACAGAAAGATATGCAGGTAGGCCTGAAGCTGAGATCAACATTGAAAGCAAATTAAATATTAAATAAAGAGTAAAAATGATTAAAAATATGAAGCACTGGAGCACACATCAGCTGCTAAGCGAGGCTAAAAAGCTGCCTGGAGAAGTGCAAGCTGCTTCTATTGGAATCAATTCTATCATCTTACCATCAACAGTTGAGACCAGAAAGGTGTCCCAGGATTGTTTCATTTACTTGCACAGCCCCTGAATGTCCGTATGTCTATGATTTATCAACTTTCATTCCACTGGGTTTTCTCTTCAGATTTCACTATGGCTACATGGCAGCGAGGGAGGAAGGCATCACCTTTATCATAATTTGCCTTTACATTATGTGCTCTGCCATTTCTGTATCCCTGGGCACAGGAGGATTGATTCAGCATCCCGCTAGATCTGCTCTGTCTAATGCACCAGTTCACATTCTATTTCCTCATACCCATGCTATTGCTGATATCTGTGCAGTAGCAAATGAGGAAATGTGACAAACATGTTGTATTTAACATAGCTGGACAGTGTGGTGCATTGGCCTCGGCTGACTGCCAGGTGCCCACCAAAGCTGCTCTATCACTGCTCCTCTGCTACAGGATAAGGGGAGAAAAGAAGATGAAAGGGTTCTAAGTATTCAAATGAGTGTATATACCTCATCTCACCCAGTGAAAAACAGAACCTTTAGAGTGCGAGTTTATATAAATTAATTTTATCCTAAAATGAAGCATAAGCATGTAACACAAAAAAGTGGGAAACACAATTCAGCTGAATTCTGTTGCTGGTAGCCAAAAATTCCATATTTGCCCAAAGTCTACGTTTAAATATCATTAATTCATCATTGCAGTGTTAGAAGTCTAGAGTCTGTTGAGAGGTGTTGCAGTTCTTTCTCTACCCTGAGACAAGAACTCATAGCCAAGGATGTTGAAATAGAAGACAGTCAGAAGACTACTTAATCATTTTTGTAGTTGAAACCAGCACAGCTTCTCAGCAGGTGCCTCACTAACACAGGAAGGGCTCCAGTCACTAACAGCTGAGAAAACTGTTCTTTAAATCATGTGGATATATAAACTTTCAATTCACATCTTTGATAGCAACTCATTGATCACAGCTTTTATTGAATGGTAGGGGAGAGAAAACGGTTTGGTTGAAAAACTTTCTTCAAGAAAAAGACCCACAAAACAGACTTTGACTGAAATTTTAAATTAATAATTCTTTGTTTCACCAAGGAAGTTCACAGTTTTTTCCACTGGTGTTTCTACAATATTATGATCCCTTTGGTGCCCTAAATAAGTAAAGTTGTGAAGGACATAAATGCCTGCAAAAGTCTCAATTGCAGCAGCTTATGAACTGCAGAAAATTTAATCATGATGCTGTTGCCTTCAAATGAGGAAAAAGTCGGCAAATTAGCCTTTTGGAGCTCTAATATCTCATAGCTACTGGATATATATAATAATAAAATTTCACACCACTGTTTTCACCAGCAGATTAAAAGAAAATAAATGTTGAATGTGCATATACTGAATGTTAATTTGTGGTCATCTAGAGATTACTTGATAGTATACAAGAGAAGATACTGCATGTAAACATAAATGGAGCAAAACTGTAAAATTTTAGTAAAATTTTCACCAATATAATGGTCACAAATTCTGAAGAAAACACATTCTAGTCCAATTGCAAATTGCAAATAGAAGCCTTACTTGGAAATAAAATGTCACCCATAATACTCTATGAAACAGCACAACTCTGTATACTCTTATGTTCATGTCCTTCTTGTAAGGGTGAAGAGATGGATAATTCATACTTTCAAATAAATCAAGAAAGTAAAGGATAGGTTCTATTTCAAGAATAACAATTAAAAACTAATAATGACCAATTGCACAACAGCAATACAACACCCTCCAGAAAGTTCTTATTTGAAAGCAGAGTCAACAGCAAGAATGAATTTACTATCAAAAGCCTATTGGCTTCACTATCAAAGATTTATTTGAATGAAGTTCCTGGCAAATGATCCAAGAAAGTAGTAACCAAAGACCTTATACTGAAATGTAAATACAGTAACATAACATTGTAGCCTTAGGGAATTCAGTGATAAGCAAAACAAGGGTGCAATTTTTGGCAGCAGCAAACTCAGCAAGTCAGCCCAGGAAGCTAATTTGCTTTGAAGCAAAAAAAATAAACTTAGAAATAAAACAGCAGAGATAGACTACAACATGCTTCATAAAATGCAGTCAATAAACACAACTGTCCAGAGAATATGAGTTCATTCAATGAGAAAAGACAGTCATGCCAGCAAAATTACAGATGTATGGTAAATCTAAAGTGCAACAGAAAACTAAGGGGAAAAATCAGGCTAAAATCAAATCAAATGAAAAAAAAAAAACACCCAATTAAGTAAATAAGATCAAAGTTTTGAAGGAAGAAAGGGGGTACACAGACAATTGTCAGAAACATAAAACCACTTTTGGAAAATAGTGAACAGACTTAGACTTACCTTCTACAAAAATGAAAAATAAAATAGTAGACAAAACAGTCTAAATTTTTAATTTCAGAATTTTTGCGAAATTCTCAATTTTTCCCTTAGGATTTTTTTTTAAACATTTATAAGTTATATTTATATATATATTACTTTTAATTAAAGTGATGAGCACTTGGAATGCCCTATAAATGTGCAGAGATTCTGTAGAATTATTTTACCAAGAAATTATACTGTTATTAGATTTATATAAAATTCTTGTATTTGCAATTTTTTTATTACTGCTATTTGTGTTATATTAGTATCACATATCAGTCGTAATTCATCGTTTGTAAACCAATATTTTACTTCACTACTTAAAATGACACTTGAAATCATGACTATCTTGACTGTAAAAGAATTTGTTTTGGAAGTTGCTTTCAAGTAAAGTATTAATTTTTTGAAAGGGTACTGTGTTTCTGCCTTATTCGAAACTGTTAAGAATAATATAAGATGCAAAATACATTTCTGAACTTCAGTTTTACACTCAGAGAAATCAAAAACGGAATTTATGTTTCTTCTCTCTGTTAGAGATCTAATCTGTCTGGTTTTAGTGACAAAAGAAGGAATAAGGAATGAAGAGGATGGGTTAAGAGTTCACGTGACCATCCTGCAATTTCTGGTAGAATAATAAATTACAGAATGATTTTTTCATTTGCATATTATTTAGCTTAAACATTGCTTATTAGCTTCAATTAATGAAATATGCAAAATGAAGAGACTCAATATCGTAGAGCTGGAATTGAAAATAGCAGTTCTTGGACAGTGACTTTGGGAAGAAAAAAAGAAAGGGATTGCTTTGGGTTCATGAACCAATGTTTTGCAATTTAAATGAGTAATGTATAGATTTTGAGCTCTGACTCTTCTCACATGTGGTCTAATTATCAACAGTAACTGCATTTTCAAAGGAATGGGAGAAATTATGACAAAACATTTTAAAGAATATGAAGTTAGATCCACATTGAGGAGTAGTGGAATGAATGTAATAAACAAAGAAAATATATATCTTTTGAAGTTAGAAGAAATAGAAATATAAATTAGATGGGGCAGCATTCTCAATATATAACAGACTAAAAAAGGCCCCACCTGATTAATAAAACAGCTATGGCACTGCCTTTTAGGCAAGAGTTACCGTGGGGGTATGAACATCTGCTATGAAAAAGTATTCTGGAGCAGATTAAAGTTTTGGAAAGGCAAGGTATTTTTAGACAGTAAGAAGAAAGACTGAAATTTCTCCCTGAACTTCAAAGTTCAATCTACAATCAAATGAAGTATCTTAATCCAATATATTCTTATTAAACAAGGCTGAGAATGCATAGGAGTTACTACAGGGATCTGGAGATTTTAAAACTTGCTCTCTTGAGTATCTAAGTATAAAGAGTTCGAAACTGGTTTTCAGGAAGCTACTGTAAAATAAATTTGCATTGATCCCTAGAATTATCCATTGCCAGCACTCACTGTTCATCTCTAAGCTTTCAGGTGTGTCAGAAGGCCCAGGAAACTTTGCTGATCTTTACTGGGCTGGAGCTTTTCTTCACAGCAGCTAATATGGAGCTGTGATTTAGGTCTCCGCTGGAAACAGGGTTGATAATCCAGGGATGTTTTAATTATCACTGAGCAGTTCTTACACAGAATCAAGGCCTTTTCTACCGCTCAGCCCTCCAGAGAGGAGGCTGGGGGTGCACAAGGAATTGTGAGGGGACATGACCAGGACAGCTGACCCTAACTGATCAAAGGATTATTCCATACCATGTGGCATCATGCTCAGTGTATAGACCTGGAGGAAAGAGGAGGAAGAGTGGGAACATTTGGAGTGATGGTATTTGTTTTCCCAAGTCACCATTACAGGTGATACAGCCCTGTTTTACTGGAGATGGCTGAACATCTGCCTGTCCATGAGAAGTGGTGAATTAATTCCGTGTTTGGCTTTGCTCATGTCAGTGGCTTTTGCTTTATCTGTTAAACTGTCTATGTCTCAGCCCACAAATTTTCTCACTTTTACTTTTCAAACGGTCTTCTCCATCCCTGCAGGGGAAAGTGAGCAAGCAGCTGTGTGGTGTTCTATTGCTATCTGGAGTAAAACCACAACACCAATCCTGTTTAGAGTGTCCAGAATGCTTGTTTTGAGGTTATGACAATTATAACCACAGAATTCTAGAAAACCAGACCTAAAAACTACCATTCAAATTTACTCATCTGTTCAAGGTCATGTCTTATAAATTCGTTTTAAGTGCCTGAAAGAACTGATATTTCAAAGTTTTCCTAATCCATCTAGTCTAGTGTTAGAAGTTTTTTACTGCACAGTCATGAAATCATTATTCATTGTCATTTAAACCCTGTAGTTTTGTATTATAAAGACAACGCAAAGAACAGCTTATTTCCTATCTTCTTGAAGAATTTTTTGTGTGTATAAAAAAGTATTTGTTTTTTTTCTAAAATACCTCTTCTCTAGACATCCTCAGTTACTTCAGTTTCTCTTCTTGGATAATAACTTCCAGATTTTCTGTCATTCTTATTTGGCTCACAGGGACTCCAACTGATCCAGATTTTTCTTGGGCTACCAGTTTCTTATATTGGTCACAAGATTACAGGCAAGCATTGCCATTAGGGATTCAAGAGTAAGGTAAACTTCCATGTGTCTGTAAAAAATGCACCTATTTACACAGCTCAAAAGAGTGTTTTTCTCTTTAGCAACAGCATCATTATTGCTATGTACTAGTGACTAAAACAAAATTTATTGATTACTTTGCCCATTATCTTATTTTCCATAGGCTGCATCTAGGCCAGCTATGTCTCACCTTTCTACTTAAATGCCAGGTTATCCCTACCTGCATGCAGGACTGTTCATTTATTCCTGTAACCCATCTAGTTGAGTAATAGATTATCTAGGGTGTTTATTAGCCAGTGTGGTTGCTGCCCTTCCTCACTTACATCAACAATGCAGGCAATTTCTCCTATTTGTCCAGAAAACATAAAATCAATTAAAATAACAGCAATTAAAAGAAAAAAAAAGGAAGAAGGGAAGGAAGAAAGGAAGGAAGGCGCGGAAGGCGCGGAAGGCGCGGAAGGCGCGGAAGGCGCGGAAGGCGCGGAAGGCGCGGAAGGCGCGGAAGGCGCGGAAGGCGCGGAAGGCGCGGAAGGCGCGGAAGGCGCGGAAGGCGCGGAAGGCGCGGAAGGCGCGGAAGGCGCGGAAGGCGCGGAAGGCGCGGAAGGCGCGGAAGGCGCGGAAGGCGCGGAAGGCGCGGAAGGCGCGGAAGGCGCGGAAGGCGCGGAAGGCGCGGAAGGCGCGGAAGGCGCGGAAGGCGCGGAAGGCGCGGAAGGCGCGGAAGGCGCGGAAGGCGCGGAAGGCGCGGAAGGCGCGGAAGGCGCGGAAGGCGCGGAAGGCGCGGAAGGCGCGGAAGGCGCGGAAGGCGCGGAAGGCGCGGAAGGCGCGGAAGGCGCGGAAGGCGCGGAAGGCGCGGAAGGCGCGGAAGGCGCGGAAGGCGCGGAAGGCGCGGAAGGCGCGGAAGGCGCGGAAGGCGCGGAAGGCGCGGAAGGCGCGGAAGGCGCGGAAGGCGCGGAAGGCGCGGAAGGCGCGGAAGGCGCGGAAGGCGCGGAAGGCGCGGAAGGCGCGGAAGGCGCGGAAGGCGCGGAAGGCGCGGAAGGCGCGGAAGGCGCGGAAGGCGCGGAAGGCGCGGAAGGCGCGGAAGGCGCGGAAGGCGCGGAAGGCGCGGAAGGCGCGGAAGGCGCGGAAGGCGCGGAAGGCGCGGAAGGCGCGGAAGGCGCGGAAGGCGCGGAAGGCGCGGAAGGCGCGGAAGGCGCGGAAGGCGCGGAAGGCGCGGAAGGCGCGGAAGGCGCGGAAGGCGCGGAAGGCGCGGAAGGCGCGGAAGGCGCGGAAGGCGCGGAAGGCGCGGAAGGCGCGGAAGGCGCGGAAGGCGCGGAAGGCGCGGAAGGCGCGGAAGGCGCGGAAGGCGCGGAAGGCGCGGAAGGCGCGGAAGGCGCGGAAGGCGCGGAAGGAAGGAAGGAAGAAAGAAAGAAAGACTACCAGATCAGACCCCCACAGAATCACAGGTGGTTATATAATGCTGGTCTTCAGTTTGACAGCAAATCAATCATTATTTCTCTCCTGGTACAGTTTTCCAATTTCTTGTGAATTTATTTTGCAACACTGTTTTTGTAGACTACATTTCCCCTAACTGGAAATCAAGACAGTGTATAAAGAAACTGAGTCAAAACACTCTGTATTTTCTGACAGTCTTTAATCCATAAGCCTTTCTCTTTCTCATGGAAGAAAATTAGATTCATTTGTCACTGCCTGGTCTCTTTTTTTTCTATCACACACCTGTGTATGCACTCTCACACACACAGTTTTACCACCATCCATCCAGCGGGACCTGCTGTTGCAGAACCTGGGGTCCTTTTTTGTTTTATTGCTTTATTATTAACAAGACCTAGTTTTCTGTCTGCTATAAATCTGCAACTCCATTTTCTGCTGTTATCATACATAACTAGTGGAGTTTTAGTACATTATTGTTGATTCGGAACTGAGAATTCTCTAGAGCAAATCATGCACAACAACTCAAAGCAATACCTAAAAGCAAGCAGAAATTTCAATTTGAACACTATGTGCAGGGACATAAATGTTTCTGTAAGTGTTTTGATAGTATTTACTGCAAATGTGGGGAAAAATCATATTCACAGAATCACAGAATGGGTCAGGTTGGAAGGAATCACAGTCATCTGGTCCAGCCTTCCTGCTCAAGCAGGGTCATCCTGGAGTACATTGAACAGGATTGTGTCCAGACAGTTCTTAAATATCTCCCGTGAGGGAGGCTTCATATCATCTCTGGAGAGTCTGTTCCAGTGCTTGGGCACCCACATGGTAAAGAAGTTCTTCCTCATATTCTGGTGGAACTTCCTGTGCATGTGTTTCTGCCCATTGCCTCTTGTGTTACTATTTCATACTTACTGTTCTGTCATATACTCTGAAAATTCTTTGTAAACTTTTATAATACGTTAAATCCTCATAATACTTTCATCACATTTATTGCAAGGACTTAGTGAGAGACAAACTGTTAATCAGCAATAACAGAGAATCAGGTAAATATTTATTTATATATTCTAGCTTGACTTCTCTTTTTGTCATATTCATCGTTTACAAAACATTATTCAGTGTCAAAAGCCATGGTTGGTTACAATTGCTCTAGGGTCAATATTAACAGCTTTATACCCAAACCTAAACAAACTAATCTAAAGAAATTTATTAATCCTTTTCTTTTAGAAAAAAAATCAGTTAAAAAATAACTCTTTTCAAGAAGCTGGAACATCCAAATCCTCTTTTTCAGTTGCATGACTAAGGTGGATAATGTACCTCTCACTAGCTATTCTTACCTCTGGTCAAGGAGTTGACCTGTGCTTGATCAGAGAAAAAGAGTGAAGATGCACAGAATGCAATGAATGAAATTAGGTCACAGTTCTCTTACTAATTCTAAGGAAAAGTGGATTTTCACTTCTTGGAGAATTGCCAAACTGCTCACTTTATGCTGTAGAGAGTCTCTCTTCTCCTTGACCCTTCAAACAGACTATCATATGGTAGAATTCAGGTAATGTTTCTAAGATTCAAAGTTGTCCTTGCTGGTTTGCATTTAGACTTACTTAAAATGTGGATGAAAAATAAAAAAATTTCTTGCACTATTTATTCCAGGAATAACTATTCACTTTTGCCTTGTTTACATCTTCCAAGATCAGAAACAGGCAGTAAAAAGAGCCTTTTTCCATTCCTCTAACCAAATACTCATAAATATTCTCAAGACCCTACAGAGGCAAAATCCTTCTTAACTGTTATGAATCATTGGGCTACAAGTTATACACGGACTAAGTGAAGCCAAGGTCGATATCTCCCATGAGGTCCAATACATCTCAGTATTGATTGAAGCCCTGAAATCAATGGAATTATAATTGGACAGAACTTTTAGATAACCAGAAGCCCTACTGAAAACTTGGAGGGCTTAACGAATGTCCAAGCGAAATCCTTGGAATTCACATATCTAGAAAAAATATTGCCACTGATTTTTTACTCCAGTCACAGATTGTAGATATTTGTGGAGTCTTGAGCAACACTCTGTAGTGCCTATCTGGCACTCAAATAGCTGTTTTGGAAGATGAGCCAGCGTAAGGGTAAACAAAGAGTTTACTATAACAGGGGTACCTGTGATAACATTGATGTACTTTCCCTACAGGTTTCACTACATACAAAATCCTTTTTCAACGATTTGATTCCTGGTGGGTACTAATACTCCATTGATAGGCCTCCTGTGATGTAACACAGGTTTATGGTTACCCCATAAATACTTTGCTCAGTCAATACATTTCAGGACAGCAGGTCATTATCCCAATTCTTATTTACACATGACTGCAGAATTCCAGGTTGTGTGCCATCCTTGAAAGCAGTAGTCCTAGCGTTATTAGGAAGACTTTGAGACAAGCTGCTTTTTTACTGTCTTAGTGTTCTTTGAACAGTTTTTCCCCCTCAAAGTAACAGTGAAATAAAGTTCATATTTTCTCTGCTTTTCACGAAATTGAGCAGACTTTCATGTGCAATATTTTGGGGAAAAACATGCACACACAGAGAAGAACACATATAAATTTAAAAATATGCATATTTTACCTATTTTTTCAGTGTTTATAAATAACATCATCTCCATCCTCATCCATGTAAGCATTCCGTATGTAAAGAGAAAATAACATGCTCTCAAAATGCAGTGAAAGTAAATTAAATCAGGGACAGAGCAGCCAGATACTCAACTAATATAAATCACCTTGTTCTACCAGTTTCAGAAGAGTTATATGATCTATTTGGTTTTGAATATGACCCTAGACACAACCAGTTTACTGTTTATTTGGGGTATGACGATATTTTTCCCGTAGTGATACATTTAGCTAAATTTCTTTCAAACCACCTTAAAGCATTAAGAACACAGTAAAAAAACACACGGTAACTTCTCAGCCACTATAGAAGGGTAGTAAATGATACCACTCATATGAAAACTTTTACATTATTTCTATGGAGTGCAACTATATAAAATGCATTCACACGGACATTCACACGGAGTCTTCTAGAAGAGATTCACAGCTAAGGAATGCACCACAGGGATTTTTTTAAATTTTTTTTTCTTCTTCTTGAAGAAATAACATCATAGATGAACAAAAGCATAATATATGCTCTGAAATGCTGCATAGTGTGACAAAGGTTATACATGCTTTCAGCATGTCTTCTGAGTCAGGAGATATGCTCCATATTCTACCTAACAGAACTAAATACATCTCATAAAGTGGGTTAAATGCTGATGGCGTATGAAGACAAGACAATCATCACTATAGTGCCTACTCTCTTCTGACCAAACTTATTGCAATTCCATAAAAAAAGTAGGCAGCCCTACATACAAAAGTCACTCATATATGTGCAATCTACATTACTCTGAAAGAAGGGTGTAAGGCAACTCACCAAGACTGAGTAATATAATAATACATTCAGCTGAATAATTAGATTCATAAGGAATAAGTAAAAAGAAAACTTTAATAATCAAAAGAATCAGACAAAAACAAGACCTTAGGTTAAGAATTTACTTCTGTCCTTATTTCTCAGAGGTACAGATTTATAATCAAAGGTCTGTATTTCCTTTTTTATCTTTCCTGGATAGATGTTCAGTGCAGTAAGCTCATTTTTCACATTAGTATCTATTATTCTGCACATCTCTTTCAGCTGCCTGAAACTTTTGCTATGTGATTCATCTGCAAAAGAAGAAAGGCAATGAGCAACTCACAAAAAAAGATTAATAATGAGAGTTGATGGTGCATGATTGTACCAATCAGTGAGCCTAAGCCTGAGCATTATATAGTAAGGTCACCTCGGCTCTACTCGAAAAAGGGTAAGCAGAATCAGAATAAATAGCATCCTAGTCAAGCAAAACTTTTAATTCAAATGTTTAGATTTGGCACGCATAATAAGAAATATCTTTTCAGAAATAATTTGTGAAAAAAAGAGGAAATTTTGCACAATACCCTCTTACTTCCTTAGCTTCAAGAATATCCGTATCTTGTGTATGAGGTGGCAAGTAAGTGACATGCCAGGTATTAAATTGTTAATAGTCATCCCATTTTGGTTATTTTTGTTGAGAATTCCTTAGTGCAGCTGCAAAAGGAAACCTCTTGTGTAAACTCTCCATTGCATGTCATCACTACCAGGTCCTTCTGATTTCTGCCTTATCTTTTAGTTCTGTGCCTTCAAACTTGCAATCTTTCCTTTGCCTGCCTATATAGGAGAGCTGGAATAGTGATCAATCAGATGAGTGTACAACTTACGCAATTAATTGTCCTCTATTCAATTTAATTTTTTTTTTTATTTGGGGGGGATGGGTGTGGAGGGAGATTTCTAACTGGTTGACTTTTCCCTGGCTTTTAGTTGTGACTATACACATTTAAGATGTTATTTTGGTTTTGGATTTTATATTTATTTTAGAGTAGACAAAACTATTTAATATAGTGCAGAACTATGTACTTCAGTGCTGAGAGTGGCTGATAACCTCAGGCAAAGTTTGTTAATGTTTTAATCTTTTTTTTTTTTTTGGAGGAGAGGGTGAAGTCTTTAAAAAACTGCTGCTAATTTTTAAAATTTATTTTTAAATTAACATTGTGGAATTCTAAAGCCACAGGAAAAAAACAAATCCTGAGAGGGTGAGAGGATGAAGGAAAAATTAAAATGAAAAAAAAATTTTGGGTCAACTCAGCTCTAATTATTTGATTGTCACAAGTTGCAGATTTCTTCACAGTTGCATCTTATTCATTGACCAAAACCCAAAACATTATAATATGTAATTACAGTATATTATACTATTATTTAAATTCTGACTGTGCTTGGATACCTTTAGTGGCTGATAAGAAGGACTTTAATTTATACAAGTTGGCAATTAATACTATGCATGTACTTACACCTCAGATAGATATATTTCATCCATTAATTGTATAATAATGAGCATTATAAAGCACATCAGTAAAGGTAATAACTGTCAAATACATGTGATTAAGAAAAACTCTTCCTTTTAAAGCAGAAGGAAAAAGTGTCTGAAATGAATCTGTTTCAGTAGGAAATCCAAGATAAGGATAGTGGGAAAATCTAGTCTTTAGAAAATTGGTGAAATTTTTTGTCATTTTTGAATCTAACTCAAAAGAAATGGTGAAAAGAATGTAAAGATGCATAACATACTGAATGGAACACAATGTGACCACACATGAAAAATCTTAAATCTCTTCTTGAATCTTCATATGTTCAAGAAAATTTGTCATTCTTCATTCAAAAGAAACAATAAAAATGGGACAATAACTTCAAATTATCAGAATGGGCTTTTCCATGTTTTCCTCATTCTTTGCACAGTCTTCTAGATAAGAATGGCAATCACTTAAAGTAAAACAATCTTCTGTTTGACATTACAAATATGATATATTTACATATGTAAATTTATTTTCCTTTCAAAATAAAGACCTTGCTTTGCCTTCTTCTGACAGCAGGAATCGATTTCCTTAAAAAGCCCTCATCCATTTTCAAAAATTATTCCTTGAAAGGCTTAAAATATCACATCATCCAGATTGTGTTTCTAAGTTCTTACTTTTAGGCCAGTTCTTCACCTGCAGAGAGTACTTTTGCGCAGAGATTCTTCACCACAACTACTTTTTTTTTTCTTAGAGACTTAAAGAAATCTGGTTCTTGTCATCTGCATAAACTCTGCCACTGGGAAAATAAAACAAAAGATCTGTCAGACATTCAAGCTCCCAGCTCCCAGAGAATATAACACATGCATAAGTGAGCAAACCTACCTAAGATATTCATACATGAAGACTTAAATTACAGAGGAAAATATCCTGTGTCTGTCATCACTACAAGTTCCAATCTTGTTATTACAACCCCAGCTGCAAAAAAAAATTCAAATAACTTTCTGATTATTCAACATTTTCTTGAAATCTTTAGGCTGTTAGACTGGCAATTGCTCCACTACCAAAATATCTCGCTACTTATAGGGAAACATCATGGCACTTTCTCATTTTCTTCCAAAGAATAAGTTCAAAGTTTTTTCTTAAATTTGTCTTGCTATTGGATCAAAACACGTTTGTAGGAAAGATGTAATGGGAAAAGGACTTTGTAGGAGGTAAGATATGAAGTAAATTAAGTGATTGTCAATATCCAAATATGAATAAAACAAATTATTTTAAGATTTCAACCTTAATATATGCAAATAGTAAAAAACCCACTATTTTACTGGGGAACTTTGTTTTGGACTTCCTCTAAGTCACTCAGGTATTTCATTTGAACAATTGTTAATGACTCTGTACTACTACTGCTACTGCTACTACTACTACTACTACTACTACTACTACTACTACTACTACTACTACTTATAATAAATCCCACAAACAGACACAAACACCTCAAAATAAACCAAAATACGTACAAGATTTAGTTATTTTTTTTCCTCAACACACAAAAAATTTTTGCACAAAATCAAATCTCAAAACCCAAATTCTGTTCAGTTTTCTATATGTTTTGGACAGTCAAGGGCATAATATGGCACCTTCCTTTTGCTACAGGACCAGTAATACTTTATTTCAATATTTTACTGCAGTGGAGGGCTTCTGCCATGTTATTAGATTAGTAAGGAAAGAGAGATCTAAAACAGGAATAGGTTGAATATCTTACCACACAGTGGTTTGAATGGATCAATGAGAATAAGTACCAAAGGTCGTTCATCTTCCCAGACAATGCAAATCCAAAGGTCATTTTATCTGAAAAAAGTCAGATTCTTAATACCCCATATCTTGATGGAAAAACGTGCAATTTAAACTGTATATGAGATAACTAGACTTCAGAAAATGAAACAAAGAAGGGGTTTTAAAAGTTTGAAAGCAATTCAAATTTAATTTGAAATGGACTGTGGAGCCTTTTAAATTTTATCTTTACATGTTCTTTTAACTTGTAAGAATCCCTTTGAGGACTGGTTTAATCTGCATAAGTACATTATGTGCTTTCACAAGTCTTTCATAATTTGCACTCCAAATGCGTCAAAATCCTGGTTTCAAGGGTCCTTTTGGGTGAGTTTTTAGGATTGTGGGTTTTTTTTTTTTTAAATCCATGTTACAGTTATGAAATGTAATGAAGGAATTTCTCCCGGGGAAAATGATGAAGGGCAATTAGGACTCCTGAAATTGAAACAGTATAGGAAGTTATATGTCGAAGGCCTAGGGTTCAAAAATGCATTAGAAAATAGTTAAGTTCCAAATACACTTAAAATTATATTTGTAATTACAAACTTCTCAGAGATTCATATTGTCCTCTACCAATGTCATTGTTGAAGCAATCATATCCACAATACCACAATAGTGTAAATACCATTTTATCTTCCACTCTGCTAATAGAAACTTCAATTACTTAATATTACTTCAAGCACAGTGATTTAGACCAGTTTCATATACATTCTACAGTAACATAAACTGTCTCTAAGAGAAGGAGAAGCAATTATGAAATACTCTTTCATTTATTTTTCTCCTTATAGAAAGCTCACAAACAATTTACAGGGATGTAGGATGATGGTGTCTTATAGTGTACCAGCTGCTCCACTGATCATGCCAGTATGATTCAAGACTTTTGGTGTCAAACCCATCAATTCAGCTTGGGTAATTAACTTTGCTCCCACAGATGTTTAGGGTGCCTGTGGGTTAATTAACTTGGGGTAACATTCATCAGGTTAACACCCACAAAGAGTAATCTGCCTACATTGACATTCACTAAGTATTCCTGTGACACTTCTAAGAGACTGTGAAAAGAGCTTTTTGAAACTGTTAGGAAAAGCCTGCTTTCTGAACACAGCTTTGCTAATAAGAAATATTAAGATTATGCAATGGTTCTTAATTATTGTTCTTGATTGAAATCATGCAAATTTGACTCAACGAGGAGAGTTTTGGTCCAAATATCCAAAATTACAGTATATCACTAGACTCCAAATTGCCTCAGCTACTGTGCCTATGCAGGATGTTGTTTCAGAATATTACCTGGAAGGCTGGGTAGATTAAAACTATCTTCTTTTTTTTTAAAAACTCAAATCTAGATCTGTTTTCATGTTTATGCTTGGAGATATTAAAAATGTTTTTCAAACTCCTTTTTCGCAGTTTATAGATCAAGATGTTGGCAATGACTCCGTGTTGCATATTTTCTACCTACTCCTGGCATTCAAACCATCTCAGAGATGATTAGGGACTTGTCAGTACATGCACTGTTTGCTCCCTAGGAGCAGCAAAGACACAATGTAGCTGTTAAAAATAAATAAAAAATTTTGATTTGTCGCCGGCTGCTTGGTGTCGGGGATGGCTCTAGGAGCAGCAGGAAAGGTGCCTGTGGTCGGACCGACTCCCTTGTCCCAAAGGCTAAGCCTTGTGGTTGCCAATGGGGGAGACAGGATTCCCAGGGAGTGTCCGAGCCAGGAGAGGAGTAAGGGTCGTTAAAGGGTTTGCTCCCTGAAAGCCTCGAGGCAGCTCAGCTACGGTCCGGCTAATACACAAAAGGAGAGACTCTCGGAGAAGCAACAACACAGGTTTATTCTGGTTGGGACCTCCTCGCGAGAGCCCCGATTTTAGGTCGAACATTACATTTTATACTACAACAACAGCCAATAGGAACAAGGGAGCGGGGAGGGGTCAGGGCGGAGCCAGGATGGTTCCACCAGTAGGAAGATAGGGAAGGAGGGGTTAGGGACAGGGGGCCAATGAGGGACCGAGGAACATGGAACTTTCCAGACAGGAAGGAGGGGAACAACTTGGAGTGACAATTGCTTCCAGCAAATCATAGCATAGTAAAATTGCATGTCAGGGTGACTCAGCAGGATCCTCGTATATTGACATCTCCAGGGCGGGATCCTGAGGATCGGGCCCTGCCCACCAGGAGGAGACTGGAGTCTTGGGAGGAGCTTCAGCTGCAAAGGCAACTCCCACATGTAGCCATTAATTGTGTCATGCAATTCCAGGGGGAAAAAGGAAAAATGGGCACTAAGAAAGACTGACATGTACAGTGAGATTTGCTTAGACTACTTTTCCCCCTCTCAAAAAGTACTGAGTTATTGATGATATGCTATAAAAAAATCAATTTGACTCTAAAAGACTACCACTTATCAAGGATGACTCAATGAAAAAAATTAGTGGAATAAAACACCAAATAGCTTACTGGTATTCAAGTACTTACTGAGTTCATTTATGTATTTTCATCTCTAAGAGTTACTTAGTTTCCTAACCCTAAGCAAAGAACTTCTCTAGAAAACAGGAAAAAAAACAACCCATATACATTTTCTCCAAGAGGTACTTAAAAATATATTCCACCTCTCCTTTGGCTTTGGAGAGCTTCTTTCAACTACATCAGGGGGCACGATTTCCTATTAAGGCTTCTAAGAAAACTGTACAGATGTATTTAGTACTACTGATTTTTTTGCAACATTAAAGACCATAGACATGGTATCAGACAGTGATTCAAAAGCATTGAAAATTCTTCTTCAGGCCAACAAGTAATAGTGACCATAAGAAAAAAAAAATAGATGCAGATGCTTGAAGTTCTTTCTTTTTCTCCATGCACTGACAGAGATATTTTAAGGCATCTCAAGAGTCAATTTAGTAGTGAAAAAGTTACAAACTTGACAATAGCTTAAAGCCTTATAAATCCTCAGGTTATGAGTGTTGTGGCTACCAGTTTGAAGAGCTTTCCCCACTACTGGCCAAAGCATGTAACACCACCACAATTAGGAGAGACTTCTTGGAGCACTTCTCCAATTACTGCCTTAAGGCAGAGAAGAGGCTGTGGCTTCCTCAGACTCCGGTTCACTCACATCCTTGCTATGCCACATGCAAACACACCAGGTGTACCCAAGGTGCAATAGGCTGACATCTGTCTGCTGTCCAGTCAGTTTGGCTGAGTTCCTCTGAGCCATCTTGAACCTGTCAGAGCTGCTGCACACACGTACTAGGCTGCACAAAATCTGATGCGATTCGACCATTTGCTGAGGTCACAGCTGAAGCATTCAACACAGAGCAAAGGAAAATCTGGTGTTCATGCTAGTTTGGGGACAGCTTCTACAAATGCTATAGGCACATTTGCTATGTCTAATCACCCCTAGGAAGAAATCAGCTGGCAGTTAAGCAAATTAATGCAGTGTCCTTTATTCGATCTTCAGCTTTCTGGAGATACAGAAAATCAATTGAGTTGCACTGCAGCAATTGTAGGTCTGAGCGTAAGTGTTCCTTGCCATAAGAGAAATCACTCATCAAGCACACTTCTTTCTTTCAGCATGCTGTAAAAATGCATTATCAAGTATTTAATGCAATTTTACTTCATTCACATCAGTAGACAAAGGGAGCTGCTCTCCATTCCACTTTTCATGACATCCCCTCTCTCTGAATTCAATACATGTGAAAAGCATCAGGATCATAAGTTAAACATTCAGCATGGTTTATCTTAAGCCAGCTCTGCTGACATCTACTTTAGTAGTGATTTAAATGATTCACAACCTATTTTTCAGCAAAAAATGACTTAGCCTGTCAGCATCATGTTATGTTCTCTGAGACCACACAGTACAGATTTGTATGTGGGTTTCAAGGCAGTCTCATAAAAAGCAAATCACACATATACAACTTGGAAAAGTTTAGAGACTCCATGGATCCCAAATTCAGTGGATGGGATCTTCCAAAGCTATTCAAATCCTCACTGTGAATCTTAGAGAAAGAATGAACACTAAAAGCTTCCACACATGCCATGGACATCCACTTCCCATCCCATCCACTAGCATGTTAACTGCTGATCTGAAACACAAAAAGGAGAATATCAAGACTACATTCTCCACTTTCTAAGCAGAACCTAACATAAAAATTAGAAATGGCTTTTGGAAAACTCCAAAACAAGTTGACTCAACACATCTGATTTCTACATCCTCCCTGATAACACATCCAGATGAAACTGAATATTGTTTAAGCAGTTTGATATGCAAAATCTTTTTTTTGAGGGGGGATAAACTAGGCACTTAAAAGCAGTAGCTCCAAAACAACCCAGCTGCAGTCCAAACAAATAAAGAAAGCCACACGTATTGGAACTATAGAAGTCTGTCTTCACTAGTTATTTAAATATTGTTTGGATAAGATTTTGCATGAGCATGGCAGAATATAATATTACTATTTGACACTAAATTTCACAAGAATTTAGTGATTCATTGTGTCTTTAGAAATCTCACCATTACAGAAAATCCAATATAAAATTTGTCAGACTCTTCAAAGACTGTAAATAGCATGATTCATTTTTGTTGGTGCAATTTTGCTGTCAAGTCTTTTGGATTTTAGTCTCTAAAAGTCAGTATCTGAAATTTTAAACCCTCAAGCTTCAATTGCATTGTGGCTTTTCATACAGAATTAACATCAACCTTGACTTAAGTATTAGAAAATTACAGCATCTTTCAATTATAGTGTAATTTAAAAAATCTTCAAATGAATTGGGCATCAATTTAGAGTAAATCTCTATTTTCACTGTAAAACCAGTGTCAGAATTCTTCACACTAAAAAGTGGTCTGAAAGCAACTATTAAAGGGATTTTAATGGAACCTAATGTCATCAAAAATTCAAATGAGCAGCATTTTAGTAAACAACCCTTTAGACAAGCAAATTGTTGCAGCAATTTTGGGTTGAAGTTCTAATTAAGCCTAATTTATTTCAAAGGGTTTATAGCTATAAATACAGATTTACAATATTGTAATGTCTTAGTATATTTATCTGACTGATTTAATATTTCTTGCTTAACACAAACCTACTATTTAAAGTACATGTTCCAGAAGTGGCACAGTTTTTACTGTTTTTGCACAGTCCCCCTTAGGAATAAATTTGATAATAATTTATAAATTATTATATAGTGTGGTGTCAAGTTTTAACCCCAACCAACAGCCAAGCCCCACGCAGCTGCTCGCTCACTCTCCCACCAGCAGGATTGGGGAGAGAACTGGAAAGGTAAAAGCTGAAAAGCTCATGAGTTGATATAAAGACAGCTTAAAAGGGAAAGCAAAATTTGCATACATAAGCAAAGCAAAACAAGGAATTGTGTCGCCATTTTCCAAGGGCAGATGGGTGTTCAGCCATCTCCAGGAGAGCAGGGACCCATCCCATATGACGGTGACTTGGGAAGACAAATGTTATCATTCCAAACATTTTCCCCTTCCTCCTTCTTTCCCCACTTTATATACGGAGCAAGATGCCATGTGGTCTGGAATATCCCTTCAGTCAGTTTGGGTCACCTGTCCTGGCTGTGTCTCCTCCCAAGCCATGATGGCACAGGAAAAGCAGAAAAGGCCTTGACTCCATGTAATCCCTGTTCAGCAATTACAAAACATCTCTATTATCAGACCTGTGTTCAGCACAAATACAAAACACAGCCCCACACCAGCCACTGTGAAGAAAATTAACTCTGCCTCAGCTGAAAATAGTACACGTAGTTAGATTTATATAAGGAGATACATCTAGGATTGATCCAATCTTTGGTATAAGTCTCAATCTTTCAGGGTGTTTTAGCAGAATACAAACAGAAACAGCAGAACTGTAACACTTTTCTAAGAAGAGAGTATTTCACACTCCAGTGGAACAAGTGATATGCCCCTAATGCACAGGAAAAAGTAAAAATAAGAAAATGGTCTTCCAGACTCAATAGTGGTATAAAACAATTCCAAGTCAACAGCTGGTAATCCTTATTCAGGTTTTGAAAAACTACTAGCAGATGTTATATTTCAAGGCTTAATATACTAATGAGTGTATTATACCCATTGAAAAAAAGTGCAATTTATTTAGTATAAGGAACAAGGGTCAATATAAAAAAACAGGTGTTTTTCTTTTCAGTTCTCATATCTAAGAATCTGTTGCATGCATTTCTTTTTTTTAGTTTGATATTGTAGTCACTGATGTAAAAGTTATGAAAAAAAGATAAGACATTCCAGACAATACAGGGATAATAATTTTTAAAATTAGTAATAAAAAACATTTTCCACATCATTTAAGGAGTTATACATAAAATTGGTGTAAGCAAAAAACCCAATTTTTGTTAGTTTTGTTAGTTTTTAAATCACCTCGTTATTTATTTTCTGCACAGAGGCAGGATGACTTGCTTCCTTTGTAAGATCTTTTGAGCTTTATGTTTTCCTTAGCAAATGTCTGAATTTTTTCATCTTCCAAATGTAACTCGTGAAAGCATGGAGGATGGATCTATTTGTCAGAACATTTATCCTAAGGTGAGCAGCTCTGTTTCAAATGTGTTTTCACCTGAGATGCTTCATGCCTTTGACAACAGTTCCCTAAACATCAAGTCTAATTTGAGACAGAGCCACGCTCCATTGCCCTTGGGGAAATGAAGCAACTGTGCAGAAAAGAGCACAAGCTTCAGTGCATCGTGGAAAAAGAAGGAGGATGGCTATGAAGACACAGGAACTGAGTAGTTAATGCTGATACCCCATTTACCCAGGAGTAAAGTTGTTGACTCCAGAACTTTCACTTATTCTCAACAATGTACCTGATCTACCAGTGGCCTAAGAAACAAGCAGCTGCCACTTTCAAAATGTGAGAGCTCTTTAAACAAGATATGAGGTTTTTAGTTTATAGGACTTGGGGGGAAAAAAAGGAAGGTTTCTGCTCTTTCCTCCCTCATTCAAAAGGATTTCTTGGGAATCTGGAGAGGTCCTAGTTGACTGGAAGCTTAATAACATCCCAATTTTCAAAAGGGCAACAAGGATGACCCTGGAAACTACAGGCATGTCAGTCTCACTTCAGTGGCTGGTAAAGTCATGGAAAAGATTATTCTGGAAAATATTGAAAAACATCCAAAGGAAAACACAGCCAGCACAACCTCATAAAGAGAAAGTCCTGCTTGTCAAATTTGATTTACTTTTCTGACAAGGTAACTCACCTAGCTGACCAAGGGAAGCCAGTTGATGCAATCTGTTTGGATTTAAGGAAAGCTTTTGATACCATCTCTCACAGGATCTTTCTGGATAAAATGTCCAGCACACAGCTGAATAAACACAGCATGCAGTGGGTGAGCAACAGGCTCATGTGTTGGATGCAAAGGGTTATAGTGAATGGGGTGACATCACACTGCTGACCTCTCAGTTGTGGGGCTCTGCGATGCTCCATCCTCAGACCGGTGCTCTTCAACATCTTTATCAATGACTTGGACATATGACTCCAAGGGATACTAAGCAAGTTTTCCAATGATACCAAGCTGGGAGTTGTTGACTCCCTTGAAGGCAGAGAGGTCCTCCAGAGAAACCTCAACAAAATAGAGGGCTGGGCAATTACCAATTGTATGAAGTTTAACAAAGGCAAGTGCCTGATTTGGCACCTGGTATGGGGCAACCCGGGATGTACATACAGACTGCAGAATGAGATGCAGGAAAGCAGTGCCACAGAAAGGGACCTGGAGGTCCTGGTCCATGGCAAGTTGTACGTGAGCCAGCAGTGCCCTGGCAGCCAGGAGGGCCAAGTGTGTCCTGGCGGGGCATCAGGCACAGCATCACCAGCCAGGCAAGGGAGGGGATTGTCCCGCTCTGCAGTGTGCTGGGGGCAGTTTTCAATTACACAATATAAGGATATGAAGCTATTGGAGAGCATCCAAAGGACAACAACAAAGATGCTGAAGGGCTTTGAGGGGAACCTGTATGAGGAGAGTCTAAGATCACTTGGCCTGTTCAGCCTGGAGAAGAAGAGACTGAGGGGAGACCTCATTGCAGTCTACAGCTTCCTGGTGAGGGGAAGAGGAGGGGAGACACTGATCTCTGTGAAAATCAGTGATAGGACCTGAGGGAATACCCTGAAGTTTTATCAGAGGAGATTTAGGTTGGATATTAGGAAAAGGTTCTTCCCCCAGAGGCTGTTTGGGTGCTGCAACAGGCTTCCCAGGGAAGTGGTCACAGCACCAAGGCTGACAGAGATCAAGAAGCATTTGGATAATGCTCTCAGGAACATGGTGTGACTCTTGGGGTGTTCCTCTGAAAGGCCAGAGGTGAACTAGATTCTTGTGAGTCATTTTCACCTCAGAATATTCTTGATTCTGTGAATTGCAGCTGTTTAGTCTTGGCAGTGATTGAAGTTCCTGAGTGTTATATGAGTAGAATTAAGAACAAATAAAATCCAAAGAAATAACAAAAAGAAGTACAACATAAATTTAATTTTTCCTTAAAAACTGAGGTGTTCAAAAAAAATATAGTGTTGAGTCACTGCTTCATATTACCACCATCAACAAAACTTTCATTTCCTTGGAGTATTCTGATTAACAAAAAAATAAGAAGAAAGGCATTGCTACTATTGTCATTTTTTCTATGAAACCGAAGAGAACAGTTTCCATATTATTGAGATACAATTTCTTACATACATCAATATTTGCATTGCCTGTGCAGAGGACTTATAGTTCATTCCTGGCCAGTCGTTCTTCTACATTGCAAGAGTCCATTGTATCAGTTTTCTTCAAAATAAGATAAATCAGACTGCTGCCGAAAAGACCACATGCAATGCAGTCTTTTGTCCTGGATCAAAAAATGTCAACTAATAGGTACAAACCAGGAAGATTTCACTCATTTGTCTTATTAAGAGAAGTTAAAAATAACTATTTATCATCATAGCTGTATGTTCAGCTATATCCTAGTGTATTATATATCTAGTTCCTGACTGTGCTAACCGAACCTCAATGCAGTCAACAAGATATATGGAGGAAAGACTGAACAGTGCTTCAGCCATCCATCATGATTCTGCAGGTCTTGCTGAATCACAAAAAGCAAAGAGCTCAGAATCTTTAACACCCAGTGTTGTTGGAGGACAAAAGTGATTTCACTGAAAGTGCTGTTTTCTGTTTAGAAATAGAAGTGAGTCCACAGGCTCCCATGTTCCTTTCAAACTACAGAAGCAGAAGATTCTGGAATAGTTAGATACTTTTCCTGTTGTGTTGTAAATGGCCACAAGAAGCTAAAGGTATTTTTACACTCAATTATGAACAGGACACTGCAGAGTATGTGCTGTCCCCCCCTTACATATAAATAAAAGAAGAATCCTCAAAGATTAAATAATTAGGGATACAAATAACCAGATGCAGAATCTCCTTTTCCTGAAAATAAAATAAAAAATAAGAAAGGTGTTATTTGTCACAAATGAACATATACCCATCCTATGATTTTGTTTCCCAGATAATGGCATCAGTTACAGTGTGCAAACCTGTATAAGACCCCCAACATCCTAAGATACATGTCTAGGACTGAAAAACCAAGCAAAAAAACAAAAACACTTTTACTTTTATATGAGGTAGAATTGCACCTCCCACTTCACCTGCGATTGCACTGCTTTTATAGATCTTTCTTGGAGAAGCAGCACACCTCATGGTTTTGGGGAAAATCATAACCCCTACAACATGTACAGCTGCAATGCAGCAACTACTGTGATATTAATTAGAAACTTTCTGAATGCCAAAAAGAAAGAGATTCTAAATATAGCCAGCTCTGCAGATTATACAGAACGTCTTTTGTCTCTGCACACCTGCATGGGCCAGGGCAGTATTTTATCTTGGCAGGGCATCTGGGACTGGTATGTACAGCCCCATGATAAGTGATAACATTTTAAACAAAGAAAGATTAAGAAATCAGACAGCAACAGTAATACAATGTAGGATTCTTTGTATCCTACAAAGTTGTTAATATGCTTAATGCCTAATACTCATTGGCACCTGTAATGTGATTTGTCTTCACAACTTGCTGTCCTGGGATATGTCTCCCCATCCCTGAAACATGAAGCAAGAATCCCCAAGGCAGCCATAGAGATACTCATAACCCTCTACATTACCAAAAAAACAGCACATTTATTATTTATGGCCTCATAACAGTTTCAACATGCTAACAAGACTTAACCAGAGCCCAAGGAATTCATAGCTTATGATATTCAAGCATTTCTGTGACTCACAGAGAACACGAGCACAGGGATGACACATCCTTCTCACAAACTAAGGAAAAGAGAAAACTTGAATCCACCAGGGAATTTCTTTTTTTTTTTTTTTTAATTGATCCAGCAATTCCAAATCCTTTACCTCACAAATGCAGACTGGAAAATGATCTCAGGAAGTACATTATTGAGAGTAGAAAGTATTCAGAAAAGTCACCAACTATGATAATACAGCCAAGTCTTACTGGTATTGACATCAAGAAATATTTCCCTGAGAGGAAAAAGTAGTTTTCACACTCTTTCTTTCCCTAGTCCTGTGCTTCCTGAAGAATCCTCCAGTAAGTCAAATAAGTAAAAGTAAGAAGCAGGAGTTGAACTAGTCCTTTGAATTTATAATGTTGTCTAAGAAAGAAGGAGCTGCGCCTTACTATGTGTCCCTTTAAGGGCCTGCAGGGCTAGTGACTGGAAACATGAATGAATAGGGAGGGTTTGGTTACAAAAGCGACAATAAAAATGTGCAGCTGTCTGGCTTTCAGTGTTCTCCAGGAAATAATTACTCTGCAAAAGGTTTTAAAGTATTTTCTTGATTGCGAAAGTATATGCTTCATCTGGCTGTTTGCATATATAAATATTTGATCGTAATTTTGGTTTCCAGACAAAAGTCTCACTAGCACTCTTTATTTTTCTGTCAAAGTAGAACATCGTATCACCGTGCATTACCATTATGACATCACCAATTTAAGGCAAATTTAGAAATAAATTCCAGAACGAGACAATTTAAAAAAAAATAGTCAGTTAAAGTGACAATAAATTATAAGACTTTCTTTAAGATATTAAGGGACGTAGGTCTAATTAACATTGAATACATTTGGTAAATCATAAAGCCAACAAGGTTTTCCTGCCTCTGAAAAGAAAAAGCAGCCTGTTGGAAGTCATGCTGCCATCATCCTAAGAAATGGCTGTGCTGGTTCTGGCTGGGATAGTTTTATTCCTAGCAGTGAGTACAGTGATGCATTTTGGAGTTAGGAAGAGAATAATTTTCATTACTGCTGAGCAGTGCTCACACAGAGTTTTTTTCTGTTCCTCGCCCCACCAATGTCAGGGGACACAGCCAGGACAGCTGACCCTGACTGACCATGACCCTATGGACATTCCTTAGTGTATGGTGTCATGCTTAGCATATAGAGCTGGGGAGGAGGGAGAAAAGGAGGCATGTTCAGAGGATGGTGATTTTCTTCCCATGTCACCATTATGGGTGATGGAGCCCTGCTTTCCAGGGAATGGCTGAACACCCGCCTGAGAAGTGGTGAATGAATATCTTGGTTTTCTTTGCTTGTGTGTGGTCTTTGCTTTTCCTATTAAACTGCCTTGATCTCAAGCCACAAGCTTTCTCACTTTTACTCTTTCAATTCTCTCCCTGTCATGGACAGGTTATTTTCTAGCAAGTTCTTCCATGTGGGACACCTGGAAAAGGCAAAGGATCTTGCCTTTTTTTACACAAGGCAACAAATTGTTTCTTCAAGTTTAACAAATTATTACAGCTATGTCTGTGGAAGGAACATGTTATGTTATGTGTAGGCAAGCTCAATCATTACTGCCACTGCACTTCACAAAAAACACCTATCAAATTGTATATTTAACTACAAAGATTTTTATGGATCCACTTCCTTAAAACAGCTTTCCAAAGTCACTAATAATTAATATTTGAGTACACTTATAGTAAATGTATTGCTACCTAAAATAACGGAATTTGAATTGTGCAGTTCTTAGGAAAATTAGATTAACTAATTGTAAGCTAATATTTGAAGGTGAGAAGCATAAACCATTCTTCTAAGCAAATGAAATTATGAATTCAGATACTTACAGGGGACCAAATCAATAAATGAAGAAAATATGTTATAGTCTCAATTGTTATTTTTAGGTTGGTTCAGATTTTTTTCTTTATAGAATTAGAAAAGAAGACAAAATATTTGAAAACAAAGAAAAAATCTACATCCTAAAATTTCAAATTAAAATAATTAATTAAAATTAATTAAAATCGGGTTTTTTCTCATCCTTGGCTGGTGTTCTTTTGGTTGATTGGTTTTCTCTGTTGTTGTTTTGGGTTTTTTCCTCCATCTGGCTTGCTTTAAATACACCTTCAGAATCATTCTACTGAGAGAGACAAGACTCATATGCCTACTTTTTAACATTCTTTAAGTGATATTTTAATTCCGATTTGTTTTCCTAGAACTAGCCATTTATGGGGTGTTTTTTCCATTCACTCACAAAATAAGGAAAGGAGGTTTTTTTCTGCAACAAAAATGAAGTGGGAATCAATACTAATGCTAAGAACACCATAAAACTTCCCAAGATTTGGGTAGAAACAGGAGAAAGAAAATGAAAAAAAAAAAAAAAGGCTATTGAATGAAACTCTGAACAGGGACACTGTGAGTTAAGGAAAAGGAACATGCACACAAAAATCTCTTCAGGCAAAATTACTTGTAAATACAAAGATGCAATGCAGGCCCTCAATGGGGGCATGTGTTTTATTAAATGAGGTATAGATACCACATTACCAATTTCAACTCTTCACCCAGTGGCTCTGTTTCAAGATTTAAATTCTGTCCAAAAATGCATAATTTAGAGAGGAAAGTACATTTGACATTATATTTATTGTAATTTTGTATTACTATAAGAATTATAATTTTCTTCCCAGTTTGAAAATTATTAATCAAAACCATTTCTTTGCATTCTGCTATCATTGACACTGATGTAATTTCACAAATAAAGAATTGAATGGAAAATCCATGTTAAACAAGTTTAATGAGGCACAGCTAGAGGAAATGGATATTGCCTCACTAGTTTCCATAATATTTCCTGACATCAGTGGATCCCTAATAATAGACATTTTCAGACAATCTGCTTTTGGTGGGGGTTTTTAAGCAGAGATGTTAGCTATCTAGAAATAATGAAAAGGGAAAGAAAAATGTTATCTAATCAGTGCAGAAGAAATATGTCAGTACATTAGAACAGGAGTAATGAAAAGCGTGGAAAAAAATATATTATTAGAAATTACCAGAAATTGTTGGCTGAATAGACTACAGAAAGCTTTTCATGTAGAATATAAATTATGTATAAATTAGAAATTTCATTGATGGACCTGTAAGAATCTGTACATTCAATGAGCCAAACTAGAACTCTTTAATCACTAACTTCTCCTTATTTCTCTCTCAGATCTGAATCCCAGTAAACTGAGGAGAAAAAGTGAAAAAGCAAAAGTGAGATAAAGATAAATAAGCACCTAAGGAAAACAACTATCAGACCAGAAAAAAAGACCTTATAAAATAATTTGAACACACACAATTGATCAGATGGTTCCAGACAACTTTCAGAAGTTCAATAGAGTTCAAAAGAATTTCAATGAAGACATGGTTTTCAAAACACAACATGCTGCATTGAAGATAATTCATAAAACCAAGCAGTACAGGCACCATGCAAGAAAAAATAATGCTCCTAGCAATTTTTTTAAAATCGCTACTTTGTTTACAATCAAATTCCTTTGCAGTAGGATATCCATGAGGAAATGGAATGAAGCTGTATCAGTGAAAGTTCAGAATGGACATTAGGAAAAGGTTCTTCATTGAGAAGTTGCTCAGTCACTGGTAATAGGCTCCCTAAAAATGTGATGATGGCATTAAACCTGTCAGAGTTCAAGGAGTATCCAAATGAACTTTTCAGCCGTATGGTTTAGTTTTACGTAGTCCTGTGCAGACTTGACTGGAAGTCCAACAGAGAGTTGAACTCAATGATCCTTATGCGTCACTTCCTACCAGAGAAATTCTATGACTTTACAACAGTGGCCTTGTAAAAAAGGCTCCAGAGAGAGAAAGGTATGAAGAGCCAAATATTTTGAAGGGCAAAATGATTTTTTTTACCTTTTTCATAAGGCAATGTATGAATTGTCATACTGTAGTGTGTTCAACCAAAATGGTTTGCAGCGTTCCAGTTATTGATAGGAATTCTTTGGCCTTTAGTTTAAAAGCACGTGCATTTTCTATGTAATACACAGTTGAAGAGAAACTCTCCACAAAATGTTCTCACCCACATTTGCATGCTAGTATCAAGGTCCTGGCAGCTCTCTGCAACAAATACTGTTCAGCATGTAGGACTATCAACTTGAAAAAAACAACCTGAAAAGCAGCACTCAGAAGCAAGTAGGCAGAATAGGTTGTACAAAGAAAAGTACTCTTTATTTAGGTATGTTGATTACCCTTGGTTAGCCTAAATCTACATATGGCATCTTCTTTAGCTATATTTTATGCAGCTCTCTCTGCTAAATCTTTCTACTAATACATCTTATTTGCAAAGCAAATAGACCTGTACATTAATTACCCAATCTTCTATTCATGTTTCTGGAGAGTGGAAACAGAGGCAGTCAGGAAGAAGGAACAGTAGGAAGGCTACAAGTAAGCTGCTTTTACTGGCAGTCTGTGGGATGTAGATAAATTCCAGATGCTCCAAATGAATCCAACCAAAAGATGACCAAATTCGACTTCCTCCCTGGTAGTATTTCTGGACCAGGTAAAAACACAGCCAGAGATCAAGTTGTATGACATGAACTGATAGAGGCCATCCCCACCCTACCCAAGGGATGAGCACAGAACATGTTAATGTCATAATCCTGCACTCCTCTGAGATGCTGAAAATGCTTTGCATGCTGGAATTTGTGTAGTTATATTAGCACAGTGCTTTACCTGAACAGCACACTTAACAACTCAGCAGGCTAATGAGCCAGGCAGAAAGCCACACTAGTGTGACCAGACTGCTTCTGATACTAAACAAGCTGGCTCTGAGCTTGCTATGCTGTCTCCAGATGGCACTGCCTTGTGATGTGTAGTTGGGCTTGAATGGCATGAAGGATTAAAATAAAATTTACAAAACATATATCTCCTGTTTATGTTTCAGGTACCTGAACTAGGTAAAGATTGCCTGCCAAACCACATAAAAATATTTTGAAAAAGCAAAACCACAAATGCAAAGATAAATGAACTTAAAAAGGTTAAAAGCCATTATAATACAATGTTAAAAAAGCAAAATTACTAGCATTGTTGGCAACAAAAAAGCAGTCTTTCTTGGGGGTAAACTAGATAAATCATTGCCTTCTCTTTCTTCCTCTCTTGTACTGCCCATCTCTCCTTTCACCCCTCCCAGTCAAATCAAGGGAGGGGGTTATTATTATAATTGCAGGAGCGAGAACAATGCTTTTCAATTTTGCTGCTGCAATCATTCACTGAAACATTTATTGATTGAAAAAGCCCCATGAGAATTCTGATTATCCTAACATTTTCTCTGGAAGTGAAAGGGACAGGCTTTCTTATTTCATTTTATGCAAAATTACAGTAATTGGTATCTGACCTTTTTGGAATAGACTGTTAAGCTTTACACTGCTGGATTTTTTTTATCAATTCAATTATTTAAATTATGGCTATCTCAAAAGGAGCAACAGGGTGCAAACAAGAATAGAATATTTAAATTAAACTGAAAACTGATTCTCCACCACTACCCCATTAACACAAAACATGCTATTAGCTGAAAATCCAACCTCTGGAGGCTTCTAACACATGGATTAAAATTTAGGTTTTAAACAATCAAACTAAACCAAGACAAACAAAGACAAATGACATTTCTGAGAATAAAAAAAAAAGGCTAAATGAAAAAAATAGAGTGAAAAAAAGAAAAAGCTTAATCAATATGTGAAAATGTATATTGGAGAAAGAAGTAATTCTTAATTGTTCTAAAATAAGTTACTCATTCTGACCACATACCTATATAAAAATAAAGTGAAGATAGAAAAGGAGAGGGCAGCTCAGTAAATTGTCTGCAAGGTCAAATGTATTCCAGAACAATCACCAGTAAAAAGTCACCATTCCCAATTGGTATCATAGAAACAGTATCCTTCTTTCCTAAATAAGACAGAAGAAAGGCTACTGACTTGTCATTCACATGGTAAATCCATCAGAAACCAACCTGGGCACAATTCTGTAGGAGTTAGTTTAAGGCAAAGTCAAATTAAGCCACTACTGAAAAATATTTAAGTATATCTTCTGACCTCAAGGGGTTAAAAAATACTAGGAGACAAATATACCGAAAATTTAAAAATTAATTAGTGGAAGATAGACAGTCATCATAAATGAGTACTTTCAGTCCCTTCAGACAGTCTCTTCTGGTTTGAAGTATTGTCATGGAGTTTCTACTTATATCTGGCAAGACTTTCACTCCATCAATTAAGCCCTCCTTCAGTTTCTGTGTGACAGCCACCACTGTCTCAGGAGGTGCTGATAAGGCAACCATCCTCCTTGGGAAAGGACAGGTAACCAGTGTCAGCTTCCTGAAAGGAAAGTATAACTAATGCACAAATGTGTATTTAGGGAAAATACCCCTAAGACAGCACTCATGTTGTTATCAATCTGCATTGCAGGGCTTGACATAGTTATTTCCTAAAGTCAGAAACAACTTGGCTTCCCAGCTCCTGAGAGAGTTTCCCATTTCAATTAGAATCCAATATACAAGTTTTCATTTACCCAAAAATAAATCTGCATTTTTCTTAGAAAAAGGGTATAACACACCTGGAGACCATTTTCCTGCAAGCTTAAGCATGTGTTCAGGAGAAAAATAATGTTTTTATTGAGATTTTGATGCCATTAACTGCAGTTTCTCTAACCAGAAGTATCATCCATCCACATTTACTTTTCTCACTCCTCCCTCCTGTCCAGCAAGTACGCTGTGAATGGGCAAGAGATTGGGAGGGAACACAGACACAACAGCTGACCTGAACTGGCCAAAGAGATATTCCACACATCATGCTCAAGAATTAAAAAAAACCAACAAAAAACAGCAGTGAATGTCTCCCATAAAGGCTACTATTCAGAGACTGTCTGACCATTGGTCTGCTTATGGGAGATGGAGAGGGATTGTCTTTGTATCAGTTCTTCTTTTTCTTTGCTGATTGGTTTCAACTGTCCTTACCCTGACCCAAAAATTTTCTTTTGTTCTTCCTATTCTCTCCTCCATCCCAATCTTTGAGGGCCTGAGTGCACAGGTATGTGGGCTTGTCTTCTGTCTGAAGTTAATCCTCCACAGGCTACAAATGAAAATATACTTCCTTAGTTGATTGTACTGGAAATAATTTTTAAAAATAACATCATTAAAAGATACATATATCACATTCTTGTAATTTACTGTGAATAATAATATTTTTCTTCTTTGCTGCAGTAATACTGTTTTTTCTACCCCAATGATGTAACTATCTGTAGTAATTATACTGCTATAAGAAGCTTCTTCAAGAATTTTAGATGAGGTTGCCACTGTCATTTGGCTTCAGAGTTTTGCAATTAAGTTTTCAACAAGAAGTTTCCATAGCACTCACGCAGTGTAATACTGGCATGTCAGAATTTACATGGAACATATTATTTTCCAGCATCACATTAATCAGGAGTCTTCCTGATTGGGAACAGCCTCCAAATAATGAAATTGTGGAGGTTACATAAGTCATTTCATTATCTTAAGTTCCTTCATTAACATACACTGAAGCTATTAGAAAGAAATATGTGAAGGAAAGTGCTCATCTTTCTGCTACAACAGCAGTGAAAAAATAAAAACACGTGCTAAAAATGAGACAGGATTCTGGGATTTTGTTCACAATGGAAAGAAAACCAAGATTTTTCACATTCACATCTATTCTGCCCTGCAAGGGCTCACTATCAATCTGTGTGCAGGCATTCATAATTTACAGCAAATCCCAAAGAGGTTTGCATCCTGTGACACAGCATTACAAATTATATACAAAACCCAGGTGAAACTTGGAGAGACAAACACGTTCCATCTGACCAAGTCTCCAGTCTAGTGCAGTGCTGGTCAAGTACATACCAAATTTAATCACAAAAGGTTGAGTTAAACAAATTCTCAATTTAGACCATAAAAGTTGGTTCCTTCTGTGAATAATTCAGACCTTTTATTCTGTAGAATCCATAGGACAATTTGATCATCAAATATGTAACTTTGATTTCTAACTGCATTAAGAAACTATTTTGAGTTTTATATATATAATATATATTAAGTGAATGACAGTCTGTGATCTTCAGATAAAAAATTAAGTTTGTAGTGTTCAAATTTATCTTCTTTAGGATTTACCAGGTAGAGATCATCTTACTAATGTAAACCATTTAGTTTAACGAATTTATTTTTTTTGTGAAACCTGTGGTAAACAATCTCTGAAATATAAACATTATATTATTCCCAATAATTTAATTCATATTGCATGTGTTTGATAAAAACTAGATCATTTAAAATACCATTTTTATTCAATGGAAATTTTAACCAAAATAATAATTCTGAATCAATACTTTTAACTCAAATTATATTAAACTTTGATACCATTATTTAGTCTCTCTCTTATATACTAACTGGATGTTTCTTCATGTACTTTTGATTTGTAGCTTCTTCTATGTTTTAGATATTTTTCAGTGTTCTGTCACTGGAAGACTTCTCTGAGAGGTTTTGACAGATTAATATACATTTCTTAAGATCAGTTGCTAGACTGTTTCAAAACATGCAGTTCAGCTTCAAACACACAAAACTCTTTTCTTGCCCTTCATTGATATTTGTACCATTTTTAATTTTAGAATAAAATCCTTGATATTTTATTTAATATTCTGGGCATTGTGTAATTGCCCAATCAATTGTAATTGCACATGACAAGTTCTCAGATACTGTTCTTTGAAATCATAAAAATAAAACTTTAAGGTATTAGGTAGACCTTTTTTTACTGGAGAGACTTATAATGAAATTTAACTTAAATATTACATTAGTCACATTCACAGTATAATTTTTTACTATTGCTACCATATCGTGTTGAAGAAGCTCATCTCGCATAACAAAGAAATATCTTATTCCTTCAAGATATTTGTAATGTTTTGGGTAATTGAATACCATGCTGTTGATTCTCATTATTTATTGAAAGTGCTCATTCTCATTATCTTAAATCTTTAAAGACAGCAAATCAAGCCTTGTTTTAATTATATTTTATCCTCAAGAATTTCACAGGAAATTGTTGTTTTGGTGACACACTATTCCCTTGTTCATTGTTTTTAAACAGTGTACCTAATTTGCCATCTTTTGTGAATCTTGAGTTAATTTTTTCTGCTTATTAGTCCAACTAATAAAGTTGAATACTCCTTATAACTTATTCTAAAAGTTCAATTTTTTGCCTTAAAAAGAATCTCTTCCCTTCCTGTAGTATGTCACTTGGTTTGTCAAATATTACATGACATTAGGAGGATTATTACCATAAGAAACAGTAATCAGTTGGCTAATTTTAAATATTCTGTAACCAGTATCATGAAAATCCAGCAATAATTGTTAAACATTAACAATCACATGCAAATATTTAATCTTAGATATAATTTTCTTTCTTTCTATATTCTTGATTACTTGTCACTCAATATCTTTGAAAAATAGAACTATAAATCCCCCAAATCAGATTGACCCAGATAAACAGGTGACAATTTGGACTGAATTTTAAGTGACAAGCTTCAATTTAACTACATAAATATACTGGATGTATCATAATTTGTCACTTGAAGACTCCTGTCATATTTATATGCAATTTATATTCTACCCTCAGTCTACTCAGGAGAAGGTCACCTCAGAGAATATTCTCCTTGTTCTGACAGGAAAACTACAAGGAAATCTTCAGTGCATGAAAAATCATAGGTATCAAAAAATTTCCAAACCAAACCAAACAAAAAACCCCACAACAAAACCCATCAACCTCCAAAAAAGAAAGCCCCAGATATCCCCAAAACTGGAACACCCTTCAAGAAACATTAACATTTTAAAAACTTAGTGCTTTTCACCATCTTCAACCAACTAATAGTTGTAATTAGCAGGGAGAAAGAAGCAATTTCTAAGGACACTGTCTCCTACATTTCCTTTCCTTTGACAAATGGTCCTGCTCTACATTTGTAAGCACACAGAGCTTTTCACTCAGATGTACATATTTAGCTGGTTAACCTGATCTTACTGACATGAGTTTCATACAGCTACAATTTTAGTCTTTAGTGAAGTTACTTTGAATTCAAATGGTATGAATAAGGATAGACTAGATTCAGCTGGGGAGCATTAATTTTTATTTTCAGCTTATTTTAATTTTGTTTCTAGAAGTCCAGATGACTGAATAACAGGAACTTAAAACAAATTTTGTTGTGTGCACTCAATTATGTACATAGGAGCACCACTTTTTGCTCAACAGCAGTTCATGTATTGCACTAACTCATTTTAAGCAAGCGGGGTACAGACTTTACATCTCATAACTAGAAGGCTCATTAGAGATGTTTCAGTCTTCATACAGAGCGTGCTTTGCATTAGTTCAGATAATTACCAGAGCAAGAGTAGAATGAAATAGCAAAAGGTTCTTTGGAGGGGGAGAAGAAAAAATCATTCTATATAGCATTTCTTCATCATCATCATCATTTTATCATTTACTTTTCCTCCTAGAACCTTGAAAATGTTGTTATAGTCATTTTACAGGTTAGATCTGAGAAATATGAAAAAGAAATATGGGGAGTTAATCAGACAGTACTTACTTATGTCCTGAAAACATTTTTCCTTAACAGAGCCCAAGTCAAATATTCAGAAACTTAAAATTCATAAATTTTTCTTATATGAATCAGTCAAAATATCTAATCTTTTTCAGTTATGCTCAGACACACCATAAGGACTGCTTTCAGGCTAAACTTTTTTTTTCTTGTGACTGAAACATTAAAATGCATAAATTATCAAGGTCAGAAATCTGACTTTTATACATTAGTATCCCATTTTACAAGAGTACATGAAGGTTTTCCGGAAGCAGTAGATAAGTAATAGAATCTATTAAAAGAAATTAATTGAAAAATACCATCTTGATCACAGTATTTACTCTCATTTCTGCTTTAAACAACATCACTTGTAAATTTACTTAATTTTACATAGGGAAAAAGCATAATTGTTCTGACTTTGATTCTATATGATGCTTCTTAAATTTATTCCGTCTTTCACCAAAATTAGTAATTTTTTTTCCTTTCCAAACCAAACCCTTAATTCTTTATCTCTCATTAGCTTTGCCTCACTAGTTGTCTACCTGCAGAGAATAATACATTTTACATGTTTTTCTTAATGTCACTTCAAATAATGGAGTGAAAGCAAGAGCAAGTATGAAGTTTAACAGAGCAACTTATTTGCAAGAAAGGTAGTTGCCTGTAAATATTGCTTCTGCTTGGGGGAAAACATGGTTCTGTTTGTTCTATGAAACATGCTTTATAATCCACTGGAACTGCTGTTAGAGCAGGCAGTGCAATGTGACTATTTTGAGCTACCAACATTATCACTGAAAGTGTCAAAGATCAGCCACATTAAAACAGACACAGTTGTGTGCTGCATAATGTTCTGTCTAAAGCCTTGCTGCAAAATTAGGGTGAGCATTCTGCAGCCCCTTCAGTTTGACAAATGCTGGCAGTGTTCTCCCCCTCACAGACATTTTTCTTACTAAAAAATATTGGTTAAAAATTCCCTGAAAGTCTTGATTAGTAAGTCTTTCCCTGACCTCCCCAGGTTCGTCCTCCTTTTATTCCTTGAAATGTTTATCCAAAGTCATTGTTCCGTATATCTCTCATTTTTATGTTCACTTGTGTAACTAGTATTTATGTGTTTTAAATGAAAGTGCAGCATTACACAGCAACAGCAGAAAGGGTGCTAATTAAATATAAAATTCTGAGAAGGCAGTAATTTTATCCCTACAGTCTTCCCAGACATGTATTTTTTAAAAAAGACAAAAGTATTAGTATAGAATGAATTCTCATAATTCAACAGTAGAAGAGCCAAACCCCTTCCCTTGAGTATCTAAATTACTGCTTCTCTTTACATTACTTTTTTAAACACTACTTTTAAAAAAATTACCGAAAAATGCAAACTTTTATTTCACCCAGTGATAAAACATAAATCTTATTGCAAAGACCTATTGCATACATCTTTTAGGTAATAATGAAGTTACAATGTTAGGAAGATTCCCCCCCCTTATTTTAGGATCATCAGTTCAGTGCTAACAGTAACAAAAAAAGTGCAGAAATTTAGAACAGAGGCCATGACCTGGTGTCATTATTAGAATAATTTTCTAACATTCTGTGCATATGCTCCACATGCATCAATATCATCTCCACAACCCAACAGGAGCTGCTTTGTTGCAAGAGAGAGAATTCTCTGTATTCAGTTTCAAGAACCAAAACTGACTTCAAGAGAGGTGGCTTCTCTCCTAGCAAATTTAACCAGTCAAGTGACCTGTGAAAAAGTCACTTTTAAAATTCAATATTATCATCAGTTGCAACCAAAAAATAAGCTAAAAAAAAAAAGAGGCAAACAAACCCAAAATGCCACAAAAAACCAAGCAAACAAAAAACCAAAACAAAAACAAAACAAAAGAAGAAAACCCACAAAATGGTCTTAACAATATTTCATACTTTTGTCTGAGACATACTATTCAAAGGTATGAATTATTCAAAGCTGAATTATTACAATGAAGAGTACGTTATTTCTCTATGAAAGTTGCAAAAAAAGATTTTCTTTGAAAGGAAAAGCACATAATGGAAAATAATATTTTGATAGAATGACTGAAATTACAAGAAATGTTTCTTTAAAAATATAAAAATATAAAAATAAGAACACTGTATTTGAAGTCACTCTCATTACTCAAGAAGTGGTCATGCTGTAAAATTAAAAAGCCATTAGCGGGTAAAGCCACAACTATTTCCCATAAAATTTTGGGATTATTCAGGGGATATCCGTGCAGAATGTAATTGGGTTTTTGCAGTCCACTGAGATAATTAATGCCCTAATATAGTTATATAAAGGATAGGCAGCAATATGTAATTAATTCAAAAATACTTAGTCAATTCGGAAGACAAAACAATTTGACTTTAAAAAAAAATGAAAATCAACCACTTGCAGTGTAAGAGGATACAGGGATTTTGATTCTCTTTCCCCTGCCCTTTTTGATTTTTTAAAGTAATTAAGATATAACCTAATTTGATTGGTTTGGTTTCTTTTATTTAAAAATCTCATAAAACTCATTTATAAGGTGTATTAAAAACCATATTGGAACTCAAATATCTGAAAGCTTTACTCTCAAATAAGAAAAAGAAAGGAATGAAAAGCATTTGAATTAGGATATTAAAAATATTTAGGTAAACTTGAGAAAGAAAGCCTTTAGAATACAAATAAATACTTATATTAACAGTATCAAAGGAAACAAAAGTAGTGGTTTGTGGAAACTGCTGCAAAGCAGTTGGTTCTGGTAACATATCTATAGCAGTATGGTCCATTATTTCATTTAACTTCATAAAAGCTATGCATAATTTATTAGCAACTAATTTAGTCATGAATATAAATATTCTGCTGGTTGGAAGAAAATCTTTATTATGCATATTTTGCAGCTCAGCTTCCTCCTTTCCTTGTTAAAATGTGCTATTACGGCACTTTCTTGCATTAACTTCTGGCTGTATAATTACAAGCCAGCAGGGACCATCAAAAGAAATCTCACAAGACCCAGTTTTGTGATGCTTATCTACCAGGACATCTTATTTGTAACCAAATAAGATATTTTACTAAAATTTTAAATTTTTCCTTTGGGTTCCTTCACTATATCTAATTCTGAACTTCACCAAACATGAAGTTTTGTAGTGAAAACTAGAAAGCTTATTTTCAAAATAAAAGCTGACATAAAATGTGATTATAGTTCACATTTAGTTTAGCCTTCCTAAACTATTACATGCTAGGAAAAAACAAACAAACAAAGAAAACTCAGAAAAACAAAGACAAAACAATAAATATCTTCCTAATAACTGCGCTCTACCTCCTTAAAGAAAAAAAAAACGTAAAAGTATTACTACAATTTGACTGCTTGTTTTTTGGTAACAATGTATACAATTAACAGCTTTTAGTAAGCGTTAGAAGCAGGAGAAGGGAAGACTGAGTGTTGACCAGCATTCCATCAGTGACCATATTTCTCAAAAGAGGGGAAAAAGATTATTAGTGGGGTGGGGTGCTGAAATCCTTATAGAGCTTCACCGTGGTGCCATTCAGAGGGTCTAAGCAGCTACAAAAGGAAAGGAAAGACAGAGAGAGGGAAAATGCAAATAAATAAACAAGTGTCCTTGTCTCCTCAAACATCCATATGAAAAATCTGTGCATAGTGGTTGTAATTCACTTTTCACTTTCATAGTTCACTATCCTATGCAATATTATTGCTCATGTTAAATAAAATCAAAACAATCCCTTTTGAATATGGTTATATAATTTGATTTTTTTAAAAGCAGCAGCAAAGGGTTAATCATGATAAGGAGAGTCAGGAACCTACTTCCTCAATGTACTAAAAGCTCATGCTGAGTTCAGCAAAAAGATGAATGAGAGGGAATATGATTACTGTTTTATAAGTGCTTCAGCTGAGAGCACACAAGGACTGCAGGGGAGATAAACTATTTAACTAGACAACAATACTGGCACAGAAACAAATGTGTACAGATTGACCATAAATAAATTTAAGCTGACAACAAACCTCTTACAGGCTTACAAAAGACAGAAGAGATGGTAAGAGTACAATAAAAAACTGTACTTCTAAATGGAAGTTTATAAAGCAATGCTGTATGTTACCCAAGGTGCCTCTTATAAGTGCCCATGGCTACATATCCGCTCATGGGAAATCCTTTCCAATCCCATATTTTTAGGATTGAATTCTTTTTTCACTCATTTGAAAAAAGAAAAATAAAACATGAAAACCAAGATTTACTCTTAAAGAAAGAATACAATAACACAATGTCTCTTGATTTTGAGGTCTGGGTTTTTAGGACAGAAGAGGTATGTAAGCTACCATTACTAGATTTTGAGAAAACTGTTATACAGAGGAATTGTTTGTGCCTTGACAATTTTGATATTTCTTCCCTTCACTCTTAGTTTTGCTCTAACATCAAGTGTAGAAATGTGCATAGTACGCTGGAAAGATCAATGCATTCTGATTCACAAAACGCATATATTTAGAATTTAAAAAAAAAAAAATCACAATTCTGAGAATCTCTACTTTTTGATGACAAACATTTTCACAGAAAAACCGGTTACATATTTTATGCCATCACTAGGCACAACACAACCAGCATGCCAGATGTGAGCATAACCTTAATGAGGAGTATCCTAATGGTTTTACTTAAAGCACATCAGAGCATTAATTTTGAATGGAATGAGGACAAGCCAAATACAGAAGAGCAAAAGCTAATTTGTTTTGATAAAAGAGAAATGCTAAGCTTCCTATAAAACCACACACAAAGGTGGAAATGCAAGTGATATAAGAAATTAGGTTAAACTTTCCTATTTTAAAAGCAGAAAGGAAAGCTGCTGGGTTTTGTTACATTTCCCATTTATGCTATCGTAAGACAAAACATTCCTATTCACATGGAGGACCAAGAATTTGCAATCCTGAAAACTGTGACAAAAAATCTTCAAAACAGAGAAAGAGGTCAAATGTATGATAAAGATAAAAGCAAAACAAAGGCGCAAACACTCTCAGCCATTTTCAATGTATGCTACATTACTAAATGCTGTCCTGGAAAGTAACATAAAAATAATCCTATCACCATTTCATAATTTTCTTTAAATTCTCATTAAATATGCAAGTATTTCCTGCATCATTCAAGTCAAGTGGAAGAAGAAAAGTAAAAAAAAATCCAAGCCAACAAAGGTAAAACAAACTCTCTAAAATACTATCTGTATAAGCAAGGTGTTCAGTTTCTTTATGCAAACAGATATGTAGGTCATACTGTAAAGTAAGGCTTTATTTGCATATAGGTTTCAAGGTTTCAGATGGCTTAAAATATTAATGACTGTAGAAATCTATTTAAGAGACATTATGTTCACAAGGCATTGTAGCTGCAGAACAGTGTGCTACGTTATATTAATCTATCATTTTATGTTAAATCTTAATTGTTCATATAACAATATATATAATATATTTTGGCCACTTGAGTAACTTATCAGTAGAGTTCATAGAAGTTTGTATTTTATATAAGGCTCTAGACATTGAACAAATGGTAAAAATTATGTTTGACTAGATAAATTATTGACTGTGAACTCCACAGTCAAGGAGATTAGTTAAGAAAATTATACATACAGCACTCCCTCATTATATACTACTATAGTAAACCCCACAGTCATTTGTTCTACTCAGAAGCCAATCTATATATCTAACTCTCAGTCAGTGTTGGGTATACAAAAACATATTCAAAATTGCTTGATACATAGATTTATAAAAATATACTGTTTTGTGCATCCCCTTAGCTTTCAGTAACTTCAAATATTGGGGTAAGAAAGGTGGCAAAAAAAAAGAACAATCAGGAATGGGGAATCTTGGCAAGCAATTCATACCACCTGTACCAGCAGCAGATCAAATATCTTCCTCTCAGAGTAAGAAAAATAAGCAGAATGGATGCCTTTTAACACTCACCTGTAACTAAATTTTTTTGCTAAACTAAATCCAAACCTGATTCAAGCTGCCAGGATACAGCACAAAATGTGTGTGATCTGGGCAGAGCAGAGCTAAGGAACAGGAAGTGATGAGAGAACTACAAAGAACTATAAAGATTTGTGTTTGAAGAATCCTGGGATAAACCATTAATACAACTATTTAGTGTTTGGAAGTTGAAATTCCTGAGCAAGGACAACAATGAAAACTCAGTCATAAAGAAGAGGGAATCAAACATGAAAGTTGAGCAGAAAAGGAAGCAGCAACTGGTCAAGAGGCATAAATGGATTATCAAAGATGTTGCAAGCATATCTCTAGATCCAACTGTATGAAAATGAAAGTGTGGTTCATTTAATGACAAAAAAAATACTGGAAACATGGTGTATTCAATTTATAAAGCTAAGAAAAAAATAATGTCAATACTAATGAATGCTTTTATTTTAAATACAGTATTGTACAGTGTTCAAGTAGAGAAGAACTGCTAAAAAAGCACTACATGTTAGGATAAAGAATCATAAATATCTCAGAGAAAAACCTGATGCAGATTGTGAAACAGAAACAGTGATCTGAGAGACAAGAAGTGTCATTCCACATGTACCAGCAGCACCCATTTTGGCATCTACACTGACACACCCCTACGGTCAGAGATGGAGGGAGGTGTAACTAATAGAGGGAGTGGATTAATAACCTTATTAAACAATATTACAATAAAATATATTTATATTCACACCACCTTATTGTATCACCTTTCAGGGTGGATTGAATGTGAGATCTGAGGAAGCTTTAAATGCTTATACTGAGATTTTTATTTTCTCCTGGTGTTTATTTTTCTTATTCTTTGTGCAGAGAACGTAAAGTTCATGTCCTTCCCATTTAAAAAAAAAAACCAAAAAAACAACTAAACTAATTGGAGAATTAGTAAATGCTTTAGAGATATCCTGATTACCTCCAGCATGCAGCAGTGTTAAAATTAGATTAGCCTTATAATGCACTGTCACATTTGGATTGATTTAAATATAATCATTAGACTAATACTTAGTAACTAGATTGTGTTCCATTCCAATGAAACCTTTATATTTCTGTGTTTTATGTTTTCTAGGAAAATACTAAAAAAATTAATATTTTTGTCTTCAATGTTCATACAATATTTTGGCTGCATATTCATCTATAATGGGCAAATGGAAAGGACTGTGAAATACACAGAGCTGCAAGATCATGTTATCTTATAAACCATTTACTGAGCAGCACACATACAAGGAAAGCAAAATATAATTAGAGAGTGCAGTTTCAGGACAGGCTGCTCTGTGTTCTTCTGGGTCAAATTCACCCTTAATATAATGTCTTACTGATTTTATTATCATTGAAGTTACTTGAGAGATTGTCTGACTTAAGGAACATAAGACAAGCACACTCAGGAGCAGCACTTGCCAGATGAACACTAAGAAAAGAAGCTTCCTTGCATGCCAAGCAATGTTATCTAAAGGTTTTCTTAAAGTTTTTCTTCAGACTTGTGAATACAAAGGCTTTGGTCACAGAAAATAGCTTTGTTGACGCCTCTCTCTCTCTGGAAATGCTCATGAGGACAGAGACATGTGAAACATCCTGCCTTAGAAGGGCAGGACTCTTTTCTGCACTTGAGTCAGAAAACTGATTCCAGCAGAAATTTCTGCCTTCAGTGAGTGACACTGACACATTAAGAAAGTCTAGGTGAGCTGCCAGCACTGTATTCCTCTTTCCATTTCCTTAGTCTGAAGGTTATGATACCAGTATACCTTTCCTCACTCCTTTGCAAACAGCAAGGTACATTTTCCAGTTTAGTGAATGCTTGCCATGTGTGCCTTTTCTGCAGGTACTCAAGCTGCTAAACTCTACCAAACTCAACTCAGAGGCAATTGAAACCTCCAATTTCGTCAAAATGAGAGAAATCTCCTCCTGCTGGGCTCTAAGCTGCAAACATTCAGCACAGAAGCAGGATATGTGCTATTTGAGTTGAAAAAAGATTAAGGCAGCAATGTATGGCCAAAAGAAAAGACATGTCATAAAAGCTGTCTCAGATGTAATCTGAGGCAATGAAAACACAGGTCAAAACCTTTCTGAGTACAATTGCAGATTTAATTTCTGATAATGAGATGGATAACAGTGGGGTGAATGATCAGCACAAATCAACCCAGTCAGAAGGTGCACCTGTTGTAAGAAATTAGTGATTTACAGAATGTGGAGCATATTAGGAAAAACAATTATTACTTTTATGCTAAGAAGCAATATAACTCTAAACCAGGTAATGCCAGGGTAAGTAATTTGAACGTGAGATCTGTATTCTAGGTAAGTTTTTAATTCTTTTTTAAGGAAGTTCACTTTGTGAGCATTCCACTAACAACTCCAACCTTGATGACAGAAATAAACTCTAATTAAAACATAAAATCTTACAAATACAGAAAAAAACCCACTAAAATACAGCAGTGCCTTGGAAACACTGTGCCACATCAACTTACAGCTGCTATTCTTTGTTAACGCTGCAAGTGAAACAGGGATCCTTTCTTTCATCATCAGTTTCCTACAGGTTGTTCATATTATTCAGAGGTAATACAGATGCAGAAGTTTTTTACATTACTTTCTTTGCTCACAGCACAGAAGCAGATGTAACGTGTGATAAACCAGTAAAAATGCTCCTAGTTAAACCATTCTTTTATATGTGTCTGTCTGAAAAAGGGACAATGGCAAATACATACTCCTTGCACATTTATTGGAAACACCTCCTAAGTATAAGATTATGTCAGGGTAGTGGATACTATCTGGAAAAGACACTTCGCTTTTGTTCAAGTCCTCATTTAACTATGACTAACTACATTGCACCATGACACACCATGTAGCAGTTATCTCATTATGATGTTTCTGTAACAATGGTAAAAAATTCATTTCGTTATTTGGTGGGGTGGTTATTTCCCTTTTTTTTCCACCTAATACAGAATTATTAGGACTATCTATTTCCTATAGCTGATAATGTATTTTTTCTCCTAGTAAAGACAAACTGTTCATTTATTACTTGATTTATGTCACTTCAGCCTACATTTTAAAACTTACTGCACCTATCTCAACAAAAAGTAAGTTCTTTTTTTTGCATGTGACCGGACAGAGGATCAATGGGCCATTGACTCCCTCAAAGGCAGGGAGACCGTACAGAGAAGGTTGAAGGCAAGTTGAACATGAGCCAGCAGTGCCCTGGCAGCCAGGAGGGCCAACCCTGTCCTGGGGGGCATCAGGCACAGCATCACCAGCCAGGCAAGGGAGGGGATTGTCCTACTCTGCTCTGAGCTGGGGCAGCCTCACCTCAAGTGCTGGGGGCAGTTTTGGGTGCCACAATATAAAAAAGATATTAAGCTGCTAAGAGTATTCGAAGGAGGGCAACAAAGATGCTGAAGGGCTTTGAGGGGAAGCTGTATACGGAGTGGCTGAGGTCACTTGGTCTGTTCAGCCTGGAGAAGGGGAGACTGAGAGGAGACCTCATTGCAGTTACAACTTCCTGATGAGGGGAAGAGGAGGGACAGGCACTGATCTCTGCTCTGTGGTGACCAGGACCTAAGGGAATGGCCTGAAACTGAGTCATGCAAGGCTTAAGCTGGATATTAGGAGAAGGTTCTTTCCCCAGAGGTTATTTGGGCACTGCCACAGGCTCCCCAGGGAAGTGGTCACAGCACTCAGCACAGCACCTGAGTTCAAGAAGTGTTTGGACAATACTCTCAGGCACATGATGTGACTTTGGGTGTGTCCTGTTTAGGGCCAGGAGTTGGACTTTGAGGATCCTTGTCAATCCCTTCTAACTCAGAATATTCTGTGATTACTTATTGAATTTATAACACATTCTATACTGTGCAGTTGTTCTGATGTTTGGGGAGCAATGGAATAAAGTGAATAAAACAGCTGGGTAAAGTAAAGGAAAGAAATTGAAGTGACAGCACAAAATGTAAAAGATAAATTAACCTGAATTAAATAAACTTATTCAAGGCACAAAGTAACGGTACAATCCAAAGCATAATCAGTCAAGTAACCAAGTTCTCTAAGACAGTTTAGTAGAAGGGCGTGTTAAAGGTGAATTTGAATTTACAGCTGAGTTACGATCAAATTGGAATGCAAATGGACAAGAAATAAGACGTCAATCCAGTCAGGAAGTGTTGATATATCCTTTTTTTTGATCAGTCATAACAAGGCGACAGTATAAAACATTTGGGATATTTCACCTTTATCTTAACATTTTTTTTTAACATCCGTTAAGATGTCAGGGTGTTTTACACCATGTAATGAAGATTGTGAGAGATGAATGGTGGGTATTAACCACTATTTCACTGTCACAGGAGAAGGAGAGAGGCTGGAGGGATGATTTGCACCTTGGGTGTCTTCAAAATACTGACAAGGACATTTGTTCATTAGTAGTAGTACCTGAATACTAAAAATCTGCTAAAAGCTGCATGAGGGAAAGAACAAAGAGAAAAAAAATCCTTTTCCTTGGGTCAAGAACCAAATACATTATTATTATTAATTCTATGTATTAGTTGTTATCACTAAATTGAAGTTTCCTTTTCCTCTATGCAAATTCCCAAAAATTTTTTCAAGAAGCTTCTGCCTAAGGATGGTCTAGGCAGAAAAATGAACCAAACTGCCAAGAATCCAAACAATCCCCCTCAAGCCCTGCCCTACATTAAACAAAAATGTGGTTATTTATATATTAATTATGATTTTATAAGATTTAATACTTACCTTGACAGAAATAAGACTATAAACTAAAACAGAGTTGAGTTCTTTTTTGTAACAACTTAAATGCTGATGCCATTACTGTTTAAATTAGACACAAAGAAGCAGAGATTTTTGCTAGGCTTCTCAAAAGCCTAGTTGTATTTCATTGCTATGCCTATAGCACCATTGCTACTAAAAACTTTAATTAAACTACAGATACCATAGCATATGCCACTCATTTTTCAGTTCAAGAATACAATTACAGAATATTTCTCATCTGGTAAAGATGTAATTGTGCATATTTTATCTAAATGAAAATTTGCAATATAATAACTCCCTAATGTTAATGGTAAAAATTACCATGTAAAATTACAGCGACGTTGCTAAATTAGTTACTAATTAAAAACAATAATACAGCTGCAATACAGAATATCTATCACATTAGGCACTGGGAATAGCCAAGTTGTTTATTTACCAAACTCAAAAATGGGTTATCCAAAGGAGAAAGAGGATATTTTTAAAAATACTACTCAAATTAAAAATTTGTCTTTAAAAATCAAATGGAAATACTGTAATAGCAGTCAGAATATCACTTCAGAAACAATATTTGTACTTTCTTGCAACAGAACTTCAATTGTTAATAGTGACAGATGGAACCAGGAGCAAATTTCAGAAAATGGATTAGAAAAGTGGAAAATTAAAGAACCACTGCAGAGGTTGTCTGGGAAGGTTCAACCACAAAATCCCCACTGTTTTAAATACACATCAAACAGACAAAATATTCATGAAACTGTTACACAGATCAGTTCACTATGAAGCTGTGTTGACAAATTTCAAATGCATTTAACCTGAGATGGGTGTTATGGAAAATTTTGAAAGGCTTCTAAATTGAACAGAGGAATCTCCCTCTGCTTCTATTCAGCTTTAAAGTTAATTTTATTTACCTGTATTACTGGTAGACAGGTAAAAATACAGAGAATAAAATGCAACACTAAGATTCATTAAGTGTTCAGGGCAGTATTTATAAAATATGCCATCATTAAGAACCACTGTCACAAGGGAAGACCATGCCTGTGTGATGATTTTTTCCTTATAGTTTTAAAAATGGGATACTAAAACCCTGATTTAATTTACATCACATATGCTATCATTAACTTCAAACCTTCTATAAGACAAACACCCATGTAAATAAGGTTCCTGGTTCTTCCAGAATAGCTTCTCTTGAGGTAATACTTGGAATATGTTTTTATGAATAACTTAATTTTAAAGAATACCTTTTAGTTTTAATGATATTTATATTTTCTTCCATATATATCTTTCATTCTCTTTTAATTATGATTCCATAACTTGTTTTGCTTAATTCTTTAAAAAATAAGTATTTAAAAAAAATTTCTTAGTTTTGTAGTCCCCTGTCACTTTAAGAATAAAAATTATATTTGATAGCTTTCCTAACTTTGCTGTTTATTTTCTTGCTATGCCACCACTTATGAAAAAAAAGCCCAAGTGACTGAAATATTGTACAAGAAAATTTCATGATCTTCTTTCCAGACTACACAAAAATGGAAGTGACTGAAGGCAATGCCAGGAGTGGATGATCACTGCAGTGAACAGCATGGCAGGGGGGCAGTTTACGCCATTGCTCCTGGTACACATCTGGAAACTGAGAAGGAAGACCTTCATATATATCTCATTTGTTAGAGACCACCTTCAAGAGATTTCTTTCCATGGATACCAGATACCAGTGCTAAATGGGATATTAAGTCCTATGCTATTTTTTGCAAGCCCTTATCCTCTGTTTGTAGATGCAATAATAGTATATTGATTTCTTTCACCATCCAGGTCTTAAAGCTACACTAATTTCTTGGTACCAGTAGCAGTGGTTCCCTTTGTGAATATGAAATGTGTTGTGATGTGCAGTGTCTAAACACATTCCTATCCAAAAAGCTCATCTCTCAACTACAAGCCAAGGGGGACCAAACACATGGCTACATTTAGGCAGAGGACATCACCAAAACAAACAAAAAAAAAGAGATATTGAACTGCTGTCCATTTACTACTAATACAACTTTCTTTTTTTTTTTTTTCTTTTAAAAACTCAGCTATCTGCTTGTTCTCTCCACAGTATTTTAGAGGTTTCTGGCTTTTCTGTAATCATAAGCATTAGCATCTAGGAAGTGAATATTAGAAGTTTATTCAGCTGTCCTGAGCAATTAGTATAAACTCTATATTATGTGTTGCATGTAGTTTTAATTTTATGCACACTATAAAAGCAATTAAATGCATGGAACCGGAACACCAAGGAGAAAAATATCCACTAACTTTGCTCCTATGTGTGGAAAACACCCATATTGATACTGAAAGCCAAACAATATTAAGTCCAAGCTGCTAAAAAAGTGTCTATTGAACCAGTTAAACCCAAATAAGTGCATATACAGAATACAGGTATCTGTTTTATTATCTGTGTAGTTGCAGTGCATGGTTATCAGTTTGAAAAAGAAATTATTTTAAAGTGGCCCACTAAAATGATATAAAATGCATCCAATAAAATACATCCTTCACTGTCTAGGTTACATATAAATTTATGACCTATGTTCCATGCATATGTTGAGGAGTTGTGTGTAATGGTGCAGGTATTGTTATGATTGCAACTCCCCAGACGCAATTCTTCATTTTAAGCAGCTTGTTGGACTGCAAACCCCACCAGACCTATCAAGCACTACTGCATTTCTTGGTGCCTCAGAAATTCTTGATAGATTTGCAATAATCTTCACTTCCAAAGACTGTATAACACAGATACACAGGATACTTCTCATGATTATCATAAAAACAAGGAAAATCCTAAGGGTATTAGCATGTGGCTGACTATTGGGAGCAGATTATGAGATTTCTTTCTAGAAGCTGTGGCTTGTATAACATGAAGTCTATGTTTCTAGGAGTACTGCAGCAGTGCTGATGTGTGCATAACTGGAGTACATTGCTAGTGTGTGCAGCTATAAATATCCAATGAATATTTGTTTCCTCTCTTCAACTCACATGTATTTGCTTAGTTATCTCCTTAAGCAATTATTGTTGTTCATGTGTCTTAATTTTTCTTGTTAAGGATAAGGCAAATCAAACCCACCTCACAGTGAAGCTAGGTACCAAAATCAACATTTTCAAAAATCTCAGACTACTCTGAATACAGTGTTTTGTCTAGTAAAAACAAAAGCAACAGCAGCAGGACTTTTCTCTTGTACTCTTACAATGTTAACTTTTGCAGAGACATCTCTAGTTATTTATTACTGATTAATCAGCTAATAAGACCTGTTGCTCTTCCCCCTGTGTGGTTTAGCCCTCAGAGACTTGCATTCTGTGTGGACAGAGATGTAGTTGATAAAAATCTGTATATGGTAAAGTTTTACCATTGTTAAGAGTTTGGAGATGCCCAGACTTACTCTGTAAAGGCAAAAGAACACACAAAAACATCATAAGAGTCCTAGCTGATATGTTTTCTGTGCTGTGCACTTTGAAGGATTCAGTTTCCCAGCTTTTCCTCTAATGACATTTCTTCCAATAATTTTTACTTTTTCCGTGCACAGAGGCATTTCCATGCACAGATGGAATCATTCTGTCTTGGCTTGTACTTCAAGTACCAAGCATTTTTATGATTCTTTATAAAGTATTTGGAATAAATAAAAAGTGATATCTTTTCACCAACAGAAACATAGCTAGAGAAAAATCACAGCTTTAGCAAAGCAGAATTTCTATTGAAATTAGTGTTAGTATTGAACTCAGAAGCGTGTGCAGGGAAATACCCCAAAACTCCAATGCTAACACTTTCACTTGCAGTAAACAAACTAAAACTACTATTTTCTTTGCATGCTACTAAATACAAAACATTGCCTACTTTCTCAATAGAAGATGAATATTTAAAGTGCTTATCCAACATATGTTAGGATTAAAAAAACTCAATTAGGTCCATAAGCTGCTGGTTTTATTATTTGTTTTTAGATAAATCCTGAAATTACAGAATGAGGTAAAATATATTAACAAACATTATTTTTTCAATACTGCGTTATGAAAAATTTTCTGAAGTCTCAAAGCATATGAGATTTCCTATCTTCTAATATATTCTAAAACCATGGCAGCTGCCAGAACCTGACTAGCTTGGTGCTCATACACCAGAGTAACTGGTTTGATTAAATGCATTTTTCCACATCCAGTCTATATTTGAAGTCTTCCAGCACATTTGTGGTATACATATACAACTTCTCAGGTAACAGCAAACTAGCATCTTGACAGTAGAAAATCTAGCAGCAGTAATCTTAAAACAAGTTCTTTTTGGCCACCGTAAAAGTGTTAAATGACATAAATTCCAGCTGGAGAAAAATATGTACATATTTCTTTTCCACAAGTGTAAAAACATGTTCTCTAAAAGACATTCAAATTAATAGGAATTGTAAATGAATTTTATATTTATTACTACTGAGGAGAAAATAAAGGAGGTTGGGGGAGGAGGGGCTTATTTAAGCATTTTGAACAGACTTTGTAAATTTAAATATATGACAATGTTTCAAAATTTATGAACACATTTTAAACATTTCATACTGCATGAAATGAAAGCTTTTATTTTTATGGAGTGTAGTACTCTCCCCTAATTTAAGATCTATAAAGCACAGGTGTTTGTATGAAGTAGTTTCCCCAGGTTCTTGTATCTAATCACTTTTGGAGCTTAACTGTTTTGGCTGGTCTTGATGTTCTGTATTAGGATGATACAAACCAGACTATGCCCCTCTGTTTCATAAAAGTAGTTTTTCATTACCAGATCCACAGCTGTACCTCTACAAAGTAAACATCCATTTCACCAGAGAGAAATAAACAAAACAAACAGCCTAGCAATTCTTTCCCAACTCTGAAATTCTGTGGGAAATTCAAGAGGTTCTGATCTTCAAAATAACCAGAGATGGTCTTGTCCCCTCTGGCCCATCATAAAAATACATGTTGTTTAAATAAATACATAAAATCATACGGGTAGATTTTATTTCTGCCAATAAACAAGAGACAGCTTAAAATCAGAAGAACAGGACAATATCCTTTCTTTGTTAAAGGTAGTGTTCAAGTAAAATGTAACCAGAATTTCATTCTCCAGGTGTATTACTTGATGTATTTTAAAGATTAAACTTTAATTCTGGACTGAGAACTGCATAGACTGAATTAGACATCTATTCAGAGCTTTGTCAGTTTAATGAACTTCCAGATACCACAAAGAAGTCTGTCAGACAGCTTATCCAGAACATAGATTAAAGAATTTGATATTTATCTCTGCTGTGGCACAGAGAGCATTTATAGTGCTGAGAAACAAAAAGAGCATGTTTCTCACTTCTGTTCATAGAGTCACCTTCTTTCCCCCTGTGGTACAATCTCATTGGTGGCCAGTGGTGATTCCAGATCACCCAAGAGGACCTGAAGGACAGGCCACCCTCTTTTGCTTCAGCACTGGGGACTGTGACATCACAAGTGTAGATGAGATGAGGTTACTCATCCAATTGTAATCCAACACACACAAACATGTAAAATGGCCATATCCATCTATTTTATGTATATTAATACATATATAAAGCTTTCCGTAGGCGTCAGCTTGTTCACTCAGCCAATGGAGTGTGACAGGAGATAAAAAACAGATGGATTTCAATGAACCTCATCTATCACAAAAAAATCTCATACATTAGCATCAACTTGGAAGCCACATACAATAAATAGTAAACTTTCCACTTCTAGCACTGTGCTACCCTTCTTTCACACTTGGAAAAGTGTTCCCATCACCAACCATGAAGTACCACTACTTTGAAAAAAAATGCAATACACAAAGAATAGAAGAAATCAAAAATCATGGGTCAAATTAAGTATATTTGAATTAATACTATTTCTTTTCTCCGTCTTAAAGTCTTCCCTGTAATGGTCCCTGCAGGGATACATGCAACTAAAACTAAAATTGTACTAAAAGTGAAATAACTAGCAATACATCCAGCTTGATACCAAATTTCTGTTATAATCTTGGATAAAATTTTCATTTTCTCCCCACAAGAAGTAGTCTGTGCCACCAAAAATACTTTAATCAGAAATATTTTAATACCAAGTAAAATATTTCCTTTACTGCTTTAAAGTTAGAAATTGAACAAGTTCTTTTTACCTCAAGGTGTTGCTTGCCCTAATGTTACAATGAGAAAACTAAAACAGAGTCATATATGCATGATATCAGAGACATTTTAGGATTCAATCACTCCCTAGCAGATAAGAACTTGCTGCTTTGAGCTTATTGCTTGACAACAGGAGATGAAACTGCTGCTTGTAACTGTTTAAAATGCTAACACAAACAGTGCAATCCTATTGTAACCCTGATGAGGTTTCAATTCCTGATGTTGATAGGTGATGCCTTAGATACCAAATGAATAGTAAAAAAAAACAAACCCACACACAAAAAAAACTCACCACCACAAAAGAAACCCACAAACAATCATAAAATATTTCAACAGTATGTCGATATGTGACAAAAATGGGTAATAAATTTCAGGATTTGAGTGTGCATTTTTTTGTACATGTGAATGTAAATAATTAACAAAAAAAACCCCAGTACAAAATGTCTCGAATCAAAATTAAGAATTCTACTTTTTTTGTGGTATTTGTTAAAGAGTTTGAAGTTCAGCGATTTTATTTAGTAAAATTCTGCTGCATGTGGTGGTGGTGTTCTGATCCATTTTCTGTGGTATTCAGTGGGTCTTTAAATGGTAGCCAGCTGGGAATGACTTCAGAAGTGTTGCAAAATCCTCAGGATACTACTAATGCATTACACCGGCTAATTTTTTTTATAGTATTTAGCCTTTCTGCCATTACCAAAGTCCCAGAGAAGGTGGAATTCTGTTGTTCAGAAAACTAGATTCAACTAAAATACACCCTGTAACATATCTGTAGTATCCTGTTTCATATTTACATTTTATTTAAGCCTTATATCTTTTTCACTATTAAGGGGTTTTTTCATATAATTGCAAAGTTGGATAACTCTAAGAAACTGTGGTATAGCTGCTGAAATTCTAAAGGCTCGCTCTGTTCCAATGTCTTTCAAAGCCTTAAATGCAAAACACAATTTAAATGTGACATCTGGTAGAGTTATTAAATGTAGCAGCTGCTGAGGAAACATAAAAGGATTCTTCTTTTAAATAGAAAACAAGCTGACATTTTACAAACATTTATTCACCATTTCAGCTACAGCTATACATTAGAGAAGACTAAAATAATCAGAAAGAATTTGAATGATCTGCAAAACAAAAGTATCTACTAAATTTCAAAGACAGCAGATGTTTCAGCATTTATTTCTCTTTAAACCCTCTGCTTTCATACATTTCCAGTTCAAATATTCAGTACATATATTTTTTTCCTCCTATTCATTTTCAGCTGCATATTCCACTCCATAGCACGTTCGACATTTTGCTAACTTATCCTGAAACCATGTCTCAGCCAGATCACAGAGAAGCAATATAATTACTGTCCCATTACAACAGTTTTTCTTTGACTCCCCCCACCTCCTTTCTCTAAGTAGTAGCTCCTTGAACTTCAGGTGTCTGATTTGCATGATCACAGCAGTCTTTGTTGTGAACCCATTATTACTTTCACTTCATGTGTATCTTTAACCAGGCATGCCTAATTGGTGTGGAATAAAGCCTTTTCACTACCAGAATATATCACATATCATTTTACAACTAGCATATGCTAGCATATGGTATGTGCAGTTTGGTCTCAGCCACGGTCAAAAGAGAAAATGATCAATAGACTAACCTAGCCCTCTTTACACAGAAAAGTATCTTTTATAAATTATGGCTCTTGACTTCACATTAGAAACCCCTATCCTCAGACCGAAACTTTGCTCTCAGGAGGGAGTGGAGTTATTTTGGTGGGATTTTTTTCCTTTGGTTTTTGTCCTATGGTCTTGAAATTGCTCGCAGTTATAGTGTCCTTACCTTTCCATACAAAGTTGTTTATTTCTAATTTTACTTGATCAATACTCATCTGAGGTTTTGGAAATACAAAAAAATATATATCTTAAACTATATTAAGAAAGAAAGAAATGCAAAAGCAAAGAGTAAATGGTGTATTCCTTTTTTCAAAGAAAATTGCAATTAACTTGAGAAGAATGATATCTTGCTCACCATATATATATATAATAGGAATATCAAACGGAAATATGACTTTAGATGGTTTCTGGTAGTGCAGTGATTAGCTTACAGTTGCTCTCAATTCTCAAACATAACAAAGACAAAAAAACCGAGAAAGATTACACAGTGGGTTGTGAGGTTTCTTTGTTTGGGTTTTTGTGGTTAGTTGGTTGGTTTTTGGTTTTATTTGTTTGTTTGGTTGGGTTTCTTAATAAAAATTGAAGTTAGAAAGTAGAGTTAAAAACAAGTAGAGCTCAGACCACTTGGGACAAGAAAGTCTACAAAAAACAAAAAGAAGAAATTAAGAGAAACCCAGCTAGAATGTCCAAAGCATCAGATTCCATTAAAATATGCAAATTTCTCTTCTTTGGAAAGATTAAATGGATTTTATGTCCATTCATATTAAATCACATGCTACTAATTTTCTTTACTTAGAAGTCCAAGGCCTAAATTCTGGCTGTAAATTCTATTCTTCATAGCAGATGTAGAACCATAGAATGGCCTGGGTTGGAAAGGACCTTAAAGATCATCTAATTCCAACCCTTCTGCTATGGGCAGGGACACTGTACTCTAGATCAGATTATTTGGAGCTCCAATCAACCAGGCCTTGAACACTTCTAGGGATGGGGTCTCCAAAACTTCTCTGGGCAACCTGTTCCAGTGTCTCACCACCCTCACAGTAAAGAATTTCTTACTAATATCTAACCTAATCTTATTCTCAGTTTGAAGCCATTCCCCCTTGCCCTGCCACTACATGCTCTTGTGAAAAATCTCTCCAGCTCTCTTTGAGGCTCCCTTCAGGTACTGAAAGGCTGCAATTAGGTCACGCTGAAGTCTTCTCATTTCCAGACTGTCATCTTCTTTCACATGTGCAAAAGAAAAACTTTATTGAGTCCTGTGAGTACTGACTAACACAAGCTGGTACATGAACTTTCTGTTCTTTGAAAAAGCTGGTTTGGTAACCACTCCCAAACACTCACTCCCATTCCTTTTCTTGCCTTCAGCCAATCTCTTCTTAGCTGTGCCAATGCGACTATTTATTTAGGTGGCTTCACTTGAAACTGAATCATTAAAATACTCATGGTTATAAGTCATTCACGTCACAATAGTCAAATGAACTTTTAAATCCTCTCTTTGCTGTCTCAGACCCAGCTCTGAATAGCAGTCATGTGAAAGATGGGCCAGCCACCTCCCTGCTGATCAATTAAATCAACAATCATGTGGTAGAAGCTGTAATTTTACCAAGATTTAGGGGATGAAAGGAAACCTTTCAGTTCTCACAGACATTTCTCATAGGCCCAGACATAAAAAAACCTAAATTGTGGAGCAAAAATTCAATGAAGCTTGGATGCTTAGTTCTGAAACATAGCTATTCTGATGCTTCAGACACTCAAAACCTTGGAAATGCTGACATTTTTAATCATTAGGCTTTCCTACACGAATAAGTGCTTCTGTTAAAAATTTCTCTATGCCTGTTTATACTTGCAAACATCTTAAAAGATTAAATAGTAAAATAGTACTCTTATTTGCATATATGTCAAAGAAATGACTAACTCTCATAGAAGTTACATGTCCAAGAAATCCCACACTATACTATTTCAGTCATCCAGGAAAATTTTAGGGCTTATGGCTTTAAAACCCTAAACTAGAAAGTTTCCCTTTTGCTTTAATTTAAATATGCCTGAAATTTATTTTTGTATTAAGAAATTATTTTAAAAAAACCAAAAACCAACCAACCAAACAAAAATTTGATAATACTTGAAAGCAAGTCTAGTGTAATAGTGCTTCATATAAGTTTAATTTTGCTCTACTTGAATACCACAGAAAGGGATTTGTTTTATTACAAGATAATTGAAAACGGTAGGAAAACACAGGCATTTCATACACAGTGAATTCTACTATCCTATAGAATTTACAACCAGATTTCTGTTTTCATCTTGCTATATGCTTTAGCCAATATATGCCAGTTTAAAATGATTTTTTTTTCTCCTTTCATTGTTCCTCTCCTTGAAACAGTGCTTTAAAAACATGGTCATATGGTACAGCCGTGGTTACCCCAGGATGATACCGAAGACTGTGCTGACCAACGTGGTCCCAGTGTATCTCTGCATCCCACTTCAACAGTCCTTGCATTATATTTATGTGACTTTCTTATGCTCTTTGAGGCAATGATAATCTTTTCATTACACATGTGAATGATGGTTAACAGTGGGAAAACCTCAAAGTTCTAGGACCTAGCAATTAAAAGGAAACCAACCACAATCATGTTAATTACAATGAAGAATTGCTGGATGGAGCTTGAAATCCCTGCATCTACCACAAACTTATTTTTGGAGTTGTGAAATTTATGCTGTATGGATTTATACACTTCTCTTCATCTCTCTGTTTGACTATAATGCAAATCTGAATGAAATCTAATGTCTTCTGATTCCTATATAATGGAAGAAGTAGGATATTAGATTTGAAATCTTTAGATTTCATTTGCCTTATCCCTGAAAGTGATATTTTGCAATGTTTTAAATAAAACTTTACAATAATTAAGAATTTCCAACCAAATTAAAGAGATCAAAAGTTCTGTTGTTGAAAGAGTTTCCTGTGTCAAAGTTGCTCCATTGTTCTAATTTTGAAAAAAATAAAGTTATTAAAATCTTTATGCAGGAAGATACTTTTAAAAAATGTTCACTGAATAAAACATGTCCTTTTACGTACTTGTAAGATTATCTTTTTTTGCAGCTTCCAAAAGTAATTTCAAATGGAAAATTGAAATATTCTATTTAAATTAAGTTATGCAGTTTCTTCAAATAGATACCTCAGCAAAATATAAACTAATTTGTTAAGGATGAAATTTTTGTATCAGTTGTTTTGTTGGAAAATTCTTCAACCAAATTTTTAACAGAAAGCTTTAAGATATTTAATAAATTTTTCCTATCAAATTTAAAGTGTTAAGCTTGCATAGATATCTGCTGCATTCCAAATAGATCTTAACTTTTCACCTTCAATCTTTTGCAGCTTTTATTAAGGCCTGTGTAGTAACTACATAAAGACTATACAGAATAGCTAAAGGACTACACTAAACCTTGGGTTTATATTTTTGAATGAGAATTGACAATAAAACATATTTTCTCAAAGTATTCAAATTAGCCTTTAAAAATAGTCACAGAGGTACCAAAAAAACACCTACCCCAAACCTCAAACTTCTTTTTCATTCAGACTCTTCAGTCTTCAGAAAGGTCCCTGGAGCCCTTTGTATCATCAGGGTGTTTGTGTTGGATATCTATATAAAAAGTAATGGAAACAGTGACAATGGATTCTTGCTTTTATGAAAACTGAAAATCATTACAGTCATATGCCTCTAGGCAAATCTAAGTAAAATTACTTTGGAGACCATCCATTCAGATCTAAGTGATTTACAGCAGAAACCAGCCAATGAAGCAAGGACCTTCTGCACAGGAAAGTCACGAGTTGCAACAATACTTTACAGACTTGAAACTAAACCAGAATGAAAAATCATTGGGAAGAAGCAAAAAATTTTTAAGGTACATAACTAGAGATTGATATTGTTTCTATGAAAAAGAGGAGAAAACATAAAAAACCCTTGTCATACACATGTATTGTTATAGAGATGTGTATCGCCCACTAAACAAAAAACTCTACATAGATTGATGCATCAAACAGCTGTAATGCATCAACCTGAGAATTGTTGAGCATTTGTTTACTATTTTTTTCTCTTTTCATAAAATGCACACTTCTCATATTTGAAGGTGGTCTTGCTCCCAAAATGGTCTCAAATAACAAAAAGATGGCATGAAATGACTGCTACTGCTTTGCTACATGAAGCATAAAGCATCACATTACACTTGTACAATACTATGAATTTACTAAATTTACTGAGAGTACAGCAAAAAATAGCATGTTCATGAGTTAGAAAGTATTTTCCTGATTTGGGTGCCTGTAAAGCAGCTGTTCCTTTGAGTCTTCTAACTTCAATGTTATATAATAGCATACGTCTGTGTAGTGGGAACATCATGGCCTGATTTTCCTTTCAAGAAGGAAACTAAAATATTACAGTATTGAAATCTAAAGGCTTACACCATAACTCAAATATACCAATGAGAATTATGGCATGATGAAGTTAAGCACAAAGCCTTACAGAGAGACATGCAAGTAGTATACCAGATTATACAAGTATGTTTGCAAGTAGATGTCACTGCATCACTCATGCTTTAGTTGAAAGGGCCCACAAATGCATCTATAAGCCTTTTTCATTCTTGAGTGTCCACCAAATTTACCTTCTGGAGAATAATTCAGAAACTGTGGATTCAGAAACTGTGGATTGAGCTGGTATATCACATGGGTTCAGGAAAGGTCTGTGTCTCAGAGGGAGGCATTCTCTCTCTCTACTGTCAAGGGAAAGTCTAGGAGATACAGTGAAGTCAGGAGAAGTGGGGACAACTGCAGTCATAAACTCCCTGCAGAACATTCAAATCAAACCCAGATGAAAAATCAGGAAGCCAACAGAGCAAAGAGGATCCAGGTTTTTTTGGTCCATATATATATATGTATGTATATAGTTGATTCCCCACAGAAGGAAAATGAGATCTAGGTATCAGTCTAGGTAGTGAGAAAACTGAGTAAACATCATGGCACCATTTTTTAAAGCAACATGAGTTGCAATATGGGATTGTCCCTTTCATCAGTTGGGGTCAGCTGTCCTGGCTGTGTCCCCTCCCTACTCCTTGTGCAGCCCCAGCCTCCTTGCTGTTCAGGGGTGATGAAGACCAGAAAAGGCCATGACTCTGTGTAAGAACTGCTCAGCAATAATGAAAACATTCCTACGTTATCAGCATTGTTTTCACCACAAACACAAAACACAGCCGCATATGACCTATTAAGAAGAAAATTAACTATCCAAATCATAACCAGCACAGAGTGTATAATTCCTGAAGATAAAGAAAGATTTTTAAATATTCTTTTTCCTGCCTCAGAGTTCCATTTTTTCACCCCCTTTGGATGCAGTGATGTTTGCTCACTTTTTCAAATGCTGTAACTTGCTGCATTCAGGTCAGGATCTAAAATGGATGAAAGCATTTTCTGAAATCCTTTGAGCATCTAAACTTTAGAGAAGGATGAATCTTAGGATATAAGCCTGTTCACATTTTCTACTGAATGGTTTTGCACTGCTCAGCTCAACATTTTGAGTCGACGAAACTACTTAGGAAGCTGAGGTACACTATGCAGAAGAAAATCTCCAAAGCTTATTTATTGCAATACTTACCTCCTAGGCATCAGACTTTATTTGATTTAGGCTTAGCTCACTTTTTTTCATTTTACTATAAGTTTTTGCTAATAAAGCACTTGACACATCTGTCAAGTGTTAATGATGAAATCAGCATTTTGATCATGTCTGAAGGCCTTTTTAAAGGCATAGGTCAAAATAGAAATTATGGATTGAAATGCTCTGACAGCATTGTGTATACGATCAAACAATGCTAGCTGTCCCTTTTGCCTTTATTGCCTGAAAATACAGTTACTACAGATGCTTTTTTCCTCAAACATCCCTTTAGAGGAAGATGAATTCTGCATTTTCCCTGCATATTGGGGACCTTAACTCATTCTGTCAAGCACTCTTCTTAGATTTACTGTTTCTTTGACCTTGAAAATATGAATCCATGACTGGATGCATGGATTGACTGCATACTGCATACAAGATCCTGAAAGCCAGAAAAACAAACTCCTCTTAACAAATCATCTTTCCATCTATCTCTTCTTCCCTTTAGGTACTTCACACGGTTAAAAGAATTTAAGATGATTAAGGAAGAAAAAAGAGCCCTAGAACCAGTTTTATGGAAAAAAAAAATTTAAAACTTAATAATTTTTATTTTTCTAATGACAGTTGGAAGCCAGATTCATGCTGTAAATGAGCATTAGTTGAAACAAAACCCCAGGACTTCCAATTGTTCCAACTGCTGTTTCCTTCAGATGTTTTCCTTCCTCCATTTACAATAATTTTTTCACTGAGTCTTATTAAATGTATGGAATCTCCTGACCAAGAAACCCATCTGTCTTCTTCTCTTCAGGACACAGTTTTAATTTTGCAGTTCTTCAATGAATGATAATTGCATAGTGCATGGTGTGTAGTAAAGAAGTAAAATATAAAGAGCCTGTGTTTTATACAGTCTCAAATGCTTCTGTATTCACAAGTGATTCCAGTCCAGAAGCCTGAAGAGTCCCCCACATTATGTATATACTTATTTACACATTTATATAATGATGTCTTGATGGCACTGCTTAAGTTCTGGAAACTGATTCCAAAGAGACTCTTACAGGCCAGGCAATGTCCAATTATTCCTCTGGTCCAGTATGGGGTTCCTCCTACAGAAGACAGTCTTCCTTGAACTTCTCCTATCTGAGTCTTTTCCATGGGATGCAGTTCACGAATCAAAGTGGGTCCCTTCCATGGGGGTCATGAGTCCTGCCAGGAACCTGCTCATGCTCTCCCCATGGAGCCACAGGTCCTGCCAGGATCCTGCTCCAGGACAGGCCTTCCCATGAGGTTGTAAACTCCTTCAGGTATCTGCCTGCTCCAGAGGGGGCCCTCCTCAGGGTGCAGGTGGATCCCTGCTCCACTGTGGATCTCCATGGGCTGCAGGGGCACAGCAGCCTCACCATGGTCTGCACCACAGGCTGCAGGGGAATCTCTGCTATGGGACCTGGAACTGTCCTGCCCCTGCTTCTTCACTGACCCTGGTGTCTCTGCAGAGTTGTTTCTCCCACAATTTCTCACTCCTCTCTGTATTCTCCAGAGGCTTTTACTGTTACACAGCAGTTTTTTCCCCTTCTTAAATACCTCATCCCAGAAGTACGACCACTGCTCCTGATGGGTTTGGCCTTGGCCAGCAGCTGGTCCATCTTGGAGCTGCTTGGCATTGGCTCTGTTGGACATGGAGGGGTGTTCTGGCAGCTTCTCACAGAAGCCACCTGTAGACCCTCCCCCACTACCATAACTTTGCAACACAAATCCAAAACAGCAAGGCAGTAGGATATTGTCATTAAGTACATTTTTTAATATACGTATTTTTTTACTAATTATGGGCTGGTAGTCCCTTTACTGAAACATATCTTTTAAACTAAGTAATCTCTCTCTTGGAAGCCTACTTGATTCCATAATCTCAGTTAAAGACAAAGATGGATTTGGGGAAAGGAAAATAGTAGTCTTAACTGAAATGAAATAGTATCACTGATGCAAAACTACACAAAATTTTCCCCACGTTTTTAAATAATGGCAGCACAATATTGGGAAAATTCTCTCTTCTCAAAACTTTAGAGATAAAAAATAAAGTATATTCAAATAATTTTTTAAAGTTATTTCAAAACACAGCGAAAACAACAATATAACTTTCATCACACAAATGGTATCTTGGAGCTTCTCTGTTATTTACTTTTCCCTCTATGATGGAAAATATATAGGAACTGTCAGCTGTATATTACGTCTACCTGCTGGCAGTAGAAATTTTTCCAAGGCTCATGTGCAAATTCTGAGGATAGAGTTATGCCATGCAAAGAGAACCTTAAGCTCCTTTAAGTATTTTAATAAAATTAGAGCAAGGTTATTACTGAACTTGTCTAATGGAAGAAAAATAAGCTGCTGCTTTGCTCCTTGAAATTATTCAGTCAATCAGTTTCGGGCCTGAAATACGTTCTGATTTCCCATTTCCCACACACTGTATGAGAAACTCAAAAGTATTCAGGAAGTATATTAGTATATTGGAAAAGTACTTTAAATTGGCTAGAAGCCTAGAATTCTACATCCTCTAGAGGTCAAGTCTTCCAGTTCATCATGAAAAATGCCTGGGAATAGCTTAAAGCTTGATACAGTGCAGTACTTTAAAACTGAGAAAACATTCCATAAGAAAAGGACAACATTACAGCTTTATATTTTGGTAATGTTGCAGAAGATATTCAAATGCAAGTCAATTAAGGAAATTAACTTAATCTTTAACTGAATAGATGGGTATGATTTTAAGACTGCAAAAATACTTTACAATTGCTTTATCATTTCATCTCAATTCCATATTCATAGTTTAGTGAAAAAAGACTGACCATAAATGTAAAACTAAGGAAGGTTAATGTCTAAATACAGTGTGTATTTGAAAGGAGGACCAGAATAACTGCATGTCTCTGATATTCTCTTTTTAAGTATTACATGGAATCAATTCACCCTAAAAAAATAAAAATGCACGACACTCTAATGACAGCAAAAGTGCAGATAAATTTTTCTTACAATAAAAATATGATCTGAAAAAACATTAACTAAGACAGCCTCACAACAGCAACTCTGACAAAGTTAATGTCCCTGTGGGCTGCTTTTCCTTGATTACATAATGAATTTTAAGTGCAAATATGCAAAAACATAACATTATTTTTAACATCTTCTGCCAGGAGAAATGGGAATTTATTTACTACTCAGTGTTCATAGGTAATTTTCCTTGACTGCAGGCATTTTCAGTGACAGAGTAAGTGTCTGTATATGGAAAAATGTGTTTGCATGTCGTAACGTTGGAAACGGATCATCATGCAACCTCTTTATACTTTTACATTTTGTCCTCCATATGACATAGATGAAACAGAATTTTTTTTTGTACCAGCAATAATAGTCTTCCTTATTAGGAAGAAAATAGTATTTTTTCAACACAAGAGTACATTTATCTGAAGCAATTAACAAAATTTGAATGACAAAACTGTAGTGTCTCATAATGGTCCCTCTGAACCAAGACCATTATTGTGTTTTATTTATATTTCTTAAAGGCCATGTACAACCATTTCTCAGCTTTTTATCCATTCCAGAGAAGATATTTAATTGCTAAATGTAAAGAACATTTGGACAAGACCTAACCTTGAAGATGCAATCTGAGCCTGCATTTTAAAAAAAATAATCATGTATAAGGTAGACTGATCTATCTAACTCACACAAAAAAATTAGCTATTTAAGATTCATTGTAAAAAATTCTTACTGAGAAAAAATTATCTTTCCTGCTATATTGATAAGATCTGCAAATAATGATGTATAATTTTTGTGATAAGCATGTATAAAGACCAGAACTTAAAAGATTTTATTTTGGTTATTCAGTACCAGAGCAAAAAGTTACAACATGAAGCTGTAAATCTATCATCTTTCCTTACCACTAGATTTCAAATTATAGTCAAAAGAGAGATGGGATGACTGCTAATGGTACAAATTTTTTAAATGGGCAGTGGTCAAGGTGTGCTATTTATATATCAGGTTGACTGGCAATATCATGCAGATTCGTTAAGTTGCAGGCAGTGCCACAGAGTAGGACTGATCATTAGCATGATCAGCAGTGTCACATACAGGGGGACTAATAAGGGCTAAGTCTCACTGTGAATGATTGGATAAGATTGTTCATAATTAGGTGAGATTATATTTTCAATGGCATTTGCTCCTTTAAAAAGAAGCATTAATGATAAAATATTCTAAACCTTCTGACTTGTTTACTTTCAAATACTTTAATGCCAACCAATCAGCAGGGTTTTGGTTTTTTTTGGTGTGTTTTTTTTGTTTGTTTGGTTGGTTTTTTTAATGGTAAATGACCTCTTTTGCCTTTCTGGATTTTTTTTTTTAATCTACATTCACATTTTCCATTTTCTTCCCAAGGAAAACCACTGATTGACGCATCGAATAAGCTAATCAAAGAGAAGAAAATCTTGCCATGTTTAAGTAGCTTGACTGATATATAAGTAAGCTAGAATTTCATTGTTACTCTTTCTGAGTAATTCCATCAGTAGGCACTTTCAGAAATGATTAAGAGAGGGGTCTTAAAATATTTGTCACAGAATAACAGGCTGAATCATTACTGTTTTTCTCAGCTCTTCCCTCCCAGTATTTTATCACACTACAGTCTAAAAGTTCAGGCAAGTTTATAGTCGTATCTTAGCCCTAGTACTTGCTAGGAGAGACTGCAGACAAATTCTGAGATGTTATACACAAGGCATGGCACGATTTTTCCAAGGCCATATTCCAGCCAAGAGTAGAATCTCCACTGGAAAGCTGCATCTTTGAAAACCAAATCAGGTTTTTCATAAAATGTGTTCTGCAATACCTCTTAGATGTAGAAATTATTGTCTTCAAATAGCACCAGCACCAGCTGAGAGAAGCACAATTATTGTAAAGAAGGGCCCTAAAAAATAAAGAAAGGAAAATAAAATAAAAAATATATCAATGACAATAAGAGGTTTAGTCTACACATTCTTTTTTTTTTTTTTCTAGACAAACACAGTAACTAACACTCAAATATTTACCACAGGGCTCTATCTGCGATAAAAAAAAATAAAACTCTTATTTTTTTTGCTTTTATTAGACTATTTCAAGCCTCAAATAAACATTTACCTAAATTAACCTGAACTTTCTTCTGCCTGTTCTAATCTGAAAAGATGGCTCTAAAAATTATGGAATATTTTAATGAAGGGGAAAATATCTACAGTAAAGTCGTTGAGACTTCTAAGAGAGAATTTCAGTCTTACAAAGTGATAATAATAATGAGAAAGGATGACAAAAAAGTAATCTGAAATCAGATTTTACAGAAATGTAAATCAGAACGTATTCTGTTTTAATATTGCCTTAAGGTTTATATCTAGAATGTTCATGTTTAATATAAAATCGAAATGTTAAACTGTAAAACAAAAATTATCAAACCTCTTTCAGTTGATAGTCAAATGAAAAGAGTTCAGATTTTGGTGTAATCTGTCTTTTCAACATGGATACTCTATTTTAGAAAGCAATCATGCTGATTATCATCAACACATTATATTCTGGACAAAAATATTTTCTTATCTGAGAAACTTTGAATCAGTCTAAGTTTATTAATGAATAGTAGAAACTGAATAAAGGCTAAGTGTTATAATGGAAATCAGATACAAGAACCTTTCATCATTATAATGATGCTTTATTTAGAAATCTATCTTTAGTATTACTGTATCAAAGTCCTCAGGCAAGGTTGATACAAAAATTTACTTGGGATGAACAGAATTTCCAGCTAATGTCTGGAAATCAGCTAGAGAACATTTATTTTCAGGTCCCACACATTTACTGAGAGCTGAAGTGAAAAGCAAGTAAGTCCAGGAGAATCACCTGAAAGAAATTGCCATCTTTTTTCTTAGATGAGATAGTCTTGAAATGAAAGCTAAAAATACATCTATGCAATCAATTCACAAGGTGAAAAGCACATTTGATATCTACATGTATGAAAGAAACCTATTTTCTTCATTAGGAATTAAAAATAATTAAGAAACTATTGTGTCCTGATGAAAACAAGATTAAAAAATTTAAATAAATTCAGAGGTTAATGAAGGGAAATTTATATTTATACATACATGCATACATACATATATATATGTTTTGCAGTTAGGTTAGTGGAAGCATATAATAATTCAGCCCAATCTTACTGAAATCCTGCTTCTATACTGATATAAGAAATCTACTTTTTAATGCAAATTGGAATTTATACATTGCTAAATCATGCATGACAATATTACAGAATTGAAAATTTATAGAGATTACAAAAGTCAGTTCTGGTTTTCAGCCCTGGTACTTTCACTACAGAGTATGAAAGCCATAAAAATTGCTCACACAATGAAAAGAGAAATCCACTGAAATAAGGCTTATGCTGAGTGCAGACACCCTTAAAAACATTCTTATTTTTCCAACATTCCTCTCAGCTTTAAACCAATATAACCAGTTCTGCCTTCATTTTATTTGATAAATTAATGATATTAATTTTTTTTAATTGTTATCATTTTGCAATCAGGATAAGACTATTAGCCAATATTTCAAATGTGATATTTTAGAAAATACAGCAAGATCTGTAGGAAACAAATACCAAGGAACCATATGTACAAGACTTAGTCATTCATTTAATGCACCTAGTTTTATTTATTCAATATAGACTTGAAATTTATTTTCAAACAGGAATGATATTTGGGTTTCATTTTTAGAGTTATGCTTATAAGAGAGGCTACTCCATCAGTGTTCTAGTTGGGCTGCACTTTTGAAACTTATTTTGCAAACATCTGTGACTTGATGTCCATTGATTTGTGATTCCCTATGGAAAAAATTAAACTGGAAGATGCACTGTAGGAGTCCATCTTCATAGACTGTACATGAAAAAGGGTATTTAAACTAAAAGTAATCTGAATTTAAAAACCCCAAAATGCAAATATTAAAAATTCAAGGAACAGCACTCAACTAGTGTGGAATAAAGACATGATTTCCAGTTCAAATTTGAACTTTTTTCTTAAATCCTGAATTTTCCTATTCCAGCTCTGTGGTTTGCATCATACAAACTGAGGCATATAAACAGGTTTCTTTTCAGAGGAAAGAAGATACACTACAGAAATTAATTTATTGTGCTTCAACTCCTGGTAAATCCAACAGGCCAGACTAGGTTATACTAGATCAGAAGTAAGATCCCCAACAGGCACTGTGGAGTTTGGATCCTGAATACCAGCAGCTTCACTCTAAAGCTTTGCTCTAGTTACTCTCCAATATTTATTATAAGGATGCAGTCAGAGTCACAAATATCCCTTTCTTTCGTTCTTATGAACTAGGTCTCACCTTTGCCATCTCTTATCACAGATCACAGAACCAATAAGGCTGGAAAAGACCTTTGAGGCCATCAAGTCCAACCTCTGACCTAACACCACCTTATCAGCTAGACCATGGCACTAAGTGCAGGGTCCTGTCTTTTCTTGATACCATCAGAATTACTAGAGGCTTTTAGCTTCTTGTTAACAATGAATTCAAAAATTCAAGTTTAGGGATTACAGATTGTAGCAAACAAAAATAAATGTGCACTGACACACATAAACACACAATTTTGCTTTTGGCATTAAGCTTAAGAGATTACCAACTTTTCCACCGCCAGAAATCTCGTGTCTTTCAATTACTTCGCCTTTTGAAAGTTTAATCAGCACATTTTTTGTTACTTACGTCTAGTCAAGTTAAAAAAAACAAAACCCAAACCCATCAAAAGATAATGCTTCCAGAATGCTAAAGAATGCAAAAGTCAAGATGAAGTAGCATCTGAGTAAAGAGGTGACACCAGCCCCTAAAAGCTGGTAACACTATATGTAGAATATTTCAGTTTACTTTTTGCAAATAAATGTAAATAATAGTTTCAATTTCAGTTTTATCAAATGCCTTCTGCCTGCTTGAAGCCTTTGTTTAACATTTGCCAAAAGTAACTTTTTGCCTTCAAGGTTTTGTGCTTACTGGGTCCTCTCTGCAATTATATGAGCATGCTTTTATTCCAGAAGCCCAGTTTGTTACAGTGGTACAAATGCAAAGCCATTTCCATCCTCATTGACTTTTAACATTGATGACACCTACTTATTTTACACTCTAAGACAGCAGTTTTATTTTATAATTGTGTTCTTAATGGTGAATTGGAAAATTACCTCCTGAACAATTTGTATCATTTTAGTCCTGATTCACATTCCAGAAAAGCAAGGTCAAGCACTAACCCTCAAATAATGAAAAGAAACAGCGGAGGATGGAAGTCCATTTGAAAGCACAAACCTTAGGCTAACATATTCGTTTCCCCTCAAAGGAAGTTTTATGGGTTTGAAAATTGCTGTGTAGCAGTGTCTAGTTGCTTGTAAATCCAAGCCTCAGAGACAAGGCATGTCAAAGGAAAGGAATTTCCAATATGGGGACAATAAGTAGATGTCAGTCTGTGCTTTTTTTTTTCCCCCTCAAATATATTTTTTAAAGAAGATAAATCCTTTGAAGTTTAGGCTGATTTGAAAAATTAAGCTGTCAAAGTTCAAACTGCTACTTAATTTTGCAAACCTCACTGTTGCATAAGCTCAAATACTTTGATCTTTTTTAGCTGCTTTACACTGGGACTTTGCGACTCTACTTCTTTTTATATAACTAAAATGTCACATAAAAGTGCAGTTTTAAAAATGTTTTTTTGCTAATTGCATACATACAAAAGTATGGGGAAGTTCTACATTTCCACAGTGTAAAATTTTGCCATTTTTTAAATGTGTGGGTATTTATGCTCTGAATTCCACCCTTTTTAAGAGTTCTTCACGCTACCTAAGAAAACCACATTCAGGGCTGCTCTTTCAGACAAATTGGTGTCCTGGCCATTATGGTTGTTATATGTCCCAATGCATATTTTCAGTTGGATGCTCTGTGCTTCATGCACTCAAATAGAATGTTCCTAATTGTATTGTGCCCCTTATTATTAACTCTCTGCATAATTTTCTAATAGTGAAGGGAATATTTTGCCACTGAAGTGGTTGTGCATTACTGTTATGTTGTTGTGCACAATTAAACAGCTGTTGCATAAGGAATGCTGCAAAGGTGACTGAGTTTTATTTTGCTCAGTGAATACATTTTTTGTATGCCTCTGTGATAAGGACAGCCATGAGACAAATTGTGTTCATCATGTATGTCTCCTAACCTTCACTCTGCCCACCAATTCATCTCCTTAGAGCTGTGTCTAGTTTATATAAACTTTCTAACAAGCCACAAAAAAGTCTTCTGGAACACAAAAAATTCCTGGGCACCGAAACTTCTTCTCCATAGTCTTATGTGAGAAGAATACTAAATAGACAGAATTCAGATGATTTTCAATCTCTGTTCTGAAACTGCACTAAACCAAAGGGCACATTCTCAAAACAACAAAAAACACCAACCTCCATACAACCAAAAACAGAATGATGACCTAGATCAAATTACATGTAGCTTATCCTGGTGGAAACATTTCTTCTCTTACTGATTTTTGTCAGAAAGAAATATTTCATATGACATGAAAAATCTAAACAAGTACAAATATACTTGGAGCTTCTGTGAGGAGTGAAAAACACGCACAGATTTTTGCAGAAGAAGCAGCCTCTCCTTCATCCAATAATGTATCTGTTCTCCTCTAAGGGATAAATTATCAACCATTAGATAAGATAATCACCCAAGACTATGCCAAAGAGAGAATTGAAATCAAGGATGATGAGACAAGCATCTCCACTGCCCACTCTACAGGGGGTGGACTAGTATGCAGAATGAAAATGAAAAGAAATACATGATCAGTGTAATTTTTTCTAGATTGTTCCTGTGGCACATGCAATAGAAAAGTCTGTTCACTGATCAGAACGTACACCTTCAACTGAGCTTCATAGAGCTCTCTGTTAAAAAAAAATCCTTTACACATGAAATATATCTGTAGTCATTGAAATAGCTAGAATGATTCTACAGATCAGTAAAACCACTTTGAAGATACAGTCTATTCTTTAACAGAAAATGGAATGATAGTTAAATTTCCTTTTTCCTAGATGAGGAGTCTCACCTCTCCCTGGAGTTAGATTAAAGCATATATTTCAACATAAATTCCAAAAATTTGGTGAGTAAATCCAATATCCAATAAATCATTGGCAACCAAGCTTATAGAAACTCAAAAATATTTTTTGGGATCTTTAAACCTTGTTGAATACAAGATCAAGGGTCCTGAGGCCTGATTTGGCTGACAAAGCCATCAGAATAGCATCTTGAATTATTTTTCATCAGTCAACCTGTGTGGTGTTTCAAAAATTGACATTTACAAATAGACTAAAATAATAAATCTAACTCCTCCCTTAAACTGTAGTATTTTTTCCATCTATTAAGCATTTTCCAAGTCATTCATTTCCTTTCTTTGCAAAATGTGCTGTAACTGGAACACATGACAGTGTAAGAGATGAGTTTGACTGGTAGTTGACTGGAGTAAGCTAATAAGCCCTTGCCCTGTGTGTCACTGCAGGAGGATGAAAACTCTCGAGTTCCAGTACACTGAAAATGAAGGAGGCTTACTGAATTATATATGCAAATGAATAACATAATCAGCACAGCACTTGACTTAATTTCTTATTAAATTCTGCTTACTAAAGATTGTCCCCAAACCCTTACTTTTGATGTGTTGCATAATTTTTACACTGAATATATTTACTGCTCTGTTAAGGGGCAGTTTGTCGCTCAGAAGCATCACTCTGGGTTGTGAGAGACATACTGTGTGAAGGATTTTTGGGAGTGATGGGAGATGTGATGGGTGAAATGCATGAACAGCTTGTCCTTCATAATGAGACATTAGAAGCCAGTGTCCATTGTAAAGGAGTTTCTACATTCAGTAGTAGCTCTTCCCAAGCTGGCTGTGACAAGGACAGAAAGAATAGGTTACACTAATGGAATACATTGATGTTCAGGAACCCAAAAAAGCATTTGTCTCTCTTCCACGCTGTTATGGGCATTTTTCAGGTCTTTACACATAATGACGCTATTGTCCTGAACACCCGAGTGTGGCCAAAGTACAAATGCTCTTCCCATAAACCTTTGCCTCTCTAGTTAATGTTCCGTCTCATGAGAAGAATGCTAACAAGTGTGAAAGATCCTTGGATAAAATGGAGTGTGCAATGAAAGTGAAATAATGATAACACAACTACCACATTATTTAATATATCAGAAATATTTTATGGGCTCCTAATTTAGATCTTGTTCCAACAAAATATTTGCTTTTATGTAAAGAAAAGAAGACTGTTGTCTGAATCATAATAGACTATTTTCTGGTTTTCTATAACCATTTTTTAAAACTGTACTTCTATTTTTTGATTCCTAAGTTTTGGGTTTTTTCCCAAAAAAAACTTTGTTATTTAGTTAATAAACACATACCTAAAGAAACAGAAATATTGATAGATCAAAGGACTTGTCAGTAAGACACTTCTAAGAACTCTTCTTTCTATAACATTGATGTCTTCTCACTATTTTATTAAGTTTCCAATCTCTTTATTAATCACATATGGGCTTAGTAGTTCAAGAGCTGTGAACTATAGAAAAGCAAAATAAAATCAAAACCATATGCATTGAGAGACTTCAATGTTATCATAAATATGGGTGTTCAGACGTTGGTTCAAATGAACCGCAACAAAATTTGCAAGTAAATTTCCATTAAGTACAATACCATACTGTATTTTATGACATCACTTTAATAAGTCCAAAATAATCCATACAAATGCTCATCCACCTTTAAATACTGCTCAGCTCAAGAATCAGTACAAAAGAGAACATTTCAATTGAAATGTCTCACTTATCCTCACAATTGCTAATAAGACTTGAGACAAGCATTCTATTGAGAAGTGTAAATTGCCTGTTATGGAGAATTTACCTGTAATTTAATATAAGAGCTACTCAAAGGCTGATACAAAGGAGAGATATCTGTAGGAGGCAAATCAACCATAGGAAGAAGTAACTTATAGATTAGGACCCTTTCTCCTAAAGTTATATAAATGTGTGCTTATTGCAAACATAAGAAAACCAAAATCAGGCAGTGGAAACATCTACTGGATAAAAATTTAAACAGCTTAAACCCAACTGCAGATAAAAGGTTTTTCTCCCTAAAGGTATAAGCCCTTTCACCTTTATAAATACAGCATTAGAGAGAAAAAAAACAAAACCAAAACAGAATGCACTTTAATTTTTGGCTTCATTGATTGCATGACTAGTTTTTCTCATATGAGCAGTTTCTTTGAGTTCAAGAGTACTGTAGTTAAAATATATGTATAAATCCAGTTTTTACACCACTATATTTATAGGTGATTTGTGTGTAGATAAATACGGAATCACTAAATCCAAAGGATCTGCATCCCAGCTGAAATCAAAACAGAGCGTGCATTATGCATAGGATGAAGAATTTATAATGAATGAATAAATGGATGACAAAAATGAGGATTCAGAACTCTGAAGATGCCAGCATCAGTAAATAATTTCTTTATGGCTCATTGTTTCTCTTTCCCTTGTTATGTAATACATATATTGATGTACTTTAACGTTCTCTCCAGTGTGCCAGTGGGCTTCTTCTGGACCATCCTTATTGTCCTTCTGTTATCTAATATTTTCTAAACACCTTTCCTAAATTTGTTAGAGGAGTGCTTTTCCTGGTCTGCTGTATTACCTCTGAATTTCTTTACACTTAGAACACACAGAACTTCTTAAACTAACCATAGAGTGAATATCAGGCTATTTAAAATAGCAATGAAAACATTTGGATAAAAAATTACCATGTTACTTTTCCACAGCCAGCATCAATTAGAGGAAATAACATCAAATTATTTCTTGTTGAGGAGTGATTTCAAGCCAGAATAACAGAAAATTAACTGACATCAGTGGGGAAAGGAAACTGGCTCCCATGTCTGATATAGTCCCTGGAATCCAAAAGGTTAGCACAGATTCATAGAATACAGAATGGTTTTGGTTGGAAAATAATTTTAAAAAATTGCCTCATTCCAACCTCTCTGCCAAGGAAAAGGGACACCTTCTATTAGACCAAGTTGCTCAAAGCCCCACCCAACCTGACCTTGAACACTTCCAGAGATGGGACATCAAAAACTTCCCTGGCAACCTGTTCCAATACCTCACCAGTGCCACAGTAAAATATTTCCTCCTGATATCTCATAAAAATCTGCCCTCTTTCAGCTTAAAGCCATTCCCCCTTGTCCCATCACTTCATACCTTTAAGCTCCTCCACATTTCTCGCAGGTCACCTTCAGGTACCGGAAAGCTGCTCTACGATGTTCCAAAAGCCTTCTTTTCCCCCAGGCTGAACAATTCCAGCTCTCTGTCTTCATAGCAGAGGTGCTCCATCCCTCTGATCTTCTTGCTGGGATCTTCTGTACTCACACTACTAGCTCCATGTCCTTCCTGCGCTGGGGACCCCAGAGCTGGATGCAGCACTCCAGGTGGGATCTCACCAAAGCAGAGCAGTGGGGCAGAATCCCCTCCCTCACCCTGCTGGCCACGCTGCTTTGGATGCAGCCCAGAATACAGCTGGCTGGGCTATGTTGAGCTTCCCATCAGCCAACACCTCCTTCTCTTCAGGGCTCCTCTCCATCCATTCTCTGCCCAGCCTGTATTTGTACTTGGGTTCACATCAATCCAGGTGCAGGACTTCCAACTTGGCCTTGTTGAGGTTTGTACAAGCCCACTTCTCAAGATTGCCAATGTCCCTGGTGCTCAGGCTTATACATTATAAAGCTGTTGTTGCAATACAGCACTAAAAAGTTTTGTACTCACAGGTGAATTATCCTTACAAATGGATTAAAATTTTTTTTGTGCTCTGCATACTGCAAAATTTAGCAGACATCAAATTAGAACAGGGGTCAAAGCATGTACATGTAGGCAAAACTGAATATTTTTGTTCCATTTTCCACCCCATTCCTCATACAGACATTTAACAGTTCTTAGGTCTACAGCATGTTTTTGGCTTCTTTAGTCTGATATTTCAGGAAGGAGATAATTTCAGAAATACTAAATAGCGTAAAGCATGACTCTAGAAGATGAAGATTTAATGATTAATTAGATTGTTTATAATTATGTTTAGAAATAGGGAAATAAAAATCTGAGAGGTTTTCTAAATCTGTGGTGTACAGTACAGCTATTGACAATAATGAAAGGTTCTTAAAAGATTTTTTGAGTCAAGGTAATAATCTAGCCTCTGCAGGCAGGTCCTCTCTCCTCAAGGATATAAAAAAAAAAAAATCAAATCCCTGATGTGCCATATTTAGAAAAAATCCTAAGCAGTTGCAAGAAGACTTCATTTTCCAGATTTAAAATGTAGTAACTTCAGAACCATTTATGTGTCTGCAGATAATTTAGAGTAACTATTAAGGTTCTGTAATTCATCAGGGATTTATGTTAAGGCTGTTTCACGGAAATTGTTATTATGAGGCACAGAACAACAACGACATTGTACATGTGCCTGCTACTCTTCTGGTTATAGCCATTCTCCTCCTAAACTAAAGAACAACAAACAACCCTTGAAGAGCTCGTGTTTTTCTAGACAGCATAGGGTTTAAGCAGTTGCACCACCTGTCCATTTTTTCATTTCCACAGCCTGCTCTGAAAGCCACTAAATAAATTATACTGAGGGAAAAAAACACCTCTAATGTTATGTACCCATTTCAGAGCCTTAAGGACCAGGAGCAACATGTTAGACACAAATCTTTCTTCTGTCTTAGCAGCCATCCAGACATCTTTGCTGCACTATGCTATGGTCTAGTCAAAAGCAGTATTTTCTGCACTAACCCCATCATGATACAGTTCATGTATCATGAAAGAAAGTAGCATTTCACAACATAATGTGGAAAAAAGAAAAAACATTAATAATAATAATTAAACAGCCAAAACAGTTCTGTATATTATTGCTTTGTTTGCATTCAGAAAATTGAAAAACCTTAACTATTTCCTAAATTCCTAAATTATTCTATTGCTAAAATTCATATTTTAAGTACAACTGGTTAAAACAAGAGTACTTTAATACCATGTGTGTATTGGTTATACTGTTCAGTTAACCAAATCTCTTTGTTAGGACAGTCTAACCCTGCCATCTCAATCAAGCATCAGAGTAATAAGCAATAGGTCTTTGCGTAGGGAAAGTAAAGTAAATACCTAACTGTGTTGCTCAGTATCCTGAAAAACTGCATTGTTTGGAGGAGTTTGAATGGCTGATTCTCATTATCAAAGTGGTAAGTCATATATACACATGAATCAGGTGAACAAGAAGCTTAGAATTTTGATGACTTTCTCAGAAATGAACAGATTGTGGGTTTTTTTAAACTTAAGTTCATAATATCAGGGCTCCATGAGGAAGGTTCTGGATGTCATACCAAAACTACCACACCTGGTCACATGCTTTGGGGTGCACACTCTCAAAGGCTAAAGGCTCCTGGAAAAATACAAGACTTGTGAGTGGCTGCAAATCCTGATTAGAGAATCTTCTCTTATCTACATCTCTGATCACCACAGTGTAAGGAGAGGTTGTTATTTTAGATTGCTCTCTATATTCTCTATATTCTCTATCATTCAATCTTAACTTAAAAATTTCTCTGCTTTCTTCAGTTTGGTCCAGCCTATTCAGATCTCATCTCAGTGTTTCACTAGATCATTCAACTGTTCTTAACAAGCACATTAATAACGTGAATACTTTTCAAGGAGATCAAACCATTTTTTGCTGGCCCTTCTCTCTTTCAGAGATCTACTTTCTTTGTAGACTGATGGTATTATTCATTCGTCTTCTTCAGAGGCAAAAAATTGAAATTATGTGCTGTTCACTTTCCTGACATATACTAGAGAAGTGGCTTTTACTGCATGTTCTCATGGGAGTAATGCAATAAAAAATCCACTTTGGGGCTAACCTATTTGAATCGGTCCTTAGAGCCCCTAGATATATTCCTGTCATTTGTATCTATAGACTTTCCATCCTTACCTTCTAAATGAAATTGAAAATATTACTTGTTTAATTTAGCTGAAGGCAAATTTAATGCTGCAAAACTATTGACCTGAGAATTTAAATTTAAACCCTCTCATCAGAGAATAAGTACAAGATTTTTAGCAAAATCCTGTCTACAGATTTAGCATGTGATAAATGGAGCAGAGTGTTCCAATCACTTTTTATTTTATGTGGATAATAATTCTCTGTGATCAATTTCCCCTCATTTATCTGTCTCCCTAATATGTGCATCCTGACTACTCTTTTTCTTACATCTTTTGCTTAGATTCTTCATCTTCTCTACGGCACTTGGTTTCAGCACTGTTAAAATTTATGGACTATAGAAAATTATTTCAGATTACACCCTTTCCTCAGTTTGCCACAACGATGTGCATGAATATACATTCAAATGATTTATTCTAAAAGGTTTCCTAAAATATCAGATTACATTCCCTACAATGAAACATTGTCTCCCTTTATTTTTTAAGGGAGGTTTTTTTTGAAGGTGTGACTACGATGTAGCATTTGCTTCACTGCAGTCAAATTTACAATATTAAAAAGAAAACAATTCATTATGGTAACATAGCTAAGGTGAAGAGGATGAAAAAAGAGTCAGCAGGTATAGATTTACTGAAGTACTATAACATTCATTATTAAGGACTAAAGAGAAACTTAAATATGTATCTAAAATTATCATTAATAACATTTTATAATTCCATTAAAAAATGTCGGTGTCTAAAAGCTTACTCATGCAGTATCTGATGTATTCTAAATTACAAATATTTCTACACACTTGAGAGCTGGAGAACATTTTGCTTACCATTATGGTAAGAAAAAATAAAGAAATATCAGGAATTTGTCTTTTCTCTCACCCAAGAACAGCAAACCATCTGGAGCAGGTTATTTATATGAATTGGGGAATTAGGTATATAATTAAGAAACTTGTTTTCTTCTACTGTGTTCTAACACTGACCTTCAAAGTAAGTGCAGCTCATCCCACAAGAGAATCATCAGCTAATTTTATGAGGCTACACCCCATTCCACCCTATTCCATTGTCAAGCAATTAACCAAAAATACTCAATAAAACTAAAAGACATCTTCAGAATATATTATCTCCTCATTTGGTACTACAAAAATGCTATTTGAGTTTTGTAATTACTTGTGGTTTTCTCTTTTCCTGGCTACACTTAAGCTGTACATTAACCTGTTTATAAGAGGACTCTTTCTTGGGAACTCTGAGCATGTAGCTCCTTACAAAATTAGTTTTGCAAAGTCACCAGGGTCTTGCTGGTGCACTAATTGGTGGCTTTATGGGTATCTGTACCCCTGCTAGGAGTAGAAAAAATGCCCATAAATAGCTCTGCAAAGCAAGAACCTGTGCCTGCATTAATAAATAAAGCATTCACCCATTTGTCTTAGGCCAGTTACAAGGAACTAAATTTGCCATTTGGCTTCAGATTTTGATATTCAATCACAGCTTCATTACATGAATTTCTAATACATTAAATCTCACAGTATATGTAAAGGGCTCTATCAAAAAATTAAAGTAACATTGCTAGAAAGCTACAGAAAAAAACATCAAGAGAGCAGGAGGTTAAGGAGAAAACACTAGTCCAAGTAGAAAATAGGTTAATTTTATAAGAAGAAATTTTTCTAAATACATATTTAAAAAATAACCAGTGAGGTATCAGTAGATACAACAACATTCAGCAGAATATACTCTGTAGATGACACGTTCATTACAAGTGCTATGTCCTTACATCACATAAAGAGAAAGACAAGTTTGTGTTGTTTGCAAAACAACCAGTTGGACATGAACAACAGGCTGGGCTTTGCTTCAAAAGTTATTTTACTTGAATTAATAGCTGAATTACTCATGATATGGGAATTTCCTGAAATCAGAGTTGAAATTTCATAAATTCACTAGTTGATCAAGTGTTTACTAAATATATTTAACAGTAGCACTTTTTTGTAGCTCTTAGAAAAGACTTCAAACATCATAACTTTGTTGAGAGCTATTCCTGTCATGCCAGTTTTATGCTACCTTTACAAATTCTCTTTCTCCATTTTCTTTTTACTTTATCATTTCTTCTAACTCCTGGTCAATTTTTACATAGTCTTTTTATAACCAAGTATAATGGATAGCCATTTTGACTGGATGTTCAGAGAATCAGGTCAAATTTGTTGTTTTTATTTCACATTGAACTACATTAACTTACTTCATGAACAGGATAGATGATACATTTTATTTTTCACAGGTAAGAATATAAAGCTAGCCCAAAATACAATTTGTCTTTGACATAACTTGTTTGGTTTTCTATTTATGTGTGTGTGTGTGTCTTTTGGTTTGCTTGTTACTTGTTTTAACCTCCCTCTATTGGACAGTGTGGCTTCCCAAAGACAAGTTTTTTCAGTTCAATTGCAGCGAGTTTCCAGTGAAAAGTATGAGTATACTCTGTGGTAATGCTTAGTTCCCAGTCCTGTTCTTTTTATTGCTGGCTATACAAAAGCTGTTTTATGACAGATTAAGGGAACCCTTTTCCTTTTCATGTACATTGGAACGTTTTAGCTTCACTTTTGAAGTTGCAGCTGTTTCCTTGATCTTGGACACTATGTCAGGTGCTTTCATACTTTTTATTAAGTCAACCTTCAAATTACCTTTCCCTTCAAAGTTTTGAAACTTTCATAGAGAAGACAGCCCACTTTTGAAATTTTCCATGGAGGACAAAAAGCAGGAGCAAAATCATTAAAAATATTGTCACTGGGAAGCTCAAAGGAAGCCATTATTCAGTGGCATCAAGCAAATGCTACATTTGTTTCAGAAGATGAATGATGATCAGACTTCAAAAGGTTTTCTGAAGATAAAACTCTCTAAATCTTCAAAAAGATAGATTTTAAAATGCAAATTTCTATAGCATAAGAGGTGATCCAAAAATGAAAACTCTCAGATTTTAAAAACAATCATTATCTGAAGTGTTCCTAAACTTGTTCCTAGTGCAATTCCAATGGACATGGATTACATGGAGTGTATCTTTTCCAGAATACATTCCAAAAAATGTTTTCAACTTTTTTTTCAGTCCATTAATATCTATGAGACTCTGTAGTACTGTATCATTCAGTCTTCCAATTCAAGATTGTTATGCAGTACTAATATCAGCAGAAGCATGTGCAATAACAGTTTGTTATCATCCATGTTTCATCATCAAGTTATTTGAATTCCTACAATAAAGACACCAGGTTATTTTTGCAACATTTATGGTATGTAAAACATATGACATTATGTTTTGCTCTTTAAGTCTTAATTAACTCAATTTCTTGCAGCCTTCTCATATCTTTGTGTGTCATCATGGATGGTGCAGCAGAGATAATTCCCCTCCACACTTTCAAAATGTTGGCAAAATGTCTGTATATTTTGTAGGCACACTCTTCCATTTAAAGCCAGGAATACTGAGTCAGAAAAAGCAAGAGAGCAAAAAGGTGAAAAACTGAAAGAAAGGGTGAGTGAAAGAAGGATAAGGACGGTAAGATAACCTTCAGACCGTAGTCAAAGATTTCTTTACATCTGAGTCTGAACTTTTGGCATCTCTCAAATCTAGAAGTCAAATCTGGTACTAAACTGCCCTCACCTTCTAAAGTTTAAAGGACCCAGAAGCTTAGCTCTTATGTTACCCTGGCCTGAACTAGTCAGGACTCTAATATCATTCTTAGTGTTGCTAATTCTTAAAGTCAACATGAATCTGAAGTGTGTTATCCATTCACACAGCTCTAAATCTGGCACTCCAGATTCCTATTTGCTGCCAGCCTTCATAAGATTTATGTAGCAATCCATTCCAGAGCAATGAGGGATTCAAACAATAAAATAGGAAGCTGCAATAAAAGCAGCCATCTTGAACGAGTGTATCATTAGAGCATAAATGAAGGTGCTTGAGAGATTTCTTGGCTCTTTTTTTTTTCCAAGCAGGATAGTTTTAATGAAATTATATTCCAATTTTAAAATGAAAAGTGATTGATTGAATTGTAGGGAAAGCACTCAATGTCTCAGTATTGGTGGTACTTTTCATTTTTGTTCAATTACACATTAGCTGACCCAAATTTCATAGGAATGACAGTTGTCCTTTTATTCCTGCATTTGATTCTATGTGTTGATGGAATCTACATCCCAAGAAGTATCAAAATTTCCTGGTTGAATTTCTATAATGTACAATTGAAATATGATATTTGGAAACAGAAAAATATGATGAGGTGGAACTATTTTGCAAAGTTTTAGGACTGTTTCAATCAGCTGTTCTTTCTGCAATCTGAAAGCTAAGTAGTTCAGCAATTACTGTGATATAAAAAAATGCACAACAACAACAAAAAAATAAAATGCACAGAATAATTTGTTCCATTCACTGTAAAGTGCACCACAAATTATGGTCAGATCCACAGAAATTCAAGTCTTAATCACCATAAATATTTTCTGAATCTGAATTAGCCTGAAGGCACATACATCTTTACATATGTTTTAACCATCATACTAATTATAATACTCATAGTCCTTAAGACTCATTAAGTAATTGTATATATACACTACATATACTAGTTACATGTATTTGTTAAGAAATCTTTGAAATCCCTTATTTGATATATCAATTCTCATTAAAAAAATTGAAAGGTGCCTTTCCTTGAGAAAAACAAAAACCCAAACCAACAGTGTAATGTCAAATTAGATTTTTCTGTTTCCCAGCTTCTCAGTTGAAGAGTTGTTTAAAACAAAGTTGAAAAAATATTTATATTCTTAGAAGAGTAAATAGACAACTAGACTTCCTGCCAAGTGAAGGGACTAGGGGTGTACTTAGTGATTGCCTACACTTGCAGGGACCTACGTCATCTTGTGCAAGCATGACACAAGCATAATTTTACACATGGATGAAAAACTAAAGCTAGACATTCATTAACCTGGTCCCATCAAAGCCAGGAAACAGAGCATGACTTTTTGCTGAGTTTTGTTTTTGCAATGAAGAAATCTATTCAGGTAGCTAATGGACTCCTTGTTGCTTCAACTCTAAAATCCAGACCAGTGCATCTTCCTCATAAATGTCCTATTTTTGAAAAAAAAACATTCAAAGTTTTTAAAATTAGCTAGTAAAAATAGGAGTATTGTAGGAGGCAAGGGAAGAGATTTTTTTTCAGGCAGGTTATCTCTATCCAAAGCCTGGACAACTCAGTATTAAAGGAACAGGGAAAATAAAGGTATTATATTGCTCTCTCCAAGGCAAACACTAACATAAAAATGTATAAAAATAGGACATGTCTTTCCTTCCCAAAGTTTAAATTAATCTTTCAGTCAAAAAATTGAATATCACTATTCAAATACGTTTCCCAATGTATTACTGTGGCCATATTCTTCATTCATCTCTTCTACTTTACTGGTTGTATTTCTTCTCAGACTCTACTTCTCTTGCACAGACAGCCTTCCCTGGACCAGAGCAGTGATGCAGCACAAAAGATGTTACCTGGGATCCCCTTCACCAATTCATAGTCATAGCATTTCCACTGCATCTTTACTTTTCTCCCACAGGTTTTCCTCTAAGTCATGTTGGGTTTATTCATTTTATCTCATTTATTCTTAATATTATTTTACAGCAGTGTTTGGGTTGTTCTACCTGCTAGGAAGCCCTAGAGGAAAGAGAACAATATAGCTCAATTTTACTGCAATTCTTGCACATCAAAAACAAAAGAAATCTTTATTTAGTTGTATTAGAGAGTAGAAGTCTTTTCTCCAATGTCTAGCAATTGTAAATCATTCAAATATCTTGAGGAAGGTTGATTTCTCTCTACATTTTAATTAATTGACAACAAAAATTTTACTAGACCATTTTTTTGTAATGGCAGGTAGCTGCAACAAGAGAATCAAGTAATTAATTGGTGGTGAGTTGCTTCTGAAAAGCAAAACATTTTAGCCAAAATTTTCACCAATCCCTAATAGTTCTCAGGACTAAATGTAGACTTCGGTGCTTCTTATCTCCTAGTGTGACAGCACCCCTGGGACAGGCATCCTACAGGTGCCTTGTTTCCCTTTTATTTTCTTTCCTTTTTCCCTTCAATTAGTTTCAAAGAATGTTGCTCATATTCATGCTCATATAGTCTTATTTCTGTACAGTTCGATAAAGCCCTAATTAAGAGGCCTTTCCCAGCCTTTTTGCATGCTTCTGAAAGTCCTTTTGTTGCTTGCTGCTCTGTTAAACCCTCCATTGACTTTCACTTAATAGTGAACTTATATTTCTGGTGTACTTTGGCACACAGCAGAGAATGTTCTCAGTGATCTTTCATTTTCCTGACAACTACAAAAGCCAACAAAATTCCAACAAGAAGCAAAGCGCAGTAGAGAAGACAGTTTTCTTGACATAAACACAATGAATAAGACCAGAAAAGCACAGGGTAAAATGCTGGCATTGACTTCCCAGAAGAGTTAATATTTGCAAAACTAAAAATTTCAAGTTTGTTCCAAGGGGGAGGAGGTGAGATTTTGGGTGTGTGATGGCAGCAAAACTTCTGGTATGCATAAGGCAGGGAGAAAGATATAAGCCAGGCTTAGAGCCAGATAAGAAGCAGGGCCTGCAGACACAGATAGTGCTTTTAGTCACACCAATTGTCCTCCCTTACAACCCACCCCCTGGTATGGTCACATTCACACCACACATCAGGACATTCACATCCACACATAGGCCTAATAATAAAACCCAAAAAAGGCCTCATACCTGCTTTCCATTGCAATCAAAATGTTCTGAAATAAACCCTGCATATATATATACATATATACACACTGATTGTTCTGTGTTGTTTCACTCTGATCCATCCCAAGGGATCTATTAACAAGAACCTGGGTTACCCTTGTCTTCAGGGGTGGATCATTACAAGCAGACACCCTCCAGTATTACATTAAAATGCCCTGAGCCAGCCTAATAGAGACATGGCCTGTGCATGTTCTTCCCATAACATTTCGTACGTTTCTTGCCATAGGTGACACAGCAACAATGTCAAAGTCTTGCAAGGTCTAACCTTGCTGTAGCCACTGGGTCTGAGACTAGATTGCCATCACCCTCCACCCCTTTCACCCCCTCTAAGAGCTTGGAAACTGCCCTCAGTTCTCCCAGCACCCCAAAAGTGCCCCTTTGCCAGCTTGGGCAGAAAACTCCTGAAAATCCTGCTTGGCATTCAACATCCAAGAGCAAAGCATTGCCCCATTGTTACACATGAACAACTGCAGCCACTGTAAGACAAGCTCTACCTCAGGGACCTCATAGACATGGTGTTTGACAGTGACAAATCTATTGAGATCACAAGTGGTCTATATGTAAGGGCTTCATGTATTCGCTGTGCTATGAATTAACTGGTTTTTTCTTCATTTTTGCAGATATAGGACGGATGTTAATAGTAAAAGCCACACTTTTCTGTAGCCAATACCATTTTTTCTAAATTTGTTTTCCATGAGCAAAAAAACCCCCAGAACAAATCAAGCCACTAATATTACACAGGCTTTGCATTCTTTTCATTAGAAATATGTCTCAATGGAATTAGGGGATGAAGATCCTTGTGGCAGCGAAGATGCATTTTTGATGTGTTATAAACCGCAGAACTGCCTGTGAATTGTCACACAGAAATTAAGGCTTCTCCCCTTCTGACAACAGTCATTCATGTAAGTTGTATACCCAGGTCTTACTGTTGGAGCCAGCCCTGCTCAATATCTTTATCAATGATCTGGACCAGGGAATCAAGGGTACCTGTAGTAAATTTGTAAACTGGGTAGGAGTCTTGATCTACTTGGAGGATAGGAAGGCTCAAAAGAGGGATCTGGACAGGCTGGATCAATGGATTGAAGTCAATTGCATGTGTTTCAACAAGGCAAAGTGTCTGGTTTTTGGGTCATAACAACCCCATGAAGTGTAATAGGCTGGGGGCAGAGTAGCTGGAAAGCTGCCCCACAGAAAAGGACCTGGGAATGGTGGTTAAAAGCGCTGAACATGAGCCAGCAGTGGGCCCAGGTGGCCAAGAAGGTCAATGGCATCCTGGCTTCTTTCAGCAATAGTGTGGCCGGTTGAACTAGAGCAGTGATTGTCCCTCTGTACTCAGCACTGGTGAAGCCACACCTCAAATCCTGTGTTCAGTTTTGTTCCCCTCACTACAAGAAAGACATTGAGGTGCTGGAGGGTATCCAGAGAAGGGCAAGGAAGCTGGTGAAGGATCAGGAACACAAGTCTGATGAGGAGAGGCTGAGGAAGCTAGGGTTGTTTAGCTTGGAGGAAAGGAGCTTATCACTTTCTAGAATTACCTAAAGGAGGTTGTAGTGAGGTAGGGTTTTGTCTCTTCTCTCAAATAACAGACGATATGATAAGAGGAAATGCCTTCAAGTTGCACTGGGGTGGTTTTAGGAAACATTTCTACACCTAAAAAGTAGTCAGACATTGGAACCAGCTGCCCAGGGAAGTGGGTGAATCAAAATCTCCGGAGATATTAAAAATGCATGTAGATGTGACATTTAGGGATATGGTTTTAGTGATGGAATTGACAGTGCTGTGTTAACAGTTGGGCTTGATGATCTCAATAAGTCTTTTCCAACTTTAATGATTCTATGATTCAATGAAAAACACCTGCAGAATGTTCCTCTAGCCCCCTTCCTGCCCCCTTCCCTACAGAGGTATCCTTTTATCACTCCCAGAGCTGTCAAGCTTCTGTGGAAGTAATCATGTTTGACAGTTCTGGGGTTAAGAATAATATCTTGTCGTCTCACGTCCCAGCAGACACGCACTAAGCAATTTATCATAGTCCACACAGCAGGGTTATACTGTCTCATATTAAATGCAAGACCTTAATCTAAAAGTGTGGTCCTATGTGTGGTTAGTGAATTTGGTTTCAATTACCATGTATTTATTCACATTTTAGTTTCAGTGTTAATCCTCCGCATCAGATAGCTTTGCTAAATATTTCAATAACTAATGGCATTTTATGCTAATTAATATGAAAGATTTCAGCTATTGTTTATTTATTAATTCAAGCAAGATGCTTGTAAATAAGACAGAAGCAAGGCAGGGGGATGGAGAAGGGACAACAAATCCAAAACTTGCATTATACTTGCAAATTATTTCTGTAGATTGTCAATTTTTGTGCATGGAAATTAATGGTTTGTAGCAGAGCTAATTATTTCCTCTTAGAATAAATCATTTATTGGAGACTAATTATAAATAAAAATAACTGATACAATAAAAGTGTTAATAAATACACCAAAAATATCATTTTTTTGTGGATTACAGAAAAAAAATCCCCAAAAACATAGCCTGTGGTGATGATTATCTAAATCTTCACTGGTTTATATAGTATAGTGTCAGTGTAGGGACCTGGCTACTGTTGCTGGGATATGTAAAGAAGAGAGTGATGTATTGTGTTTGTTGCATGGAAATTCTAAGGGGTTTTCCTTGTTTCTTGCTCTTCATTTCTTCCATCCTATCTTTTCATGTACATAAATATGATATGTATGCATGTATGCATCTACACGGACACACTCCACAACTGCAGTTTGTCTGTATGGAGCTTACGTGTATGGTTTGGCACAGATCCTTCCTGACATTTGCATCTGACTGGTGCAACACTTCCTCTCTGCTGCTCCTTTTTTAAGACAAGAACCAGGAGGGAAGGATGAGGAATGCACAGAGCTGACAGCAGAAGATTGTATGTTTTAATAGAATGGACTCGGAGGCACAAGATGGCTACTCAGCAGGGCAAACTAATTCTTCCTTTCCTCTCTTTACTCCAGAGAGGTTATTAACAGTCAGATCACATACAGCATAGATTCCCATTAAGTATTTTAGAGAAAAAGAGTACAATGAAAATAGTCTTGAAGCCTGAGCATAAAACTTCACAGTATGAAAAGAGTGGTGATTTGCAAGAGAGGGATTTTCAAGGCCTTGAAAGACCAGATACACTCTAAGGAACGTTCAAATGCATCAAAGAAATGCAGACTGAAAACAAACAGAAATCCAAGGATCTTTATCTTCCTGCCAGTCAGGACTACAGTATTACAGCCATATCAGTGCAACATTTCTCTATGTTTAGCCTAACAAAAAGACAGGACATGTCCACTTGATGAGCAAGGGAAAATCTAATGAAAAGCCCCTCTGTGGTCTGGCAAGGCATGCTACATTATCCCCCCATGCGTATAAAAAGCATTCCACCTGTATAACTAGCAAGTACACTGCATTCCTACCCATTTTTTAGGAACTTCTCCCTGAAAATAAGGCTGAATTTATTCTCTTTGGTATTTTCTGGATTGAAAATTTATTTAAATTTATTTTTTTTCCTCTGAGCCTCTTGGCTGTATTGCAGCTCCAAAACCAGCTTTTTTCAGAATGCCTGTTGTTAGGACAGGTGGATCCTATTTACTGATGTCCTTAATTACACAAGTGCATTGCAGAGATCCTTTGTCTTACTTACATAAATGAAGAAGCAGTGTTATTACAGTCTCACAACAAGGATTTTACTGTGGCTTTCAGATAACTGCCTTCACCAAATGAAACTACATCATAATTATAAAAATGGAGGGTTTTTTTTAAAGGGGAATCAGATCGTGTAGTAATTTTCTATTAGTATACATGCACTTGGGTATGAGAATTCAACTCATAAAATTACTGTGTGTTTACCTCTAGCCAGATCATCATACTTACAAGGAGGACTGATCACTCACCAGTATCACTGTGGGTTTTTTTATCCTTGTAGCTCTTTTTTGTCTGAGTTTCTCAGTCAGTTACAGCAAATCATAGATTTTAGTATAAGCCAGGAAAACTTCAGATATTTACTTTAGATATTGCTCATTTCTAAAGTGTTAATGGATTTGACTTATGGCAGCGAAGATGTCGCTACCATGCCTTTACCCTATTGCTTTGTATTCTATTGGCATTTTAAATTAAGAAAAAGCATCTGCTATATTCAAGTATATTTTATCACAGGGAGCCTTCTAGTGAAATCCTCTATACTAGAGCACCATTCTACTGTTCATGTTCTCATTTGGAAGAGAGGATTAAGAAAATTTCTATGAGAAAAGACAGAGCAATGAAGGGATCAGGAAACTGATTGAATGCTGAGAATACTGAAAGACTGGCAAATCAGAGACATCTTGCATGAAACTAGAACAAAGGGCCTGGAGCAGAAATAGTGAGATAAAGGACACTGGAAAGGTGTCTCCAGTCTTGCCATCAGTGTTATATGGCAGAAAAATCTTAAGTCTGTTTTTAGTCTATGGGTATATAGGTTAGTTCTGAGTACTTGAAATTATGAGACCATCATGACCATCTTTTTCTCCAGTGTTCAAACTTTTTAAAAGTTTGACATTTTAGAACTGTTTTCACTTGTTCTATTTATGCTAATCATCTTAACACTCTTCTCCTTATGTGTCCTTAACTGAGAACACTGTCCTAAGGCCTGAATCTTATAAACATATACCCTCCAGAGAACAATAAGCATAAATCACTGTTATCTGTAGCTTTCCCCTAAATACAGTGAAATGAATAAAATTCCTTGTTCTATAGCATAAGATTTAATTGAAGCCATGAAGGCAAATTCTGTCCATGCAGTGTAATTGCAATATGGCAATTTGAATCATTAGCATATATCAATATAATTGAAAATGGAGGGTTAAGCATGTTTATAATAACAGCCTAAGTGTAGAATAGGAAGCAGAAAGCAAGGATCTGAAAACAACGAGATGCACTTGTCAACTACAGTAGGGAGAAGAGTGTAGAGAGACTCAAGTAACAAGGTCGGTAGCCAAGTTCCTGTTTATATGACTGCGTTGCCTACAGGGGAAGGAGAATAGGTGTTTAAAAGTTTCTGTAGTTGGTATTGAGGTTTTTTAGTTCATTTTTTATTTAATCAGGTGGACCTCTGAGTCAGTCATATATCTGAGTGTTGAACAAGGTTTTCATGTGTACATAGGTCAACAATCTTTCAATTACTATCTGTAGATCAAAACTAGTTTGAGCTGACACTCCAGTACACAATATTCATAAACAACTGCCAGGCTAAATCTTCTTCTCCACTTAAACAAAGATTACTGATCTGTGTGTATATTAGCTGTATTTTAGCTTTAGGCGTGAAAAAAATATTACTTTTACAGAATTGGTGCTTATGCAATTGATCTGAGGAAATGGCAAAAAACTCAGCTGTGACATGATTTTCAGAAATCCTGCAGGCTTATAATGGATTCAACACCTTTCATGGCCAGTGGCCTCTGGATATGAAATACTGTAAAGAGAAAACTGTTCTCTCTAAGATCAATTTTTCGGAAAAAAAGTTTATGCCCTGAAGACCCTGAATAATCACCAAGTAAATATTTTTTTTCATGTATTAATCCCTCTATGCTGGCTTCTTAGAATTTACCAACTATTTTGCACTATTTGCAACTTACACAGTAGCAACTTGTTTTGGATTATAGTCTTCCTAAAAGTTTGAGCTACCTGAAAAATGTCAAAACTAAGGAGCATGTGCCTTAGACTAACTTAAAACTGTGACACCTTCTGCCTCAAATCCTTCAAATTGTGTCTTCTAAAATAATTTCAGGGGCCAGTAATCTCATGGAAGATTTAATAGTTGGATTTCTGGGAAGGAATTTAAAGAAGCAAGGTGCCTGCGCACCACTTTTATGATTATACATTTGGTTGAGTGCCCACACAAGCAAACCACAGTCTTTATTTCTATACTAGGTGTACAATATTGTATCTGAGTAGTATATCTATTCCTTTTTAAATTTTCTTACTGCAGTTAGTTCTGCATCATTTGAACTTGGGCTTTGTTAAGAAAAACACATGGGACCTGGCCAGACTTCTGAAAAAAAAAAAAAAAAAGCCAAACAGAAATAGATGGTTAAGTTTAAACAGATGTAATGCTTTGTTTTCCAGCTTTAATACAAGAATGAATAATTATTTTTGTGGTTTAACTTATTACATATATGTATCACAAAAAAGATACATACGTGACAGTGACAATGGAATTTCCAGTGACACAATAGTATTTCTAATTGTTTCTGACATAATATGCAATTTTAAAATACTTGATGACTGCCAAAATAAGTTTAAAGGTCTGAACTCTTCTCTTTTAGAAGAAGAAGGTTTTTTGAAAAGTAAGCTCTGTAGAGACCATAGAAAAAGCAAGGAAAGACACCTCCAAATTTCCAACCTCTAATTTGATTTTCAATTCTTATGAAAAAAGGTGTTTCTTTTCAGTATCCATTTTTGCTGGCTCCTGAGACTGTTTTTCAAATCTGTAAGGAAGCAGTGCTAGAATTCAAAAAAGCCTATACAGCATCTAAAAATAATAGGAAGCATTCAGTCTTACAATAATTCCAATAATTAAATAATCAGATTTGCCAACCTCAATTTAAATGAGATTAGTTATGAATGATGTTTTTTCTCCCCCTTGGTCCTATCAAAATAGGCCCCATGTTTATTTAAATGAATCTTGTTCGTAATACATATACCTGTCATGCCATTCCCTTTGAGTGCTCGGGGAAATAAAAATTCATAGCAATTGATTGCCCTGTGTAGCCACAGCTCCAGATGCCCTTTCAAATATTCATAAAGATCTTAAAGGGGTCCCTGTGGATCCCATTTGTCTGCTGTATATTTATATATCACTCCAGTCTTCAGGAAAATTGTCAAACAAAAGTCACTTTTGCAGCTAGGTATTATTGACTCTTTCTACCTTGCAGATTTTTGTATTCTCACACTGTGTACTGTGAGTGAAAAATGGAACAGGATGAAGAAATGTTTATGAATATCATAGACCAAGTGTTAAGAGTTCTTCATTAAAGTTTGGGGCTTGAAAGCTCTAACTGATCATAAATGGATGAAATGAAAGGACATAAATGTTAAAATTGGAGTCAAATGGAGCAAAAGCTGAGATAAAAATAAAGGACAAAAATGTCAGATTTGCACTCAAATTCAGACCACTAAATTCAGAGCTACATGCCTGCTGAGCATTCAGAACTTCACACTGAGATCAATGTAAAGATTGAGTACAAATGTAAAGCAATTTTTTAAAGTTTAACCCTCTTTTAGAAAATATTTCCATGGTATTAAGTGTATGAAACATATCTCAATCAACTGGCAATTTTAGGAATCTTCCTTTCCTCCCACTCTCCCTAGTAAGTTATCCATTTTCAGATTCTGAAGAAGGTTGAGAACAACTTTTAATCCCCTCTGTAAATGCTTTGTTTTATCTGTTCTGTTCAAAAAGTCATGGAGCAGGAGCTGCTCATCCAATCTCATATAAACATCCATACCAGTTTGCAGTAAGAAATTGTTGCCAAACAACAATTCAGGAGTTGGCAGATAGTTTCCATTTCTATCTTTCAAACTTAATGAGATTTTCAGCTTCTATTTGCTTCTCTGTTTTAAAGAATATTCCCAAACTGTATTTCAAAAAATGTTCTGAGTGGAAACTCAGAGTGCTCCTCGAACTCCTCAGTCCTAACCCTGTTCTGCAGCAGCTGCAGTTAACTTGAACAGGCCATCACTGTTGACACTGCTCCCATATCCTTGCTCCAGCAGAGCATGACAACAGGAGTGCAACAGAGAGCCAGAACCAGGTCAGGAAATGGCTGTTGTCTGTCACCAGTCGTTTCCATTCTGCTGCTTTGGTAATGACTGCAGTTCAGAGTCCAGGAGTTAATTAGAAATGTAGAAGTTCTGGTATCACCCATGAAGTAATAGCATAAGCTAAGCCAGTGTCCATAATACAGAACACCAGTGAAAGGCAATTATGTGTCATGACACCTGTCACAAATTTGTACCATCTAGAACTACGACTTGAAACATAAAATTTTAAGCACATCATCGTCAGTATACATTAGGACAGACATCAGAAGATTTATTCTGAGACATAGTATTGTTATTCAATGGATTCTGCAGGCTTTTGCCAAGCGATTTTTCACAGTCTTCATAAATACACTGACAAATATGATTTATGAAACAGACTTCAAAAAATGTCAATAGAAGAATCAAGTGGAAGGGGAAGGGGAAGGACTGATTTAGTTTTAAATGAAGTGACTAGAAGAGAAAAAAAAACAATAAACCAACAGTGTATATGCCACTAAGTTCTATGATATTGCACAAAAGGATATTATGACACAATCGGTATGTAAAGTGATGCACTTATTTTCCTCTTAAAAAGTAGCTGTTTGCTTATGTAGTATCTTTCCCAGTTGAAATCAGGATGCAAATCAGCAGGAAGTGAATGTTCACCATGGGCAGCTTTCTCTGCTCCTGGTGGATTGGATGAATCCGCAATCTCAGGCATCAGTTGTCTCTCACATACTTAAAGAAACTCACAGGAAAAAAAATGAAAGAAACAAATGTAACACTATGGGGTTAATTTAAAACCTGAAAAGTAGGGAAATAAAGACACAAGTCTCTCTCCATAGTGTATGAAAAAGAGCAGGAGGCCACCATGTGGGCTGCAAAACATTTTGTAGAATGATTTAATTAAAATAAATTAAAGTATCTCCTCTAAGCTCTATTGCTTATGTCAGATAGTCCATGTAGCATTTGCAAATGTAAGACAAAAGGCCAACAATAAGCATGAGTCATTATTTTTTTATGTGTTGGGTATGCTAATATCCCCATCTGTTACCTTACTGGACAAAATCCATTTGCTGAAACCAAGGAAGACTATTTCTTACTGTAAAGACTATCAAATATAAATGAAGAGAAAGTGGAAAAGCTTGTCCTGAATGTACTGGATAACATCAAGGGCTTGGAAATTCTCTCGCAATTGGTACCTGTAGTACTGAAATTTTCAGTAAAGATTCTGGGATACATGCTACAGGAATCAGGAGTTAGTCTTTATGGTCCAGTTCACAATCTAATGTGAAATCCAATGGAAAAATGTCTCTTCCTAATGCAAATGTTGTGGTATTGTCTCTCTTAGTTGCAACACGGTGTCAATATTCTTTGCAATGTATGCACCTACAAAATAAGTATTGTCTAAGCGTGATGGGAAGGAATTTGATAAGTGGCAAAAAAAAAAAAAAAAAAAGAGAAAATACAGAATAATCTTCACCTTTGATAGATTTTGCCAGACAGAAGAAAACTCCCTTCTTCTAACTTTTAGGCCATAGCTCCCCATATCTTCTCTTACTTCTCACTTCTTATTTTGCAGAAATAAAAATACTTATAATGAAACGTTTGTTAGGTGGTGGGCTGATCTTTTCTGGCTCCCAGGTCCCCACCAACTCTATTACTCCTCCTTCTTTACAAGACAGGGGGAAAAATGCTATATAAGCTCATACGTTGAGAAAAGGATACAGAGATCCCTTACCAATTACTGTCACGGCAAAATTGTCTTGCCTTGGAAAAAACTTAGTGAAACACTGCCCTGGGAGGTGGTGGATGGCCCATTCCTGGAAACAACCAAGCTAAGGTTGAACAGGACTCTGGCCAACCTGATCTAGTCAAACATGTCCCTGTTCATTTTAGGGGTCCCTTCCAACACAAATAATTCTATGATTAGAAGATAAGAATAGTGTAATTAATTACCAGTTTTAAAAGGTATGAGAATAAGAACTAAGATCAAATCTAAAAACACCTTCTCCCTCTCTTTACTTCTTTCTAGGCTCAAATTCACTCCAAGATTTCCTACCTTCTCTCCCCCAACAATGCAGGGGGATGGGGAACAGAGACTATGATCAGTTTATAATGTTTTCTCAGCCACTCCTTTCTCCTCCTACTCTTCCCTTCCTGCAGTGTGGTGTCCCACACACAGGAGACAGCTCTTCAGAAACTGCTTCCATGTGGATCCTCATCTAGGGGTACAATCCTTCAGGAACAGTCTGCTCCAGAATGACTTCCCACAGGATCACAGGTCCTGCCAGAACCCTGCTCCATCACTGGTTTCCCACAGTGTCACAGCCTCCATCAGGCATCCACCTGCTCCAGTGTGAGGTTTCTCCCTGGACTGCAGGTGGGTGCATGCTGCAGCATGGACCTGCATGGGCTGCAGGGGCACAGCTGCCTCACCCTGGGCTGCCCCACACTGCAGGGAAATCTCTGGTCTGATGCCTGAAGCAGCTCCTCCCCCTCCTTCTTCACTGATCTTGTCTGCAGGGCTGTTTCTCTCACATATTCTCTCTCCTCTCACCCAGTTGCTGTTTCACAGCAGTTTTTACCCTTTCTTATGTATATTGTTAGAGAGGCACCACTGCCATCACTGAAGGGCTCAACTCTGGCCAGTGTGAGTATGTCTTGGAGCCTGAACCAACTAGATAAGGCTCTGTCCAACATGAAGGCAGCTCCTGGTCTCTTCTCACTGAAGTCACCTCTACAGCCTTCTGCTATTGAAACCTTGCCACACAAACAAAAACAGTTAATGTGACACGACTCTGTGACACTCATCTGTTGCGGTGGTTTGTGTCCCTAAAACCTTTTTCCCTAAAACCCCTACCCCCTTAGGAAGCCTTGGAAGAAGCCCAAGGGCAGGGACCCCTGGGGTGGAGTCTCTGATGGCATGCCCCAGAAGGGCTGAGCTNGCTGCAGGGAAACTGAATTTTCAATTGGGTTAAAATCCTGAACAAAAAACCTACCAGTGATTCTTGTGCTGCTCTGCTCTGCACTGGTATGTCCACATCTTCAGTCCTGTGTGCAGTTTAGGCCACCACAAAATAAGAAAGATATTAAACTATTAGAGAGTATCCAAAGGAGGGCAACAAAGATGGTGAAGAGCCTTGAGGGGAAGCCATATGAGGAACGACTTAACTTGGTCTGTTCAGCCAGAACAAATACAGAAATGAGTATTTGAGGGGAGAATTCATTGCACACTAAAGCTGCCTCACAAGGGGAAGAGGAGGGGCAGACACTGATCTTTTCTCTGTGGTGCCCAGGGACAAGACGAAGGTAATGGCCTGAAGAGTCAGGGGAGGTTTAGTTTAGATATTAGGCAAAGATTTTTCATCAAGAGTGGGGTTGGGTGCTGGAACAGGGTCCCCAGGGAACTGGTCACATCAAGCCTGACAGAGTTCAAGAAGTATTTGGCAATGCTCTCATGCACATGGTGTGACTCTTGGGGATGGTGTCGTGCAGGGCCAGGAGCTGGACTCAGTGGTGCCTTCCAATTCATAATTTTCTGAGATTCTGTGATTCTGTATGTCAGACAGCAAGTAAATGTGTAAATACATTCCACATTGAAATACATTCTTATTCCATTTCTAAACTGATTTTCAAAACAGAGACAAGGTTTAGATAAAATCTTATTCAAATAAATTGTGAGATAAAAAAAGAAATATGAAATTGGTTATTCAAATTCCTTGCCTTCTACTGAGAAATTACGGGTTAATCAATATTCTTTCAATTCAGATTTTCTTATTGTATGCCAACACATTGCCCTATCCAAAAATGGGAATAAAAATAAAAATTGCTTGTATCTTTTATATATACTTAACAGTGTCAGATTGAGCTAGTCTAACATCATTTTGAAACACTAGGCAAGTAAAAATGAATGTTTAATCAATTAATGTGATTTGTTCTATTTAATTGCACCACTGATGGTCCTCAGTATTTCCTGCTGTGCTGGTAGAGATATTTTAGACATGTTCCATGAAATCAATGAAAGGAATGTAAGGTTATGGTGAGTTCATGAGCAGCCTTCTTAGCCCCTTGGCTTGTTGTGACTCATTCTTTTGTCACTATAAAATTTGTTTATAATGGTGTGTAAAAATCTATTGGTTTGCTAGTCAAGGTGATTTAAAGTATTGCCTAGCAGTAGAATTACCCTCTAAGGAAACAAGGAAAGGGGAAATTGCAAGAAACTCTTTCTTTTTAAATACGTCCATTAAAGAAATTTTGCTTGGCTTCATGTGTGCCAAGGAGAGTATGAAAAGATGTAAAATTGGATTTGTACATAAAAACCAAAGACAAAGACCAAGCATATTATTTCATTCCAGCCACAATGTTTCAGAAGAAACTTTAAGAGCAGCTATTTAAATGAACTGAGAATTAGAAATATATGCTCAATGCATTTCCAATGCAATCAAAATTAAGTGTACTGTATCTGATACTCTTCCAGCTTTTATGTGCTCAAACACTAATTTTCCAGAAGCAGTGATTGCTTCTTCATTCAACACTTAGATTGGACTGTGCTTTGGGGTGGAACTATATGTCACCAGAGGTGGCAAGAGCATACAGAATGAAGCAGGAATTACAAGTAAAGAAGCCATAGTCTTACACATTATTAAGTGCTGCCCTGAAAAACTGCATGTTTTTCTCTAAATCTGCCACTGAGATATGCTATGTTATTGTACAAAAAAAATCACCTAAAACAGGATGCCTGGTAATTGTACACTTCTGCATGGTGAGAATTCTGAACCTGGACCCCTAAAATACTTGTGCTTTGGGAAGAAAATTGGTCTCGAGTGGTAAATTTTAAAAAATATTTCAAATTATTTAAATTAAACCAAATCAATGGATAATAATTATTTTAGTTTCTTTTTCTTTTGCCATTTTTAAAATGGTGATGTAATATCAAATACTTGGAAACTGAGAATAAAGTCACTGGTCCATAACAAGTATCAGCATAATTCAGTATCTCCCTATTTCTTGTGGGAAATTCATGCCTAATCTTAGACAGATTGTCTCCATACTTGCTACCCTTGTGTTTATCACATTGAAGCATTTACCTCCTTGGACAGACAAGCAGACATCTCATTGTCATCACTCAACAGCAATAATTTCAGGGTGAAGTGCCTACTTGTGTCATTGACAAAATCATCTGTTTCCTTTTGCTAAGAAAGTGACAGTAATCCCTCTCTGCTGACCAGGGTACTCACCCAGGTTTTATTTACAAATTCAGCCCCCGGTTACTGACACGAAAGAACCATGTTTATATCACTCTCATCTGAGATTCCTGGTTTGTGACTTCACAATGTCATCACTCCCAGGGAGGATAGTGGCTGAGGTGATCTGTGCTTGTTGCTGTAAAAGAGGCTTGCAACTGCAGAGTGTTTAGAGCCAGCCTTCTACAAGTACCCTGGTATCTACCTATCACTCATTTCAGCACTTAAAATCCTTTGCGATATGAATGGGAAGAAAACTGCTCAGGGATCAGTGAAATATATGTCTCAGTTTTGTAGAAGATTTCATAGTAAGTAACATAGAAAAGAAAAGATGAGGGTGTTTTTTGGCAATGAGACAATGAGCCCACTAGTCCTGACAGTTGTCAGATTTTAATACTGAGATTTTTTTGTACATATGCTAAATTACTGAAAAAGTCTTAATTTATTTTGGATGAGTAAATAGCTAAATGTCAGGATCTTCAGAGCACTTGAAAGAACTCAAAAAAAAGGGTCTAGGTTTTTAAATAAAGGTTTTCTTCTCTTTGGAGAAGAGAACAACAACATGAGAGTTTGAGTATTTGTGGAAAAAAACTGAAACAGCAATTGTTGCACATTGTTACTAGCGAAACCATTAGACATTTTCCAAACACATTAACACCTTTGGCATTTTATGTTCTAAATGCCTAAGAAAACAATAAATTGATTTCATGTTGTATTACTGCTGCTCAGCTGTAGGGGATGGCATTAAATCTCATTAAAGGTAAAATAAAATCAAAGTAATCTATTTAAAGTGTGGACCACTTAGTTGGAAGGGGAAAGAATAATAAGTCCTAGAAGGCCATGATGTCAGATACAAATCCTGCATTTGACATTTTACTATAAATTTGTTGTTGATGTAAGCTATCTTTTTCCAAAGCTGTTCAGTTGGAAAATTATGTTCAGGGTCCAGTGGGACAGAAGCATGCCTTTTAGTCAACCGTTTCAGTGGAGGAAATGGGCTGTGCATCCACATTAGCCCCTGACTTGCTGATTTCTGCACATACTGATCAAAAATGGGACATCTGTTTCTGTATTTGTTCCGATATTGTTCACAGGTAAATACAATGTCCATTGTAATGAATTGCTTTGGAACAACTACCATGCCTTTGAATTTGTACTTCACAGTTGCAATAATGATATGTTCTTTTAAGATTAAGTACATCTGGTTTTTCATTATAAAAAAGACCAAATGACAGATATTTGGAACTTTATTTTCAAAGAATTAACTATTTTACTTGCTTGGAGGAAGAATCTCAACTGACCTCCAGTGCCTTAAATGAAGAACTGTCATATACAACCTGCCTTGGACCAGTCCTATGTGGTGCTTTATTAACAACCTAGATAATGTAATAAAGTGTCAACTAGAACAACAGCATCAGAATTCAAAGTTGTCTTGATACACAATAGAGTGATCAATGAGATAAACTTTGATGAAGTGTACTGTATTTTACCTCAGGTAGGAGCTGAAACCCAGAGCACAGATTTGGAGGAAGCAGCACAGCAAGAAAGAATCTACTGTTGTAATGAAAAACAGACAAGGGAAAGTCACTACCATCCCCTTTTCTAAACCTGCTAATTAAAACTTTAGCATGAGAACTACACATCCACTTAAAGGAAGATCTAGAGGAGGTGAGAAAAATCTACATGAGCTGCAAAAATGTAAGAGAACAAAGTACAGGGATATTATCAAGTTGTTTGATTTTTTCTGATGGCTATTTCACAAGTTATCTAGCAAAAAAAAGAGAAATATGATTTCACAAATAGAATGGATAGAAAAAGCTGTTAGTTCGGTTCCATGTTTCTATGCCCAATAGTAAATTAATTTTGCATAAAGTAATTCTATGGTAAAGATTTCACTGGATATTTTAATAACTTCCTAATTATTAAAAAAATACTAAGTAATAGAGAAGTTGTGGAATTCCATTTACTGTAACTGTTTGGTTTTTTTTTAAAGGAACATCTCATTTATTTGAATAACTTAATTATAAGCTATTCAGACAAATAAAATAAAACTTCAGCTCATTCCTGACACAATATATTTTCTGAATGCAGCCAAGTAAGTCAGTTGAGGGAAAGTTTACCACAGAAACTGAATCCCCCCTTCTTTCTCCGAATGGACTCTAAGACCAAAGACCACAGTCCCTGTTTCAGTAAATTTACTAATATCTCCTGAAGTTTTTGAAACACTGTCAAACTTCTCAAAAGTGTAAATCAGAATCTGATTAGTAGCAGACTCTTTTGTTTAATCCATACTTTAAAGTAAATACCTATAAAGTTAATCTTCATGGACAAAGATATGCATCCATTATGTTTGATTTGATTATTCAACTCTGTTGTAAAAGGGAGTAGGACTTGACATAATGCCTAAGAATAAAGGAATTTTTTGTGACTTGTAAATATTTTCAAGAGGACAGTTTAATAAGTGAAACTGTACACCCAAACAGAGCAATTCTCTTCAATTTCCACAATCAATCTGAGCAAAATTAACTCCAGCTGAGATATCCAGCTTATATAAAAAGATGCCTCCAGCTCATTCCAACCAAGCTATGGGGTTTATTTGACCCTAAAAGAGTCAGGCCTCAAACACTGAACAGTTTCACATTATGTTGCACATTATGCGAAAGAGGCATCCATGAAATCCAGCAATAAAAAAGTCTAACATCAAAGAGATTTGTGAGTTATATTTTCAGTATTGACATTCATCACGTGGTTTTTGGGACAGAATAACTCATTAGCAGTGTGACTGTGTGTTAGTGGCATAGAGCAACACGCCCAAGGGCTTGCAGTAGTATTTCAGTAGTGTAGACTGATGGTCAGATTATAATGCACCCTGTTTGCTTCCATATTCTATTCCTGTTGTTTTCTTATTCATGGTCAGAAACGTGTTTTCTTCATCATTAAAGTGAAAGATTGCCTCTTAGCCAGGGAAAAGGGAAATTATGGTTCTGGTGTGTAGTCTAGATTTAATTCTCTTACTAAATATGCAATAGTTAATGCCTGTAATTTCAAATCTGTAGAATTCATCACAGAAAAATATAGACAAGAACATAGAAAGAAAACCAGGAGAATCAGAATGCTAAATAGTCTTTGTTTAAATAAAAATGAAGTATTCATCACCGTGCATCACATTTCATAATATAGCTTCTTTTCTATTCTACGTTTTCTCTAAATTTAATCATATGTTTTCTTTTTGACAGTGTTAAAATCAGATCTATGGAAAGGGGAGTCTGCTGTTAAAGGTTTGTCTTATCACAAGAACACGTTTGACAATATATTGTCTCCTGCATTTGCTATAAAGGTCATCTGCTACCACATACATTGAACCCCAGAATATCAGTAGACTGATATTTAGAAGGAAAAAATATATGCACTGTTATAATCAGAAAACAAAATTAAATCAGTGCAGCAGTGAAAGTGAAAAACCTGTGATAAATTCTTCTTTCAGAAGTCTCCGCTAGCTGTCATTTTGTGACAAGTTGATCCATGAAGTTACAAGATATGAAACGTGATTAAGGTCCACTTTTTCAGAAAACGTGCTACTGATTGCACTTTTAATCTAGTGCCCAAACAGAAATTATAATTTTTTTAGTCTAAAAAATATAAAAAACAAAAGACTGTAAAATGGCAATTACTTATATTTTGCTTTTTTGTAGTTCTATCATTTGTCTTCTGGGTTTTTTGGTTCTTTTACAATTACTGCAATTGTCAGTTCTCTCACTTTAGAACATGCCTATAATTCAGAAAATTACTCTTCCCTATAGTGGCAATGATTCTTCTCTGGTTGATATCTTCTCATTTTAGTACATGTTAGTAGGCCAGCAAAGTTTCAGATTTCAGAAATTATGAATCGTATAAACACCATTTGTTATCATCATATTTGAAGATATGGCAAACATATCTTCATCCAGGCAAACATACACCATGAATAGCAACTCCACAATACTGGATTAAGCAGTTCACAAACACAATAAAGACTGGAAACACTTCCTTTAAGACACATTGTATGTGTTTTGAAAACCTATGTTTCTAGATGGTAAGTTTGTTAATCAAAGAGAATATAAATGTGTAAATTGCAAATTATTAAAATTATAATCATATATGAAAAGTAAGTCCATTTATTTTCAGAAACTTCTAATTCAAAAGACCTCTGCAAAGGAAATAGTTACTGTTAACAAAATATCATGAGAAGCATTTTGTATGCTCAAGAGTTTCATGATATACCCCTCTCAGCCTTCTGATGTATGGCAATTTTCTTGTCACAATGATTGTTCACAGCTGTGCTGTGAGTTTTCTACTTTAAAAAAGTATGATCCTTTCTTTCTCAAACTACATTTAAATATCCAAGTTTGGATCATATGTGAATATTTCAGTTTTTGCCTTGGAAACCATCTAATTTCTATATATTTCCCAAACGCATATTTACTCTTCATCTGGTGATATATTTACAATATTATTTATGGAAGTATGAAACTTTTAATCTTTTTTATATTACACTGAATATACATTCTTTCAAACAATTTAATGAAAATATAAATTACCTGTGATAGACCACCAGTGTTAAATTCCATCTAATTTTCATGATCTCACATCGGTGATGACTCTCAGTCATTATTAATAATCTTGCTGGAAGATGCACTTAATAGAAAATCCAAGGAAACAGTAGGTATGGAATAGATGATAAAAGACCATGGGGAACTCAGTAGTTGGGAAACCAAGTGCACAGTACAGTAAAGCATCTGGAGCTATTAAATTACAGATTTAGTTTAAAATATAGTAAATGTACTTTGGAATATGAATCCCTCTTTTTACTTAGAGAAATGTCATCATTATCTGTAGAACTCTTGAAGGGAAAAAATGAAAGTTCTCATAAAGAAGGTATACTGGCATAAATACAAGCCGAACTGATGCCAAGTCTTGCAGTAATTTTGTTCTGGTTTTTTTTAATAGTTATTTTTCCACTTGATTCACATCACAAATCCCAGTTTTGGGGTTCTAGCTACTTAGATCTGTTGTCATCAATCCAGGAGCCATAAACTATTTGTGGGGAAGACACAGTCATGCCTATAGTGAACTTTCTTCTCCCAAACTGTGCTCCTGCTGCTAGAACAGACTCACAAATGATGGGGTACACCTGTACTGAATAACACATGCAGAAAGATCTTAAATGTTTCTCTCTTCCCCTAAATTTCCAGAACTACTGATGGCCGTAGCAAATATATGATCCAATTCAAAATTATTTTAAATCGCTACTTTCAAGATCCAAAATGTCCTCCCTACAGGCGTGGTTGCAAATGCAACCCTTTACGACCTGCAGACACATGGGTTCGTATCTGTGAAACGTACTTCCATATTCTGAAAGTTCTAGTTTACTGTTTCTACCAAAATGAAAGACCTGGTCATGTAGCAATGGCTCATCTAACTAGGTCCTGAAGAATGAGACACAACTGAAAACATAGGTAGTTTGCAATCCCATGAGGTGGAGGTTGGAAGGGCTTGTGGCTGATTCACAAACATTACAGATGGCAATCCATTATGCATAGTTCATGTATTTCCTCTCCACTGCAATATTTTTTGTTAAAACAGAAGCAGTAGTGGAGTTGGTTCCATCGGGCTGTGTTCCCTAGGGAGCACGTTAGTTGGTGCTTTCCAGAAATGGCTAGCCTGGAGCAACACAGACATATATCAGAAGCTAGGACCAGTGCCTCTAAAACATAGACTTAATAAGATAAACCCAACAGACGACAGAAAGCTGGTTGCAACTGTGTCCAAAGTGAGCTGAGATTGCTTTGTTCGCAGGACGTCTAAAGATAAGAACCTCAACTGCCTAAGGAAGATTTAAGAGAATACAAACAAGGAGATAAAGATCTCAGTCAAGCAATATTTCTAGTCTACATTAGAATTAGAAAGAGTTAAATGAAGCTGCCCTGAAGGCTGAAAAGAATGAGATTTTTAGATACCAACAGATGTTAGAACATGTAATGGCTTTTTTATGATGCATTCTTCAGCACACATTAAATACTTCTATATACCATTCAATTAAAACAAAAAACTAAATATGGCAAAGCATGGTAAAATTACCCTGATATATCCAAATGTCGTTATTCTGCCAGTAATATCATTGCAATTAACACTGATGTAGGAAAAAGTTAGGCAAAACTTAGCTGAGGTTCTTTTTCATGTAGTAAAACCAAACAGTTTCAAACTATATTTTTATTTCTCAACAGCTGACAACAAGCATTTGCAGCCTACCATTCTATGTCTAAGGCAAAACTGATAGAGCCTAATAATAACCCAGGATAACCCAGTAACAGATAACAAGGGGATGTGTGATATGTAAATCACAAAGATGACTGGAATTAAGATGTGTTCTCCAACTAGCACTCAGATTTTGTTTTGAGAGATAGTGCAACAACATCTTTATGTGTAAGCGGCACAGAAATAGAAGTTATTTGGAAGTGATAAAGTAAATTCCTACAAATGAAAATGTAATACAGGTAACCTTTGGCCTAGATGAGACATAGGATGATAACTGTTTAAGGATTTTAAAAGTGAGAAATAGAGATACTCCCAAAATATATTTTAGGTGGCAGGAAGAACACTGTACTACATCATTAATACAACATCAGAAAAGATAGCTTGAATTAGAACGTAACTTCCACTCCTCTGCACTCTTGTAATTAATCTTTTGTCACTCAGAGAGCAAAACCCATTACAATGCTGCCATTTGGGAGGTGGCAAATATGTCCTCATTTTTTATTTTTGCCCCAACCCAGGTAACAAAGAATTCAGTAACAGAGATGAAAATAAAACCTGGATGCATCAACTGAAAACTGGTTATGAGACACCAGAGCTATGTCATGAGCTATTTAGGAAAACAGATTTGCAACATGACCCTTAAAGAAAAGAAAGGAAAAGGAAGGAAAAGGGTAAAGGTAAGACATCTTAATACCTGAGGTTTTTATGGGTCTACTATTTTTGAGAGTTTTCATATATTCTCTGCTGGAAGAGAAATTGACCGAAAATGCAAATGAGGACAAAGACTAAAGGTTTGATAGCCCCAAGAGCCTGGGGAAAAGGCTGAATGTTGCAAGGTGCTGACACAGGGTAGGAAACGAAGAGAAGCTTCGTAGACCTGAAGCAACTCACTAGATTAAAAAAATTATCTGTCATTGAATAGGGCTTTCAGAATTGTAACCCCCAGGATCAGATCCATTCAGTGTTCATCAGAAAGTGTTCTTTACACAGCATTTTAGCAGAATTTTGTCTTTAGGAGACTAAGATACAAATGTCCAACTAGTTTTTGAGGAAAATCTGCATTGTTCCAGGAAAAGGAAGAAGGTGAAGCTCTTGAAACTGAGGTTCTCACAGTACAAAGATTTTTGCATCTACTAAATTATATTCACTTGCAAATCAATGGCATTTATATGAGATGTAAATATATAAAAAGTTGTCAGGAATATGATTGCTTCATGTAGATCTTGCACAGAAAAAAAGTCCTCATGGTTAAATATGAAGAGTTCTGAGCAGACAAAAATTCCTTTCTTCTGGCCTATATTCTGAAAAAATCAAAGTCTAATGCACAATATTTACATTTCCCATGATAATTTCTATTGCAATAGAAATGACAGCATCTATTAAATATGTTACACTGCTTATTCCACTACAGAAGTGTACCCTGAACCCAGAAACAAGGAAATTTCAAAACCTCATTCCAGGATGCTATAATGTCAGTTTTTGCAGTACAGTGCTTTTTTAAAGCAAAAAACTTCTTTTTTCTGTAAAAATATTACAGATGAATTATCTCTATCTCTTCCCTGAAAAAAATCACTTACAGAAGCCTTATTGATTGATGAGGTTTTTTTGTATTTCTCTGTTGCTAAGAGATTGTCATTTTGATCATATTAATTAATGATTGCTTTATCATGACAGGTATTACTCCTAATTTCTCAAATCGAAGTAGGAACACTCAGCCAAGTCTTCAGCTCTGAAATACCAGCTGGCCATAACTCAACTTCAGTTTCTTTAGAGAAGCATCAAGTAACCTGATATAGATTGATTCAATACAGCCTACTTCCCCACTGGTGAGGAGTGATGCAGGGAACATACTTTCTGTACAAGAATGATTTGATACTCAAATCCTCATACATCCATGGCATTTAATTTACAACTACATAATTGAATATTTCTTGTTGATGCTATGAGTTCTATGTTTAGGAAGTGAACAGCCTCTGCTAGGTATCTGTACATGTCAACTGATTTTACTGTGTAACAGGTAAACCACAAATGGAAGAAAAAGGACCTGCTGATTAGTTTAGAAAACGACAGAAACACTGAGCTGGGTATGTTGTCATAGGAACAGCAAAAGACCAAAATAGTCTGTTGTTCTGCATGGGTGAAATATGAATCTGTATTTTACACCAACACTAAGAGTAATAGTGAAAAAAGGTTAAAAAGAATGTAGGGTTCAAAATTCAGACCTTAGTTAAGAATTGTCAGAACTGATATGGACAGAGTTCTTAAATTCATGTGGTTTTAAAACATTTGCAACTGTAGCCTGAAATCCTATTTTGCACACTTGCTATTTTTCTTCTACCATTCAATGCTACAAGCAACGAAGTGTAGTGCATTCAGTTCTGGGTTTAGAAGGTGAATTTTCTGCAGCAATCAAGAATGCTTCAGCCTACCCCACAGCCTTCTGCACTGCCCCTTTGTCCCTGCTCTGTCTCTAGCATTTGCCCTCACACAACACATTTGCTTACCACCTCCTACAACCCCCCACCAATGCTCCCAGTCTTCTGGCCTTTAAATCTGGTCAGTTGTCAGCCTTGTACTGATTTATACCATATGTCAACATTTAGGCTCATTTACTTCCTGACTCTTTTCTTTACAATTTTTTCTCCCTTTTACTCCCAAATCTGTCTATTAATCCTTTCTCACCTTTCCTATCATATCCATCCTTTTATTTTTCATGCTCACTATCTACCAACAGCAGATGTAATGGTTAACAAAGACAGACTTACCAAGACTTTTCAGCTCTTTTCCTCCCCAGCTTAGATGTTAACAGGTTAGAGGAAGAATTAGAAGAAAAAAGCAGGAACAAAAAGGCCTGGAAATACCATGCAAGTCTTCTACAGTCCTATCAACACTTACAAAATTGTATTTTTTTGTAATTTAGATAACTTATAGAAAGATCTCTGTATGAGTAACAAATAAATCTTGTATTTTTTATAATGTGACGAAAGCAGGGTAAGTCACATAATTGCTAATAAAATACTATTTAATTTAGAGTTAAAAAAACTTTTTAAATGCAAATGTAAATTTTAAATTTTAAATTTAAACTTTAAATGTAAAAGTGAACTTTTTATTCTAACTTGGATATAAGAACACTTTTCTCCTAATCTGCTCCTCAGAAATGTCAATTATTTTAATCTAAACTATTCCTTGAAATGTTCTGTATATTTTAGAAATGTCTTCTTGAAAATATTTGCTTAAATTGATTAAACTGTAACAAAGTTGTGAGGAACTGAAAACAGATATCCATAGAAAGTATCAGAAAAATTCAGATATAGACTTTAAACAATTCATATACACTTCGATGTATTCGAAATGGTCATATAAGCAACAAATATCAACCTGGGAGTTACTTCCCTGTTATATTAGTTAGAAATATGATCAACAGGAAATAATAAACTTGGTCCAAAATTTTTGCATCTTAAGAATTTATTAAAACTGAAAGTTCTCTATCAGTAAGGAGGGGAAAGAAAACAACTCTATGGTACTTTAATGTTGTCTGTAGAAACTTTTCATGCAGGTAATGCAGCTCCTGAGAATTTTTTAAGAATAAAGAAGGTAAACTGCAATGATGTATTTCAAATATGAACAAAGCTCATCAATGAACTAAATCGACTGCTTCTTACACTGACTACTGAAAACTAGCAAATGTTTGCATTGACATAGATTGAGATGGTAAAGTATTACTAAATCTTAGTGTTTAGAGTTACGCAGAAGCTCTGTCATCTTTGCTGTTCAATATTGATAATTTTCATATTGATTCTTTCTCTGGGATTACTACTGCAGGTCTGACCATTGCTTTATTGGGTTCCTGTCCCCGGCTCCTGCTCAGCCCTAGAGTTTCATATATCTGGGAAGAATAAAACAGGCTATGCTTAAATGGTTTGGAAGGGCAGATTATCCCCTGCTTCTACGGCAGGCTGGAGAACTTCATCTCTATGCCTCACAGATTTAGAGTTATCTGCTTCTGAGTGCAGCCTCCAGGGCAGGAAATACAATGCTCTAAGGAGAGTTACCAGAGAATCCCATCCTCATTCCACCCCTCCTCACTAGAAGTGGAACACTAATTGATGTCCCACATGCTGGGAGTAACGAGGCTATTACCAAGAGTGCTGAAATTTTTCAGCAGCTCTCGGAAAGATTAGAAGTGATAAGGAAAAGTCACGTAACAATGTGGTCACTCAGAAGGTAACATCTCACTTCAAACTACACAAATGATTACCAACACATGCACGTCATCTACTCTCTATTATGCCTCATTTAGATAATGAAATGCTTTGGCAGCTAGTCATAGATTTGCAAGACAGAACATACTAACAGAATAGATATTATGAAATAACAGGACATTTTAGCACATAACTGATCAGTTGCACATTGCATTTAATCCACAGGGGCTTCTTTTTACTATAATCTCATTTTATTGAATGACAGAGGGTTCTATAAATATCTAAATGTCATCACCGCTAATTCTTTTATTGACAACCATTTCGCTGAGAAACACCGCAGGTATTTCTAAACTAATTTACAAAATAGCAAATGCCAGAGACACCATGTGGTATTCATAATGCACTGTTATGAAAGCAGAACAAATTTGATTTCTTTAGTAGATGAAAAGCTGGCAATGATAAGCAACTTTTGAAAACAAGAACCACAAAAAAATGCTAGTTTAAGTCATGAAAGATTTAAGGAAATATAGCTGCTATAAAATCTAGCCTTTCTGGTGCCAAAAACTATTAAACTAAAAACAGATGCAATCACATGGAAAATAGAACTTCCTGTTCTGTTTTCTATTTTCTAAACCCTCACTGTATCTGTGAAAGTGAGCACGGGAAAAGAGAGGTTTTTTCAAGGATCTGAAGTAGGGTTAAATCAGAGTTATTCCATGAGACCATGGTAGTTTGCCGTCATATGAGAAATGAGTTACAGTCTGCTCCTGAACCTCTGCAGCAGTTTTAAAGTTTTACACCCTTTTAGGGGGTATTCACCAGATTTAAGAGTCCTGGAGTGAGGGGCTGTGTTGACAAGCTAATATAAAGCCCTCAGTTAGTCAGTGGAGACAATGGCTCTTGGGAATGAGGTTATGGATAAAAAGTTCATCTAGATATTGTGAATCTCCCTATGGATGAAACTACAATTGCTCTGACCTGTGCCATTATCCAATATTTATTTGTATCTCTCACCAACAAGTCTCAGCAACCTTTAAAGGAAGATCAATGTTGATTTCTAAAGAGATAGAGCATGAATTTATATTTTAGACACTCTCAGCCCAGAAACTGAAGTTGCAGAGTCATGTAGTCAAAGAAAGTTTTAATAAAGATAACCTGCCTTATATATACTATTATTTTTTTATTAGATACAAAGTCATAAAAATAACTTTTCAAGAAGGTATTTTGCCATCTAAGTAGAAATCAGCTATTTTGAAACTTGTTTCTGTGTTGAATCTGTGTTGCCTTGTAATGAGAGGCACAATCTCATGCATCCTGTCCTTTTAGCATCCAAACTCACCACATGGAAACTCAAAAGATCTTGGATGATGCTAATGAAATCTGCAGGGCATATTTTTATTAGAGTTCAAATTTTCCAAATGAAGTCCACATTAATTCTTTCCTTGTTTGGAGTCTAAATCCTTGCAGGAATAGATGAGCTAAGAAAACATACTCAGTCTTCTGAGCCCAGGACTGATTAGAAAGTTTAATATTATCTATTAATTGAAAAAAAAAAATAAACCAATAATTTTTTTAAAGGTAGATGTATTTTGTTAACAGAGGTTACAATTCAATATAACTGTTCAAATGAATGAAATACTTAAATACAAATAATCTGAAAATCATGGGCCAATCTGTGACCTAGGAGCACACCAGTGCCACTGTTGCCCATTAAAGTAGATGTTACTGAGGGCAGATTCTGGTCACTGTATCTCCAGAATGACCTCATTTATGTTACAGTACACACAGGGGTATAAAGCCAACTTCTGGGAAAAAAAACTTCAGGTGTCAGACACTGAATTATCCCTTTCAGTTAAGATGCAGTATTCAAAATCACATCTATTGTTCTCATAGTCAATGCATGACTTTTTAAAAGAAATATCTTGTGCTACCTGTATTTAAAAACACTGTCTTTATTTCACATATCAAAACCTGTTATATGCTACTATTGTCATCTCAAATAAAAATGTTTCTGTGATATCTTAGTCCATTACTGCATGTTTCATTTCACTTGCAAGGTAATTAATTATTATTTCAAGTGAAATTTTTGGTTTCTTTTGTTTTCCTTCAGAGAGAGCAGAACTGAGTCCTATGTATGCAGTGATCCAGCTTTGAATACCTTGTAAGATCCCTGCATTCTCAAGTGGAATAAATAAATAGTTCTCTCTGTAGGATGCTGAGAAGAGAAAATTAAATCTAAAACCATATTTAGATTTCAAAATACTTTGAAATTTAAAGAACTGGCTACCAATGTAAAACATTTTGTTTCATGCATTTCTGTGCAGTGAATGGAGCTATGCCCCTGCTCCCTGTTAATACTGTGAAAGAAAATGAAAAGTGGGAGTTGTCCAGCCTTTCAAACAAATTCTGCAATATTTGCAAGGCAACTCTTTAAATTCTACTGATCCTTATACCAAGTAGTAATAATATGATTTTGCAGTAGCATTTAAAATTTCAATGGTCAAAAAAGATCAGAAAAACTTGTTTTTCCTCCAGAAATGGATACATATCTGATTTAGCATAGGTTCCAGGAAATGGAAGAAAACATCTAAGGAGTCCTACTAATATACCAGCAGAAGTGTTTGAAGGACAGTGGGGCAATAAGGAAATGGAGAATTTTTGGGCACCAGACACAAAGACTGAGTGCTAGAAGCTGATCAAGAGATTGTATGCGAGGCAAAAATACATTAAAGGTAATTCTGCACATAAAGAGCTGTGTGAAAATCACTTCAGAGAAATAAAATGCACCTGTTGATAGAGAAGAAGACTTTGTACCTATATTCCTTGTAGTGTCTTCTCTATCACATTCTTTACTTAAAGAGTGGTCCACTGTTTTAGGTCTGTACTGACATAGCTGTCTTCCAAATCTAAGGAACTTAAAATGATTGGTTTTACCCTGAAAGAAAGGGGATACATTCCTACTGTATTTTAGTCTAAGTTAACCCAAGTTAACCAAATTTTGGATGCCTTGCTGAACTATACTTCTTATGGACTTTGTTATGTGCTGGATAATTTGTCTCAGAAAGCTGTTGTCAAAAGATTGTTCTTTTTCTTTTTTTGTCATAACGATATGTTTCTGTCTTCATAAATCAAAAAATATTGTATTTATTTTGTGGGATTTTAAAATCAGTTAGAGAGAAAACAAAATAAGATCTTAGGAAGCCAACACACTTTCTTCATACCTTTAAAATATCAAACAGGTTTTGCAAAATTCTTAGTAAATTTGAATTCTATTTTGTACATAGAAACATCAAAGAAATGTAACAGTGGAATCACTTATTATGTAGCTATGGCCTTGAGCATCCTAATTTATCTTTGAAGTTAGACGAGTTTAGACTAGATGATCTACAATGTCTCTTTTTCCCTCTCTGAACTCTTTTTTTCCTATGAATAGGATCATCAAAGAATATAACCAGTGATGGAAGACAACTTTCAAATTTAGATCTGAAGCCATTTTAATATTAAAGTGCCATTTTTATTGCATAGGTGACTTAAAAGAGTAAGGTTACTTTTTTCAGATGGCACAAAATATTTAGTATTATTATGTTACATATATGTGGGGATAAGTTTAGGGGTGATTAGGATGGTATTAGGTTGACAGTTGCACTAGATGACTTTGGAGGTTTCTTTCAACCTTGATAATTATGTGATATTTAAATGGAAATTAGAGCTTTTTAAATGGGTAACAGAGATCCTAACTGCCATAGGCTCTAAAACTTTCTGTCATCTCCCTACAGGAAAAAGTGTTTAATTGTAAGGAATTTCTGTAAGTTTGCAGGGAGAACATACCCCAAAACCCAAGTGAAATTATGTATTTCACTGAGACACCTATTGGCCTTACACCTCATCTTAAAGCTAAAGACAAGTCCAAAGTAAATTTATTAAGATATACTTAATTGAAATGAGAATTTAATGCAAAAATTGTAGGCTTCTGAGATTAGTTATTTGAGCGCTTGGAGAGAGCAGGGATCTTTGCTTTCTTTTAAATACCTAAGAAATGTCTTCACCTATCGCATGCCTCCACACATATACAAACATATTTACAGTTGTAGAAAACTCACTGGCAAGTGAAGTTTGTTCAATTGTATCACATGCAATCTATGTTATTCCAAACATGCAAAACATTTTTCCCTCTTAACACAGGATGACATGACCTACATTCTCCCAAGACATTAGTCTTTCTGATGCTGAACACCTCAGAATAGCCACAAGCCTTAAGTAGAGCAGTGACACCTCATTTTTGTGCATAAAATTGTGTGCCTCTCATCTCCTTTTGACTTTGTATACTTTAAACCTTTAGACTTTGTACATTTTAAACCACTTCTAGTTTTTCTTGGTCAGCATTGATCAGAAAGGAGCATTACCTCCTGTGTGACTAACCCTTAATTTCGAAACCTAAAATTAGTTGGGCATGCTCGCCCTCTGGAAGCTTTCAAAGGCATTCATATCTGTTAACTACTTGGGAAATTCCAGCCTTATTTTGGATATAACACCAAATATCACTGGATCCTTGAAATTCTTGATGACATTTCTTTATTTGAGCTATGTAGACTAGATTTCCATTATAAATGCCTGAATCACATTTTGAAAAACCTCCTCTGGTTCCATTTGGCATACAGGTGATAAACAGAGATTAGCTCTGTAACCCTGTTTCCTTTAGGCTTGGCAGTGGGCTTGTTCCTTCATTGTCTTCAGAGTGTTTGTAATCAGGATCTCAGATTAGTGAGAAATAAGCAGTGCCACCTTATAGATTCTCAGTGGTAGGGCCAGAGTGCAGGCTCCCTTCTATACTAAAAGTGTAAGGCCTCAAAAATCAATGGGAAAAATTTCAGCTATTCTTTCTGAGACAGAGGCTTGCTCAACATAGTACTTAATGTCTGTAAACACATGTGCAGCTCCAAACAACTGCAAACAAACCATCCCTGAAGAATTAAACTTCTTGAGACTCAAAATTGTGGGATTTAGTATGTTTTGTGAGCACTGCCTGCTGAATTTCACATTCTGATACTATGTCCTTCATATTTAACTCAAAGTAGTAAAAGCTTCCCGTCTAAATATAATAATTTTATTCCATGAATAAAAATTGAACAGGTGGAAAAATCCTTTGTGCAATATCAGCACAGATGAATAACACATCAGAACGCTTGGTTGTTAATGGCTATCCGATGTCCAGCCAAATAAAAAGAGACCAAAAAATTATCAGCTCTGTGGTACTGAAGTTCTGGAAAAAAACCTTGCTGCTGTATCTAATAACACTAGCATCAATCTAAACCAAAAAACAAAAACAGATGAAGAAAGAAAAAGTATAAATCTAATATCTAACAGGATCATAACAGCTGTTCAGCCTCATAGATTTTTGAATTAGAGGTAAACAGAATTTTCCAATGCAGTAGGAAACAAGCACGTATATGTGATTCACTCATAATCAGAAGCAAATAATTTGAAGTCACTTTGATGGGCAAGGAACCATTGAAAGGTAGAGAATTCCTTTTTATTTACTATTCTTTCTAAACATCCGAGTCACACTTTAAATAATCAACAAATATTAAGATAAAAAGATTTAAAATGTGGTTTTTTAAATTACATCAGACAGAAATACTCTAAAACAACTGGTGATAAATATATATAGACCCTCCAGATTTCGTGATGACATCCCAAAAGGTTGTGTGTATAGGACACATTGAAATGTTATGACACAGAACATCATTCAGATGAAAGCATTTCCTTTTGTTTTCCCACACAGATTAAAAAAAAAGTTCATGTCTGATATATTCAGGTTTTTTCCAGATGTCTAATTATCTAGCTATTAATAACTGAAATGAAATTCCCTAGAAACTGATACTCTGAAACTGAGAAATTGACTTTATCTACAGAATTCCAAATTAAATAGCTACAACACTCTACAACAGGGATGTCATAACATGCTGCAAACACTGACTCTTTATTTAGTGTTTTCTATTCATTTTTTCCTCAAGGAAAGTCCTGAAAGCCTCTAGAGTAATACCAACACCCTATGTGTTCCTCTTCTTGCTCTATAATATTAATACTTACACTTACATACAAATCAGATACAGGCAGCACTTCAGTAACGTCCTCTGATCTGAGGAGCTTCTCTACTCAATTTTATGTGTTTGTGACCACTGACATGAAGCTGAATAGGTTCAGCTGTGTGGATTCTGTGTTTCCCCTGAAAAGAACTAGAGAATAGTGTCATTTGGCTCTCTGTAGCAGACTCTGTAAAATAGTTAGCTCTTTCTAAAAAGCAGTGTGATATCATCTTAATTTCACCCACACTTTCCCTGAACTAATATTTAATTAGAGATCTTTACCAACAGATACTTCAAATTCCTTCCTTTTTTTTTTTTTTTTTATTATTATTTTGGGTTTGCTCAGGAATTCAGAATCAAAAAGGATGACCAGTAGGTTAATGACTCTTCACTCTTCTTCCCTTCTGCAAGAAAACAGAAGTTGATTGGAATTTTAATTTTGTTTCAGTAGCTCCCAGAGTTTAACTACAGGAGTCCATGAACTTTACATGAGAGGGATAACTCAAAAGATCCAAAATTTTAAGTACAGTTTATTCCTTTAATTAATAAATGTTTTTTTATATTCTGAAAGATTACCACAACTGCAAGCAGCAGGAGAAAAATCCACTGTTAAATTACTTTGTAACAAGAAGCAGTAAAATAAGTGTTTTCCTCCAAATTACAGTTCAATTCTCAAGCATCAAAGAAAGTACCTTTATATCAATAAAGAAATCCTTCATACTCATAAAGTCAAGTTAAACACCTCCCATTAGTTGAATGGTATTCATTCTACACTGTTTTAGTATGTTCATACCATAATATTCATCTAATATATACAAGTAAAGTAAAAATAAAGTATATTTTTAGGCTTTCTAAAAAACATCTTCTCCTGATTTAGAATTACATGTATGGAAATTATTTTCAAAAAAGGTATTACTAGATATGTGTTTGGTCACAATTTTAACTATAAAAGGGTTTTTTTTTTTAATATAAATCCAAGTAATATGGAAAGAAGACTATGAGAAGAGAGATAAAATGCAGACCTTGTTTTCATTGCAATATTTCTGTGGTAATAAAGATATTTAAAGCTCTTTGTTATGCTCAGATTTCTCTGTTGTTTGCAAGTTTATCTGACTATTCAAACAAACTCAGCTCTTGAAAGTAAATTATGTATCTTTTGTAGTAGGTAAATGCTGAAGTACCACAATGCTGCTGTGACAGAAGATTCCTGTCCTTAAGAACATAATTACATTAAATGTGCATTGAGTAGTTAAATAGCTAGATAAGCAATGAAGATAAATCAGGTAAAAATTAACAGATAAAACTCTGCCTTTCCTGAGACACTTAGCTGAAACCAAGTTCCTGAGCATTCTGTGTTTTGAATTGTTACTTTCTCTTCTGCCTGACGTTAGTGAAAAGAAAGACCTTTCTTTAAAGACATAATTTAAAAAATACCCAGTGGGAGTAAACAAACTGTCTAGAATGGAAAAGTCACAATGACTGCAATGATATCTCGTCTTCAGAAGCAAGATAAAGTATCAACAACAGTGAGAAAGAGGAAAGAAGTGACACACAAAGGTAGCAGGATTTTTGTCTTCAATGATCCAAGTCCAATCATGCAAGTATGGAGGGGAAAACTGACAATGGAGAAAATACACAGTCTAGAATTAAAAAAAAAAAAAATCTATAGCAGTCAAAATATATCCAGCTTTATCAAAACCAGCATGAATTATACACAATAAAGTCATTTTGCCTCTTGGCTTTGGAGATTTTCTTGAAAGAGGATCTGGACACAGTTAAAGGTACCAACTACTTCAATTCAAGCAAGTTTGAAAAAAATTGACTTGTCAGTCTTCCTTCTCTGTCCTTTCATATCTAATTAAAAATCTTTCACGTAAGTACTTTTTCTTTGTGAACAGTTTGACTTTGACACTACAAGGATTTAATTTTTTGACTTCAAAGGACTTCTCACACTGACTTGTAATGTAAAGACTAGTTTTATCCATAGACTACTAATATATTTCATCCACTGAACTTTGAGGATTTATACTTCTTTGTCTTTTGTTATACAAACAGCTGTTTTTGAAATGGAGCATGACCTGCTTTAGATTAATTTAACTGGGGATATTTTCATTAATTGTAGACTAATTTTAAGGGACTTCAAGGGTCCAGTTTCTCAACTGCTTAATATCAGAGAGTTTTCAATGGAAATATGCAAATTTTAAAGATCTGTGGCTATACCTATATGTATAATAGAATTTATTTTTCACAACAGTCTGATTCTAAAGTACTTATTTATTATACAAATGTTTTTAAAGTAGGACAGAGTTAAAATGAGTAAGATGTAAGTTGCAAAATATAATTAGAAAGTATTTATCTCAACATTTATGTAGGTTTTTTTATTTCAAACTTGAATAGATTAGCTTGTTCTTTAGTTTATTTAGGGCTTACATTAATTATTAGAACAAGCTTCACTGTAAATAAGGCTTATGCAAAAGTGCTATAAATAGTAATACACAGAATTATTTTTTATAAGTAAACACAAATTAAAGTTGAAAAAGTACATTTTGTATTGCTTTATTCTCATTTTCATTCTCATAGGTTTTGGTATATATGTTTACTTACCATTTCCCACAGTTCTGTAAAGGAGGGAAGAATGCAGTCATTAGTAAGAATATCTATTTTAACCAAATTATTAAGCAAAAGTGTAAAAATGTACACAGAAGTGGTGAATTCCCTTCTGATGGGTTTAAAGGATAGGTTTGCCTTTGTACCAGGATCACAAAACCACAGAATATCCTGAGCTGGATGAGACCCACAAGGACAGGCATGTCCAACTTCTAACTTCACAGAGGGTAACATAAAAGTTAAAACATATGTCTAAGAGCTTTGGCCAATTGTTTCTTGAACAATGACTGGCTTGGGGCCATAACCACTTTCCATTGCAGTTTGTTCCAGTGCTTGACCATCCTCTCAGTCAAGAATTTTTATCTAGCATCTAATCTGAACTTCCAGCTGCAAATTTAAGCCATTCCTTCATGTGACCAGACACCAGATAGCAGAGATCAGCATGCCCACCTCTGTCCCCATCATGAGGAAATGGTCAACAACAAGGTCACACCTTCATCCCCTCCAAACTGAGCAAACCCAGCATCCTCACCCACCCATACCAAGTCATGTCCTCCACTCCTTTCACCATTGCTGCCCACCTGGGGTCATCATATTATATTTTTATGTCCTACTTATATTGTGGAGCCCTAAACTGTACAGAACACTCCAGCTGAGGCCACAGCAGTGCTGAAGTTTAGCAGGACAACTGCTTCTTTTGACCCCTTCTCTGCACCGTGCTTAAAGCACCTCAGGATACAGTTGGCTCTTTTGGCTACCAGGGAACACTCATGGTTCACAATGAACTTCCAGATCACTTTCTGCAGGGCTGCATGTCAGCCTCTTGTCCCTCAGTTTATACTTCTGTCCAGGCATCCAGAATTACGCTGTCCCAGGTGCAGAATCCAGCATTTGTCCTTGTTTCACGTGGTTATGCCACAATGAAAAAGTTAATGCTGCAATTAAGGAGAAACCTGAAAGAAAAGTATTTTCAATTACAGATCATTCAAAACTATTGTTACAAAGAAATTAAAAGCAAATTCTTTGAGTTATTTCATCCAATACCAATGGGAAAATATTTCTCCACTGAAATCAAAGCTGAGGATTGCATTATTTTGTCAGCCAGACAACTTCCTCTCCCAGGAGAAAAATTAGTTACAGATAAAAAATAAGTAATAACACAGGATAGATGGCTGCTTAGAGTGGGAAGCCTTCAGAAAATTTTAGAGTAATTCCCCTTTGAATGCAATGAATATTTTGCTGTGCAACAAAGCCTCGTTACTCCTGTGGATATGTTAGGAACTTGGGGCATTCTCTGGCTGCAGTTAACCATCCTACTTCCTGGCAAGAAAATGATTAAGCCAAAAGATATTTGTAGTACTCTTGAGAGATATTTTTTTAAAGGAGCTAGTTAATGAACCACATTATGAAAAACAATCTGAAAATTGCTGTGAGTTAAAAATAAAATAAATAAAAATCCTGACCAAACCAAACCAACCAAGCAACCAAAAAAACCCCAAACATAAGAAGCTGAGAAATTCCTTGTGTTCTTGGCTAAAGCTCTTGCTTTCACAGTCCTTGTCAGGAAATGGCTATAATTTAGACAGCACCAATATCCGTAAATGTGATAGAGGTTACGGTTCAGAGGAATTTGTTTAGTGTCTAAAGGAAATAGGGTCTATAGGGGCTTAACCCCAAATGAATCTTTAGACTACAGCATAAGTACTGCAAAAATAATAGAAGAAGGAATTACTTTTTCACTGGGATGAAGATGGGTTTTAGGTTTAACACCTTGCTACCAAACCCAAGTCAGTGAAGAAAGCATCAAACGGTGACATTCTGGCTACTGAAACTGAAATGGCCCTTGTCCTACACATGCAGATTCTGTTGCATTGAGATCCGAGATGAGGTAGGCCAGATACAAGTGAAGATAAGCAAGTTACTGCTTACACGTTCTTTAGGAAAATCTCTTTATAACAATTCATTGTTTGATAAACTGAAAGAGTAATCTAAAGCATAATGCAAGGGTCTGGAAGATTTTAAGATGTCAAATACAACAAAAAGCCCTCAACAGAATGTTATTTTCATTCCTTGTCATTTTTTCCTTTTTGTTAAAGGCTCTATTCTACAACTGTAAGGTAAGATTCATAATTTGGGGTCTTATGTTGAGTGAAACCAATAAGTTCATCCGTCATTTCAGGAAAAGCTGTGCACTTCCAAGAAGATTAACTACGCATTAGATTTTTAAAAGCACTGAAGAAACAGAATTACTTGCATTTCTTCACTCTTTTCGGAAGAACATGACCGGGCTTCATACACACCTTTAAGATTCATAAACACCTAGTCATTTTTGCCTAAAATGTGTTTTTTGGCAGAAGAGATTGGGTTATACCTCTATTCTTAAAGCAGTTGAGGGGAGAGCTTGATGGCAGTAGTGCAATACCTCACAAGGATTCTGCTGAGCAGCACTATTCTCATAGTTCCCGTAGGGACTCAAACCCATTTAATGATCCTCTAGTGACTGTCCTAGACACTTTACAGTCCGCTCCACTCTTCCATTCAAATTTTGCTGCACTGAAAAGAAAAAAAAATAAAATAAATTATTGTATAAGAATAATTATTGTATCAGGGGAGAGGAACGCAAAGTTTTTCAGACTCCTTTTAATATCTAGCCTGATAACATACAGAGCTAAGAACTAGATTCCCATAGAGCACACCCATATTAGCATGTAGTGTTGTATCAGGGTCATGGCTGTGAAGTGAAACCCTCCACTGACTCCCTTAGCACGTGGTTCATCCCTGGAGCCATCCCTGGCACAAGAGTTGAGTTCCTTTTGACTCACTCTAAAGATCTGCTCCTGTGCTGCTTGCTAATGAAGACATAGCCAAATGCAACTCAAAAGTCAGATTAAATATTTATTTGGAGAATAGCTTTAATTCCAGCCTTTTAGGGAGGAAATTCCCTTAGAGATGGAAGGTGTGTGTTTGAACTTCTCAAGATGAGGCAGTGCTTAATCTGAATTCCTTTACAACCTTACTCACTCTTACACTTCTCTTGTAAAAGGAAAGCAGCACTTCTTCAAAGGAAAGCAGTGGGGAATATTGTGTTTCAGTGAAATTTAACTCTGCTGGTTTGCCCTGGTGTTAAACTCCTCCCTTCACAGCAGACACAGCAGAGCCAAAGCACTGCCATACAAGGCCACATCAAAGGTCCTCACAGCCCAACATCCTGTCCCCAGCAGAAGCCTGTAGGAAATGCCTTAGGAAGGATATAATTATAGGACACAAAGTAGTTCTTTACAAACTTGAATCTATTTAATTCCTTTGGTTATTATTACTGCCCTTTCCTGAACACTTTGAAGGTGTAATATTTTTGAGGAGATGAAAAAACAGGAATGTCACAGAGTATAATAGATGTTAGGGTCTCATGATTTGAAATGAAGACATAGGGGTATTTTTCTCGTCATTCTTTTTGTAATAATTTTTAATATCCTATCTGCTTCCAACTGCTACTGGACATGGAGTTTTTTCAAAAAGTCTTTATTACAACTCTAAAATCAGATTCCCAAATGGCTGGTTAAACTGCATTGCTGCACAGGCAAAGTTAGGTTTCGGGGTGGGAGTTCTCTTTACATCATTTCACACTCATCTACATTGACTTTCTTCTGCCATTTTTTCCCCAGCTAACTCAGCAGCCCCTTCACTGTTCTTACAGCCTTACTCTCACTTTGAATGCTTAACATTGTTAGGACACCTTTTCACCTTACTTTCCATATTATTTCCCAAATAATAGCTGAATATTGTGAAAAGCATAGGCTCAGTGCAAATCTCTCTTGGAAAACATGAACATGTATTCCTACGCTTATTTTACAGATTTGTATGCTATTACTTACCCAGGTAAGAATCTTCACTTTCAATACAAGAATCTCATTTGTAGCTGTTAGTAGCTCCCACTAAGACAATATTTCATTGCTTTACCTTCTTTCTTAAGATGAATCCATTCTTAAGCTTTATGCATAGAAGCATAATTTTGGGCATTGAAAATACTTTCAGAACTGGCTGTAGACATAGCTGAAGGAATGAACTGTGTTTACCACCCGATCTAGCTCACTTTTACTAAGGGTAAAAACTTGGAAATGCAGCAGGTGGCTGCTGCCATCACAGGCTGCTGAGGGAGTAAGAAAACAGAACAGAAATTGTTGGGCTAAGAGCAAGTCTCTCTGTGGCAATATAATTCATGCCAGGGACACATTGCTCTGAGCTCTCTTCTGATTCATCTCTAGCAGCTGGACTAGATGATCCTTGTAAATTTCTTCCAAATGAAATTATTCTAATCTAGTCTATTCTATTCTATTCCACTCTATTCTCCCTTAGTGGTCACATCACACATTTTTGTGTCAATGCACCAAAGCATCAAGGCCAAATTCTTTTGCAGAAAAATTGAACTTTACTCAACCTGCCTGTGACTTTCAAGCTACTTCTGAGTCCACAGGAAAAAAAAGAAAAGGAAAGGTTGACTCGGGGTTCACTTTTGGCATTTGTACAAACTTGCCTGTACAGACATCTCGTGTCAGCCTTTTACAAAAGACTAACAGAGTCTCTCAGTTTAAGACTAACAGAGTCTCTCAGTTTATCTAGACAGCTCAGTATTATCAGAACAAACTCCATTTTCTATCAGTGCTTCTGAAATTTCATTTCTCTTGAACAGAAATCCTTTTCTGCAAGAGTACACATCTGAAAATAAAGGGCTCAGGAAAAGGCAGAATCCCTGGAGAATTCAGTTTGGTTCAAATATCAAATAATACTTTGGATCTTAACATGGTATTAAACTAAAAATAGTTTTTCAGTCCTCCATGCAGGAAGGATTTTTTTATTTCATAGAGAAATACAGAGTTTTTTGTCACGTAATCTCCTAGAGCATCCAGACTCATCAGTAGTATAGCTCATCAGTATCTACCTTGCCTGTCAGTCTGTATCATCCTCATCAAGAGCATCTGCTACCACACTGCACAGAGAGAGCTACAGATTCAGTGAACAGGTGTTTATTCAATGCTGAATTTATTTAAAAGGTGTTCTGTTATCAATTGATATGCTTCCAGCAACACCAAGATGTTTCAGGAATAAAAATATCAGGCACTTAATGAGAATTCTGTTTATAACAGATGAGAATACTATGCAACAGGTCAAATTCATTCCTTGGCAACACTGGTTAAAAAGTTTTCCTAGCAAATACCCAAAACCAAGGCAACAAGAGTTGTATCTGCTAATAACAATAACCCTTTGTTGCACGGTGTCTCAACATATCTCATACACTGAGAAAGCCAAGGGAAAATTCAAAGCCTTTCAAGGGAGCAGGAGAACTACAGAAAGCCAAAACTATCATTAGCCTTTATGTAACACTCCTTATAACTGACAGTATGCAAGACAATTAACTCAGGTGTAGAATTGGATGAAATTTGCAGGTTAAATGACTCAAAATAAAAAAGGAAAACATAAATTGTATACATGAAATTTTGAGGCAGGTATTTTCAGAATCCCACATGCTTGTGGCCCCCCTTTTTAAGACAGAGTATACTTTATACCTCCCTTTACCTGGTGAAATAATAATATGCATCTCACATAATGAAATTACAAGAAAATGTGTATTTGTTGCCAGGATGATAAGGAAAGTGCTGCTTTTTAGCACAGCAGGTCATGGTTATATGACTGACATATGAAATAAGTATAATATTATTCTTTTTGTCACATGTACTCTAGAGCTCAAACGTAAATTCTAAGAGATCTCCCCCTTATATGCATCGCTGCAAAAATCTGCAACCATGGAGATTCAGAAAGATCCTGAATTAAAGGCAAGAATAATAGTCTTTGTATATTTAAATTTCCTTTGATGTGTAAAACAGCAGTCATAGTTTTTTTCTGGCAAAAGACTGATACCTGTGGCAGTGAATAAATATGATGTTAGTACAACTGATAGAATCTCATGGAATTCTTGAGTAATTTTTTAATGAAAATATGGACACCAAGAACTGTAGTTAATTATTACTGAAATGAACATACATTCCAAAAATTCCTGTTGTTTCCTAACAACATATTTGTAACAGAGAAGAGGCAAGGAGGAGAGCAAAGACAGAAATAATTTTAATATGCCCACTTTTTGCATCTTCCTCTTTTTCTAACAGTATTTCTTCTTCGCGTTTTCTTTCCGTCACATTCATTTCCTTCTATAAGCTTTCTCCCTGCCAGCCCAGAAGATAAGCAGTAGCTAGCTTCGTTGAAGCAGGAATATTGTTCATAATTTATAATCTGTTGTCACTGAAAGGTATGGGGAGAAAGAGAAGAGAAAGAGGAGAAAGAAGGAGAGAGAACAGAAACGCAGAAAAGTGAATGGTAGCCTGCAATAAAACTCAAGCTAAGGGAGAAAACACAAGCCATGAAATAATGATGGGTCTTGTAGCCCATTTGTTGACTTTTTGAAATAGGATGTGGTAAGCACTAGCAGGATAATTTAAAGTATTAAGTGTAAATTGGGGTTTGAAGCAGAGGAGAGGATGGAGGAGAGAGAGGGGCTCAGGTGTGACTGGTGGTACTGACAACTGACATGGGGACTGAGAGCTACCCGAGCCACATCAGTGCAGCCAACTCCGAAATGAAACTCCTGTCAACTTCATTTCATCTCCACCAGTGTCAGCACTGCACTCCCTCCATTATTACAGTAGCCTTCCATCTCTTTTCTGATTGCTATCACAGTTTATACCTCAGGGAATAATGCCACATTATTTTTCATTTTGTGGATAATCACCTGTCTCTTTAAATCAACATCAGCTCAAGACCTTCACAACTAAGAAACCTCTTACTGACTTGGTGGAAAGTAAGATTCATATCCTAGTCCTTACTCAGTTTTTTTTTTTTTTTTAGCAGCTGCTTTATGAAAGCAGCCTCACAGAAGGATCCCATTTTCACCTGTTTTCATTGCCTTGACACCATTGCTTTGTGTGTGGAAGCATGCTCCTCTGGCTTAATTTGCTTTACTAAGACACACTGCACTGGGGTTTTCACAGCTGTTCTTGATTTGAGAAACAATTTCTTACAATGACAGCAGTGCCATATTTCTGTCGGGTTTTCTTTCCCTCAATGATGTATGGACAGTTCTGGTTGGGATAATCCCAACATTTTGTGGCCGAACATGTCTAATCAGAAATACAAAAAACCCAACAAAAAACCAAAACCAGGTGAAAATCACGTCACTCCATTTTGAAAAAGTATTTACACGGTTATTATTCCTTCTAAGAAGAAGGAAAGTCTAGGAAGTTGAAATCTGACCATTGAGGAAATACAAAATGAAGCTCTGTATATGCAGGTAGGTAATTAGAGGGCAGACAGGAACCAAGTTCTGCTGGTTGTAGAGTGTAATGGTTTAAGCCAAAACCAGCACAGAGAGTGTTAGGCTTCAGGCATTGCCCCTGCTTGAGGCAACTCAGTGAGACCCAGGAACTGGCCACAGAAACAGAAGTTCATCCAAGAAGACATCCAAGACACATTCATGCCAAGTGACTAACCAAGGTCAAAATGCTTATTTTCTCCAGGAAGGCAGGCAGTGGAACCTCCTCTAGATCCGTGTCACCTCCTTTTTCCATCTGGCATTACTGGTTGAAAGGTACTTTACATATTAAAATCCTTCTAGTCAACCCAGATAGGTAAGAAAGGTGTAAGAGTGTGATTTCTGCCTTTATTTCTTTAGAAATCCCAGAGGTTCACTGGGACAAAGAAAGAGAAGGAGAAAGAAGAGAGAATAAGGAGCAAGACAAATTAAAAAGAGCAGGTTCAGCTATCACTCTATCCCTTTTGAATGGCTCATGATGAGCTGCACCTGTCCCATTTTCAGCTAAGAAGTATTTGAGATGTCTGAGAAGATGAAAAGACTGATAATGACAGTATTTAAAAAAAAAAAAGAAAAAAATGAGGGGCATCATTTCTGAAGATATGAGAAAGAGGAATTGGTGGTCGAGCTGTGAAAGAGGGAATAGAAAGATTATAGGTGGTACAGATCTAGGGGTAGAAATCTGCAGATAGAGAAGAGAATTGAGGATAAAGAACACAGAAAGAAGAAATGCCAGAGGAAATAAGCTGAGCGGTAAGAAATGGGAAAGGAGTAGTGAAATGAGAGGATTATGGCACAACATGCCTTTGCTGGAGAGAAAAACATCTGTTGACTTAATCAGAGCAGTTGTTGGCCATAGACACCCTGTTCTGTCAGGTCCTAGGATGGCTCCAAGGGGTCTGTGTGACACAGAAGAGACTGATGAGGGTCACAGTGCAACCCTTGGAGAAAGCACACTAGATCCTGCTTCATCACAGGGACAGGTAAAGCTAAATAGAGAAATTAACTCGGTTTTTCTTAATGGAGAAACTATTGACATCTTTTGTGGCATTCTTTCTTTGGGTCCTACATTTTCTGATGTCTTTAGGGAGAACAAGGGAAATTTACTTAATTTAATATATTTACAGTTAGAACAAACTTTCAATGACTGATTTTGGTATTAAGAAAAAAACAATGCAACTTAAACAATGAAACAAATGCTTAGGGAAATATCCTTTTTCTACTTTCTCCATGCTAAATTCAGTCCAACACCTCTACTGGTGTACAAAAACCCCCTAATTTTCACAGTCAAATTTGAAATCAAGTAGCCTTTTATATTCCTATACATAGTCTGCTGCTAATTACAGGACTAAAATTATTATCGATGAAAAGACTCATTAATTCCAATAAAGACTAAATGGAATGTTTTGCTGTATATAAGCAATAAATATCTATTGTTGCAGACCATAACATACCTCTGTCCTACGTTTAACCTGCCAATTAACTACAGTAATTATGATTGATTTCAACACCCACCTTTCCTCTACAATTAGAATTAATCCTTCTACTCTATGCTCATTAGTGAATAACTTAGTGTGCTTAGAAATAATTCCCTTTTTACTTACTGTGTTTGTCTTGACAGTCAAGAAGAGAATTCCTTGTAGCATTTTTTAAATGTAAAACTATACTTTTGGCCACATAGGTCAGTTTTGGAGGTGCTGCCCTGGGGGATTAAGACATCATCATTAAATTCCCTTTGGCACAAATAGCCTCCAAAACATTTTAGACCTTTCACCTCTGCATTTATTTCTTAGAGTTTTAGGACTGAGATAATGAGAAAATAGAGGGTTTTGTAAGATATATGTAAGAAAAAAACTACTGACTTTAATTTATACACTTACTAAATAATTGAAGAGGAGAAGGTAATACTCGACCTGCAAAAGCATATTCTCTGAGAAGAAATTAGATAGTTTTGGATGCTTAATGAGAGCATGAGAGCCTTTAAAGGAACAAAATGTTACCTAAGCAGGTGCCTTTAAACCAGTCTTGATCACAGGACAACTAATGTCAGCAGAAGTCCAGCTGCTGTGCTTTCCAAATTTCATGTGAAATGTTGAATTTCTTTGAATTAGTTCAATTTCTCTCCCTTTACTTTTTGTATTTATTTCCACAGGTGTTCACACACAGCAAGAGAGGGCAGGGGTGAAAGGGAAGAGCGTACACTGCAGTTGTGATTTCTGAGGGAAGATTTTTAAATTTTGTGCAGCGCAGTTCAGTGCAATGTACGTGCTTGTTTCCTTATCCAGGAAAATAAGATATCTGAATAGGAACAGACAGATAGAAATACAAACAAACAGACAAACAAGTAACAAACCTACTCCCTGCTCTCATGGGGCCCTGCTAGGGTTTGGAAGAAACAGATTTCTTTGAAAAAAATGTTGACGAGCTTCCTCAGAAACAGACACCTGAGCTGAGAGGAAAGGGATTATACATAAAGCACAGCAAAGGAGGTGAAGAAGAAGGATTAGCAGACCTGAGCATAACCAAAGCAATTTACCCCTTACTGAATTTACTTTGAGCTCCTTAGGAGAGAAACACTGTTATACTAACATTTGGGCCTTAAAGGGACAAGGTGTGCTTTTAAGCTAAAGTACTGTACAGATGCACTTAAAGGCTGTTTGCCAGTCAATTGTTGTTTAACCAGTTTGTTCCTTACATCACTGAATGCAAAATAACTGACATATTGCCATGAAAGGTCAGTCAGGCATCCTTTGGATATAATCAACATAAAACATAACCTTGGCTATAGAAACATAATAGTATTGGCTTTTGGTACATAGCTTCTACTACTAGTAGTGTTTTTGGTATCAGAGCTACTCCTTGATGCACTGTTTTGAAAAGGTATATTTACCCACACACAGAACATATAGTTAAAAAAAATTCTTTAAAGTTTCATGATGTCCTGCTGACTAACAGTACAAGTCATCCTCATTTCCTAAATGACCAGGTTAGCTGCTAAATGACCAGGTTAGCTGCTAAATGACCAGCTGATGGAATTAGTTATAATTTTGTTTTAAAAGCTGACATGCCACTGTTGCCCTTTAATCGACTTAACACAAATTGCAAGTATTTTAATTATAAATATCATAACAGCTGTCCTTCACCTGGGCTGCCCTACACTTGCTTGAATATCTGCAGCCAGTAAGCAGTGAAATTCCTCAAATCCTCCATTGATTCCCTTATTCTTAGTTTCCTCAGTCCTCCAAATCTCCATTAACAGTCACTTTGGCTACCTTAAAATGAGTCCAGGTTCTGCATTTTCATACATAACAACATATTTATAATAACATGCCACCTTCTGCATAATTTAAAGCCTTTCCTTTCTACTTAGAGCATGATTAACAAAGCTAAATGCATGTTTTTCAGTGTTGATAAGCAGGAAATAAAGAAGACAAGTAAGGAAGAGTGGGGGGAGGTTGTGGGTTTTAGGTTGTTCGGTTGTTTGGTTTGTATTTTGTTTTTTATTTTTTTGCAGTAGGGAGACACATTCTGTGCTGCATGTTTATAACCAAGACCTGATGAACAACAAAACTGAAAAAAGATAAAAACATCTCACACACACTTACACAGACAGACTCACACCCAGTTTTAATAACAGGTGCTTCTGCTCCCATATATTGCCCCTGGCTTTCTTTTAATGCACAACATTGACTCTCCATCTTAAGTCATTCTTCATGAAGAAGAAATAAAACAACTTCTTTTTATTTGTCATAGAAAGCCTTGCAAAATGAAAATGGAAAGAGCATATGAAAGGCTTTCATAGTCTGCAGTGCTATTTTCAGAGAGCATTTGTAAGTGTTTTCAGCTGTAATCTAGGCTTTGATTCCTCGTCCTTTTGGCAGCAGGGAAATTCCTAACTCTCTTCTCAGGCTTCATGAGCACCTGCATGCCTGGCTTCCACAAAGTATGGTATATTTTGGAAATTTCAACTGTTAAAAGAAAAGGTAACACTACACAAAAGAATATTGTGTTCTATGTCTTTCCATTGAGATGGCTTTGGCCCAGTATGCCCAATTCTGGCAAATATTAAAGTTACTGTGTTACTTTCAAAGAGTACTGGAGAACTTTTATATTTGCTTTTCAGCACAGGTTTTCAGCAGAAGCACATTTATAGGCAAGAAAAATTGGTGCAATGACATTTATGATAAACACTGAAATCTAGATTTTCAAGTAACTCATGTCTTTGATTTAAGATTATTAACTTGATAACCAGGAAATAAATTTTCACAATTCTCCCTTAAAAATTTTTCCTTAAAGTTGTTGTAAGGTATATAGTCAACTATTTGGAGCTCCACATGAGCCTGCAGATTAAGCTCCAAAATTTGGATGATATTACAACATATTACATCTCAGCACTATTTTGTTCTTCTATAATATATCTTTATAAACAAAATATATATATGCAAATATATATACAAAATAGTGTAATATTGTCTTTTATCGTGGTATGAATATCCTCTAAGAACATGTATTGACAAAAATAATTGTGATCTGGAAAGAAATCATGGGACATGGACTTTTCTCTCTTTATCAGAGTTAAAAAAATTATGCTTAGCATATTGTTTCTTGATTAATTCTTCATATTAGTCACTGTGAAACTACTTATGCATTTTTTATTACTAATTTTTCTATGGCTTTTCTTATTCAGCTCAGGCAGAATGTTTTAATTGTTTCCTAAATTTTGTTCTTATGATTTTTCCTATAAATCACATAAATAGAATAACAAATATTCTTTACTTCTGTTCTCTGCAAGCCTGCCTGTATTTTATTTAACACAGTTCTTTAAAGAACAGTTTACATATAACTTTCATAGACACTAATGACGAAGAGAAAAAAAATACACAAATCTTTTCACTAGTGAATTGTAAATAATGTATAAATACTTTTATTTTCTATTGCATTTTTTTGAAGGCTTGGACCTACCTACTTTACATGAGATAGCTTCTGCTGAGGCTTGATTTCTGAAAATATCATCATTGTTAAACTAGGCACACATAGATTCACAAAATTCAGTAACTGTCAAAGTTTTGCCTCATTACAAAGGACCATCCAGATGCCAAAGCACTGGAACAGAGTCTACTAGAGGCAGCATCTGGCACTTTGGCAAACTAGGTTGGCAGATGGTTTTACATTTGCTTTTGCTACATTTTTTTTAATGCCATATCCTCTTTTTTTTTTCTTGATGGAACTTCATTTTAGAAAACTAGCCACTGTTTGACTAACCCTTCTATTCTGTACAAATATTTCATTGCTTTTAAATAAGTACTAAAAATAAAAAAAAATAAAATAAAAAATACTGTGGTTCTGCATCTCTATTGTAATTACAGTGAACTTATTCATGTAGTATGCATTGACTTGTGTGTAGACATTGAATTCTGAATTCAGATGTCTTGTTAATTTTTTTAAACAGATGAGATATGTGTGTCTTCTTACAAACTACCTCTTCTTACAATAAATTTGTATCTGTGAAGCATAAGGAAGGTTCTAAAACAGGGAAATTGTAGAAACTTCTGTTTTCATAAACAAAAAAGAAAAAAACAACAAAAACGCCCACTTCTGCCTTGATTTTTAAAAATAAGCTCATTTATAGCTATGATGAACAATTCCACACTACTGAGTTTAAATTTGTCCAGTGTTTTAGAGTGAAAATACTTCTGTTACTCATGTTCCTGAGCAAAAAGCTCAGGCCTTGTTGCTCACTACAAAAACAAAAAATATTGGATCTGGACTTGAAATCCAAAGCTTCGCAATGAATTTCTACCTCTTCCAAGGAAGAAACAGCTTAGACAAACTCCAGGGAGGTAGGAAGCCTGTTTAAATTTAAGTGATTCTAGGTCTATGTCAATATCTGAGATTTGCAAGCATCTTTAATGCTAACCAACTACTAACACTGTTTGGCATCTTCAGTGTGGTGTGACATTTGCTGGTGGACATCAGAAGTCATTTCATGATGCCTAAATACGCAACTTTACTACTCAAATAGTACTTTCGTGCTCTACCAGCTGTGTCATTAAATGTGTGTGTCTCTACTGCCACCTACCTATACAAAACCTATAGAAAGAATGAAGGCAAGAATAAAAGAAACGCCAGAGATCGTTCAAAACTGCACAAAAAGACAATGTTTTTCTACTTTTCTGCCAGGCATAAAGGATATGCGTCTAGTCATATTGTTGCACAAGGTAAAATTTTCTGCACTGGCTTACCCTAAGTCTTCAGTGGTTTTCATCTCAAGTCTTCATCTCATTTACTTCGCATTTACTTCTTTCAGCAAAATCACAGCAGTGTACATTAAAAAGATGAGTTACTTATACATAGAATTTATGTACTTACACATGTGAGTAAAATGTGATCCTAAAAAAACAATGTAAAACAAAAGAAAAAAAACCCAATTGCGATTAAGGATTAATCAAGTGAAAGAAGTAGGCAATTCTTATACTTTCTTAAAAACAGAAAGCTAGAAAGAACATAGTAAAATATTACAGTAAGTGCAACATGGGGAAGGAAGTAATGTGAGAAGATAAAGTAAAATTCAGGACACAATGGGGCACAAAAGTGGGGAAAACAAGTGAGGAAGCCCTCAAACTTGAGAGGAGTTACTACCCTGATAATGATAGGACTTGGATTCACTACAGGGCTGATTCACTTTGACTCATAAAGTCATTGCCAAGAGACTAAGCACTGGAGCAGTGCAGTCTGAATTATGTGCAAGGTCTACAAATACAATGTGGTGATTTGCCATGACCAGTGCCAGTACATTATGTTTGCTCATTGTTTGCAGAATAGATTTTGGTCGCCTTCAGAATTTTACCTTTTTTGTACATTGATAAGCTTTGGGTCCTGAAAAGTTCAATAAGTGTGAGGGTTTTGCCACCACTGTACAAACATAATCACTAATATACTGAGGCTTCTCTTAATATTTTTCTTGTAAATAGCTGACAGAAAATGTACTATTTCAAAACATAGCAAGAACAACAGCTATAGTAACTATACTTTTTCCTTTACAAAACTTTTTTCCAGTGTCTTTTCATTTGAGTGGGAAATCAATTCAATCATTCTACTAAAGAAGAAAGAAAACATGAGAGAGAAACTGTAACAGGTCCTGAGAACATTGCAAGAGGCTGCAGACTTTTCTAGTGTATATAAGGCCCTACAGTCTTTATGTCATTAGATTGGTGCCACATTTGGAATAATATTCCTGTATTACTTAACATATTTTAATAATGTTGGCTGCAACTGCAATTGTACCTCTCAATGTACTTGCAATTCAGGTGTGAAAGGCTCCTGGCAAATGCATGTATTTGTTTGTGTGAGTTAGTTACCATGCAGATTTTGTCTGAGAAGATCCTTATGAGGAAGGGGAAGAAAACCTCTTGGTCTCACATCTGGAACATGTTGACAGTGAATGCCAGTGATACAGTCAGAGCTGAGAACTTTTATTGTCACAAATTATTGACTGAGACACAAATGACCTCCACTAGCTGGGAGAGTCCCCCTGCTTGGCAAGCACCACCAGACAGGCACTGTCAGGGGCATCTGAGAGCACACCAGCCAATGTGGATCTGAGACAGAGCCCTGCTACTCAAAGCAGAAACTCACCATCAGAAAGAGGGTGGATAATGCCTGTATGGAGCTGAGTGGCTGCCAGACATTATGCCCATGGACTGTAGACAGCCAGCAGTGCAGCCGAGTTGCATGAAGAGAAATAAATGCAGCCTTTCCAGGAGACATTCCCAGAGCACAGCCAGAGCTACCCCACCTCCATGGATCTATTAGGTTTGCGTGGCAAAGTTTCAGTAGTGGGGATGGGAAGAGAGAAACAGGTGGCTTCTGAGGGAAACTGGCAGAAGCTTCCCCCATGCCCAGTGGAACCAATACCAGCCGGCCCCAAGATGTGCCCACCACTTGGCAAGGCCAGTCAACATCAGAGATAATGTCTCTGGGATAGCATAATTTGGAAGGGGAAAAAAGATGCAGTGCAACAATAATTGGGGCCAGACAAAAGAAGAATCAGAATATGCGAGAGGAATAGGCCTGCAGACACCAAGGTAAGTGAAGAAAGAGGGGCAGGAGGTGCTCCAGGCACCAGAGCAGAGATTCCCCTGCAGCCCATGGAGACCATGGTGAGGCAGCTGTGCTCCTGCAGCCCATGGAGGACAACAGGGATGCAGAGACCCACCTGGAGCCCATGGAGGACCCCCCACTGAAGCAGGTAGATGCCAGGAGGAGGCTGTAGCCTCATGGGAAGCCTGGACTGGAGTAGGCTTCTGGTAGGACCTGTAGCCTCGTGGAGAGAGGACATGCTGGAGCAGGTTTGCTGGCAGGGCTTGCGACCCCATGGACAATCCATGCTCTTCCTGAAGGACTGCACCCCATGGAAGGGACCCACACCAGAGCAGATCATGGAGGCAATTGTCTCATGGGAATGACTGCATGCTAGACCAGGAGAGGAGTGTGAGGAATCCTCCCTTAGGAGGGAGGAGGAGCAAAAACAACACATGAATTGACTGAAACCCCCACTCCCTTTTCCCCTGCCCCATTCAGATGTTCCAAGGTTACAGCTGCATCATCTCAGAGCCCAGCTGGCACACAGGTTTCAAACTCCCTAAGGGGTTTTGGGAGAGGTTGCAGAGACAGGGATTGCAAAGGAAGAACAATACAGACCACTCGGGGCAATTAGAACCTCCGCTGCCTCCAAAACTCTAACAATTTGGGTATTACCTTATATATTTACAAGTAAGTGTGGGGAGAGAGGTAGAAGTCACGAGACATGTGCAGCACAGTCAATGTGGGATGAACTGATTGCTGCGAGAACTTTGGTGACACGTGGATTTCTGTACAGTCAGGTGTCAGGTGACACCCCCTCTAGCTTGGACACTGTTAGGGTATTTTGCATGGTGCAGTTTGGACAAAAAACGTTTTCCAGAATGAGCTGCTACTGACAATGCCATTTGGAAAACACATATGTCATAATAGGTGAATGAGAGCAGCTAATTGTGCAGAGGTATTAGGTAAACTAGTTATCTTATTGTCTTCTTCCTGAAAAAAAAACCTGAAAACAAATACATAAAAAGAAAGCAACTATGCCTCCACGTTGTTTAAAAGCTCTCATTTTGAAATATAATACACTATATGAATTCATAAAGGTTTATTTGGGAAATGTCTATTCCTCAAGGTATTTCTGCAGTGTTACTTTCTATATGCCTAGATAGCCAAGTGAGGTCCCCTGTAAAAGTCAGAGAGGATATTTGTGATTCTTGTTTGCAGGCTACACTGTGTGGAAATCCCAGCCTCCAAAAGCATCATCCAAGAATTCCTGAGGAAAAGATTTATCTCTGTTCTCAGTCCTTCACCTCTGGAGACACACCCTGGCACCAGCAGGGACACTGTAAAGATGGCCATCTGTTATAACTGATTGTTAGAATTAATCTCTAAGGGAAAAAGCCAGGTAACCCACAGTATCCTATGAGTCATACAAAGTATGATATATATCTCTAAAAATTCAGAAACTAAATGATATATGAAGAGACTATAAGATTTTTAGACAAAAGTAAAAGGCCTCACCATTAATATCCTACCATTAAAGCAACATACCTTTGAATGTTGTGTGTCTCTAAAATAAAAATCGTTTGAGCATTTTACAAGGTTTGAAATTCCAGTTAGCTTTGGCTTCCAATTATTCTGTTAGGTGTGACTTAGCTTCACCCCACTGAAATATATGGAAAAGACAGAATATAAAAGGATCTAATACTACAATTTCTGGATTCTACATCAAATACCATGCCAGATTAAACAATAGTATTATTCAGTACAAAATAAAAAACTCTTGCTTACTACTGCATTATGTAGTCAATAATGAGAAATTCCAAGCTGCAGAATCAAGTAAGACTCCCAAAAACCACAGTATCATAATAATACCATGGTTAAATCACCATCATAGTTAGAACACCTAGGTTAAGCCGGCCATTTCAATTCCATTCTTAGCTGTATTCCACCAAGGCATTCCCTTCACACGAAAAGTGAAGAAATCCCAATACAGTGAACACTGGGACCATCGTACTTTGAAAAACTCAACTGAACATTGAATAACCATCTGAGCAGATGTTCTTGTTTATCCCACAGTATTTTACTGGTTTAAAGCTGCACAGGGCTAGAAATCTGTTGATTAAGGCAGCTCTGAGTGCCTCCAGCAAGGGGGGGGGAGTCTTAACAGATGCAGAATAACTCATCTGACCTCCTTATTACAAGGGATACATGGGTAATACTGCAAGTATATTGGGGAATGGAAGCATGGAATTCAGACTTTCTCTAGCTGATGAACAATCCTTTGCAGAAGCTGCCAGCTGGCATGAGCCATAGGAATCAGAACCTGAAATGTCCTAAACAACACTGCAGATCGTCTGTCAGAACTGGATAAGCACAACAGACGCCCTAAAAGCCTTCTTGTGGGATTTCTTTTAGTCCTAATTAAATGGTTTTTTGGGATACAAACCCAAAACTTTTAGTATTTCTCTGAACCCTTTTTTATTTTCCCCATCTGCAACAATTTGTTTGTACATTTGTCCTACATTTGGCCAATCGCACAATTTTTGGCTGAGAATGGCATGGCAGCTGTGGCTAAAAAGACAAAAAAACTCCACTACTGCAGTACAGAAAGTATATGGACATTATAGAGAAAAGGGTTATGTATTCTCACTTTAATATAAGCCAATATGCAGCATAAAGTTCCTGCCTAGTGTCAAGAGGAATGTACACCCACCTCGTAGAACAGGTAGATATATAAAGATGTTACAGATGGTAGGCAAACACCTGTCATGATTCCTTACCTCCCATTGTCCCAGTTCAACCATTCTTTTCCTTTCTGTTCACACAGTAGCATTTGTCAGCATGAGAAGATAGAGTGCACGGAAGAAAAGGGTTGCAGAAGCAAATTTAATCTGTCCCTTCATCAGAGGAGTAGGAAATTTTAGGAGGAGAATTATAGGAGGGAGGTTTCCATAATTAAAAGTTTCCATAGTAAAAGCTGGATATTTATATGCTGACATTTGGAGGGTTCTGTCAGTTACAGAACACAGGAAGCCTTTTTGATCTCGATCAACAGCCTGGCTTATGTAAAAATCACATCTATATTTTCTCATTATTGGGTAAGCTGAAAGATCAAATCCTGTGTGTTTAATAGGTGGAGCTGCTTTGCAAAATTAGCATATATTCTTGAAATGAAACCAATTCATAGCACCACAAAATGAACATATACAGATTGCACGTGCAATTTTGCACTGTATGGTGTGCAAACCCCATTTCTCACAAACTGCAAGAGAGAAGCCAAATCCAGAGCTCCCAGCTGGATCCCCAGTCCCTCAGGCGACCTTGTTAGCAGCCTCCCTGCCGACTCAGTCCCACATTGCACACTCCCCAGTCCCTCTCCCTCTGTTAAATACCAGGTGTCCTAACAAAACATGGACTGCCCGTCAGCAGGGAATGTGAAGCATTGCTTGTCTTCATTTCATGCTTTAAACACATCATTTGTTTCGTTGCTTTCCTTTCCCTTCCCAGTCATTACCTGCTGTCATGTCATCACCTGCTGTAAAATCATATTTACTCAGTTCTTCCCTGATGCTTTATGTTTCATTGCTTTTCTTTCACCTTCTCTCCATGCTCTGCTAAGCACCTCAGCTGCAGCCAGCAAGAGGAGATGCTCTCCCTCATTTTGTATCTTAAGAATCATCATGCCAAACCCTGTTCAGCTTCACTGGGTGCATGGGGATTAATAACCACTTGTTGCCTTTTTTACTCTATCACTGATTTAATGGTGGAAAAAAAATATGTTTTTACTGGAAGAAAAAACCTACCACAAATTACATAATTTTGGGGTATACCAAATCCACTTTACTCCATTAATTGAAAAATATACTTTCATAAAATTTCACATCTGTGCAAACTGCTCAGTGTAAATGTGCCTTAAAATCTACATTGGTTTTAGGCTAAAATATCTTGAAAATAAGGGATGAACATGATTAATGTGGGACCTGTTTTGAGAGGATAGGAAATAGATTTTGCCTATGTACATGGAGAGGCAAAAATGAGGAAACAACTAATTTATCACTTTTTTTCCTTCCACTATGCTTCCACCCTCATCCTCTCTTGGCATGACATTATACTCAGAGCAGGATATGCAGTAGGTTCAGTTTCTCTGCAATTGTAGGTGATCTCCTGTTTGATGATTCAACTCAGCTGCCAGTCTCAGTGGTATTTACATTCCAAAACAAAAGACTCTTAATGTATGTCATGTCCATAAAATGGAAATATTTGGGGTAATGCTACACCCTGTAATTCCTGATGCTTATAAACTTGCCTGGGAAAGCTATATTAACTCCAGCTGTGCCTTTCTGGTGAAGCATGAAGGGGATTTTTGGCATGGACTGTTTATGTGCTGACAGGGAGTTCCCAGTGACTTAAATATCTGATCTTGACCTTAATAGTTTCTTGACCTAATTGTATAGGTTTAAGTGGTAAAAAATAAAAAGCCATATGGATTTTTTCAGGTTTGCAGTAAAATGATGCGTATATGAAATACTTAGGTTGTTTCAGGTTCTTTCTCCTAAAATTCAGTGAGAGTAAGGAATTAATCTTGACAAAAATCATACAGGTTTGTATGACTCAAGAATTATTGTGATTGATAGGCCCTTAAGTTGACTGAAATTATCTTTTCTCACTGGAGTGTGAGCTCAATGCACGGCATATGCAGTGTTTCCAGTTGGTGAATGAATAAGTTTGTCTCATTTTTCCATGACACGCTGAGAGGATGCAGCATGACATAGTCTGCTCTATGAGGAATTGATAAAGAAAAATCATGCCTATTCAAGCAATCACAAACAATTGCTTCAGCAGTCTCAGTCAGGGAAGAACCTAGAAAGCATTCATGGAAGATATATTTCATTCACCTCATATTTTACCGCGATGTGAAAGGGACAGTGAAACCAAGTAGAGAAAAAGAGCAGCCCAGCTGACTGCAGGCAGAGGCTTTCAGGGAGTGAGCACAGTGCTCAGTAGTACAAGATCACTGTGTGAAACATACACATATGTTTATGGTGTGTGCATTTGCACTAGAATTATGGGACGAAGACATGCTCTTAAAGCTAACCTCTCAAATCTCCATTATGAGCTTTGCTTTATATTTCAAAGTCATCTTGGAATATATGAGCAACACTTCTTTTGTGCAAGATGACCTGGAAAATCAGCTCCACCCATTTATGTGCATTGTTGAAGGACATATTCTTGGGATATTGGATTTTCAGCATCAACTGCTCAACTTTACCATTTCACTTCCATTGCCATGTAGACATACTTTTCAGAGCCAAGGGGAAAGTTAGGGGGCACAAAAATTGGTCCATATATACTGTTCTCTGTGAGGTTTTTTCAGTACCAGGGAGGCTAGCCTACCTCTTAGAAGGCAGCTCCTATTTCCTGATACTCCAGTACAGGTCTACCTGGAAAAGAGAGAATGCAAAGCAACAGACACTTTATACCTAGGGGTTTTTTAAATTCAAAATTGCATAAACATGTTTCAGTAGAATAGATCATTTTGAGTAGTTTTTATCTCACTGTTATGTGTATTCTTCATTTGTCCTAATTAAATAGCATTTTTTCCTGTACTGGATGACTGCAATATTTATTATCAGAGGAAGGACACTGGAAAGATTCAAAGATAGACACATAGACATCTGTACTAAGCTCTTAATGACGTAGACATTCACAAACAAGTCTTTCTTAAAAACAATGAGGATTAAAATTTGCTTGCACTGTTTTTTTTTTCTTCTTTCTGTATTTGTTTAAGGAAAATTATTGCAAATGTTATCCAACTGACTCAGACTCACTTATTCAAATAAACATTTGCAAACACTTCCTGCTCTCACTTGTCCTACACATTTTATTAGAGAAAGCATTCAGATTATTCTGACTACTTGCCTGCACAAAGAACAAAATAAGTATTTCTGAGGTACATTTTTGATTGTGTTGTACATTCTATGCAGTAAAACCAGTATATAAGTTTACATACTCATATTTGCAGTTAAGCTTCTTATTTGTAACTCCTCAAGGGAGAGTAGGGTTTTGTATTTCTTATTTTTGTAAAGAAATCTCCTGGGTAAAAGTAATTAGACTCAGAGGAATGTTCAAATAGATGTTATGGTGGTAAACATGCCCTGTAGACTCTCCAAAGCACAGAGCAGGCACTGCCAATAAAATTATCTTCATGAAGAGAAGTTCTGTTGAAGTCATAGAAATCAAAACAGTACAATTATTTGCCCTCCTGAGTTTAATTTTGTTACCTCTCCTCATGTATATATGTCTATTTACCAAAAGCCATTCAGAAATAAGTAATAGTGGGAACATTTTCGTAGCAACTATGTTCATCTAACTACTTTCCCCTACTTTTCCTGGTTTTTTTATTACTACTGTGTAAACTATAGAATTTGAAGAGTTCTATAAATTATAAAGACCCTGACTATTGTGTTTAAATGGAGTAGCTTTACACTGCAGTTTCATAACCAGTTTAATATGGCATAAGCCAGCTCAATCATCAAAGAGTCATCCCACCACCCCCTCATTCCTGGGTGATTATTTCTCCACCCATAACTGCAGGCACATGAAGTCATATGGCCTTGCAATGAACTACCTCAGGGAAGTCAGCTGAGATAATTAACCTGGGGAAAAAAAGCCAACCGCAAAAAAAAATAAAATCATATTTAAACCTCCTTCTTCCAGCTGGATGTTTTTTCAAATAACCTTCTAAGGCTGCCTGGTGGTGTTGGGGCTTTTTATTTCTACACCACAAGGGACAATGTTCGGGTCAAGAAAACACTGCCAAGAATTTCAGGTAGTAGTGCCACCTTATGCGGACCTAAACTAACATGAAATTATGTCATCATGATTCAGTCAATTCTGTGCACTCCAAAGAGCTATTAACTCAAATGAATAGAATGCTACTTAAAGCAAAATGAAAATAACCTGCTTACAGTACACCAATGAAATATGAAGTAAAAAAAGCATATCACATAGACTGCACGTCATGCAGAAATGGTAAAATGTAATGCCAGTATTTATATGTATGGCTTAAAAAAAGAAGCAAGAAATCTGCGAATTTTTCGTATATGAAAAAAAGCATATTAATTGTGTGATTTCACAATCCAGCTTCTGTTTCCTGCATAAGTAAGAAAATAGACAGGTACCTTGCATCATCAGAATTCACCTTAGCATTTGTTATTTTTTCATGAAATAGAAATGAATGTGAATTTCACAATGGGTTAAAGTTCATAAAGTGAGGTACTGACAAATACAGGCACCTACATGCAGAATTCTGAGGCCTTTTGCTTGGAGGCACTGTAATTATGTATGTGCCCAGTTTGTTTCTTCACTCTGGCCAAACTTCGCAGTTTGCACATCCCACTCGTACTCTCTGAGCAGTATCAGCAGCTGATTTGTACCAAAGCCAGGTCAAGATCCACCAGCTAAACATTCTTTAACACACTTGGCACTGATAGCATTGATATTCCTATAAAATGCAGCTACTGTTTTCTTTTATGGGGGAGGAGATAACGTTAGCTCTTGTATTCTACAGATGAATATCTCATCCGTACAGGAGAGGGAAATACCCTTAACTAGCAGAATGATATACCACTTCATCCTAGGCTATTTTGTGCAACATATCTTTCACTTCTCAGTTTGAACCTCTGCTGCTGAACTGAGAGAAATGTATGAGTCATGAATTTGTGTTGTAGAGAAGCAATGAGAATGCCTGAGTAGCCAAATGTTTAGGGTGTTAACCTAGGAAGAGACAATCCCTGTTTTCCTATCTGCACTCCAAAATTATCTTCTGTATTTGCTTTTCTTACACACTTTAGCAGTTAATGGGTGAAATACAGATGTGGTGCTTAGAATGAAATGCTACCTCCACCGTAACATCTCTACTGTAAATCATACTGTATCTCAGCCTGAGTCACCCACAGCCCTCCATAATTTGTTCTTCTGATCCATGCTCTCTGCTAGATAGCTCCAGAGTCCTTTGGCATGCTGACTTGTGAGGGATAATTTTGAGACAGGCAATTTCCTTTGCTAATTGTGTGGGAACTTATGATATTTGTTGGTGTGTTTGGTTACATTTGGGGGATCTGATCACCAAAAGTTCAGCACTGAGGCAATCTCTCTGTCTGGAAAGGGTCTGCCTTTATACTTGCTGGTTTCTGTAAATTATTTATACTGTACATTGGGGGCCTAAAATGCAGGACCATAGTAATCATTAATAATATTTACTAAATAATTAATAATAATAGCAAATAATTCACAATTTAAAAGCCAAATTATTATAGAATAAAGTTATGAGGGAAGAGGAAACAAGGCTTATTTAAGAACTTCTGCCATTCAAGCAGATAACTTCTTCAACAGAAAATATTTTTGATCACTTCAAGTATAAAATCAACTTCTTATTTTACCTCAAGTTCTTTCTTTCAAAAGTTCTATTATATATTTTTTGCCCAAGACACATTTGCTCTCTCAATATTTATTATGAGTAAGGTTGTTATATTTATTCTTCACAGGGACATGTTAAGGTTGAAAATTTATTGGAGGCAGAGATGCTAACATCTCAATGCCAGAGCTCTATGTTATCCCAATTTTCCAGGGATTTTGTCAGTAATTAGTATTCTTCTGTGTCAATAAATCATTTCTATTTTCATTCTCAGACATAATTTCAGCCCAGAGAGAAACTGTAATAAATACTTATTATGCATATGATGTATTACTAATGAAGAAGATGATAAATTGCTAATGGAAAAAATGTATTGAGAAAGCCTTGCTGAAATACAGGTCATAAATATTACACTTAGAATGCAATTTTCAGGTGATCAAACATTATTATTAGATTTCATATACCCTTCATGCACACATTGCTTATTCAGTAAAATTCTATGGGTTTCTTTCTGCTCTACTGAATCCAGCAGGACTTTGGACACTGATATCTGTAGGAGCCACATCAAGCTGTGAATTAGTCAAGGAAGAAAGACATCTAACATGATTTCATGCATCAGCACGTTGTCCCATTGTCATACACGATGTCAGGTCTGAAATAAAAGAAAATTGTCCCAGGAATATTTAGCACAATCAGTCCTAGAAGAAAATGGGAGGAATCCAAATTCTGACTGGTGGTCAGCGTGCTTGTCAGGGAGCTGTGATGGAGTCAAGCAGAGAGCCAAGTGTGACGGTGCTGCCATCAGGGCAGGGATCTCACTAGCACAGGATCTGCTCCCATGGCTCCAGAGCAGGGCCTGAGCAGGGTCACAGCCACAGGATGGCTTGGCAGGGACACAGGGATGGGGATGAGCTGGAGCTAGGCTGGGGTGGTGGCCAGGATCAGGAATGAAGAGGTAGGAGGTTCAGGGATTCCTGCCACCCAGCTCGGGCATGACAAGGGGCAAGAGCTGCAGCTTCAAAGCAGGTCAGGCTCAAGACAGGGAGGACCTCGCCTCTCTCAGCCACTTGCACACAGCTCTGCTGCTTGGCTGCACGGCTGCACCAGGCTGGACCCCAGCCCATGACAAGCCCTCCAAGTGGGTGGGTGGCTGAGGGAAGATTTGCACACAGGAAGGCTTTGAAATGCTCTTCCTTCTCGGGGTTTTAATCACACGGTCATCAGCTATATGATAACATTTCCAGAGTGAAAGACCAGATACCAAAGCAATTACAAGAGGCCAGACAAGTAGAATTATCCCTCATATATAAAAAATACAAATTCAAACTTCTTGTAATGTCAGAAAGGAGAAATACTCCCAGTGAACATCTCCCAAAGAAAGAGTTTGACACTCAGTTCAATAATCTCGGATATAAATAACACAAAATGGAGAAAGACTCACATTTAATGCAAAATCCTTAATCCAGCAAATTTAAAATCAAGGATTTTAACATTGACAGATGTTAGGCAAGGTTAAAACTTAAGAGTACAAGCTCTGCATTCCCAGAAAGCTCAAGGAGATTTCCTTAATAGGAAATCAAGTATATTCAAAGCAAATCTTTACTCTTGTGAGAGTTTATTTTACCAGACATTGGAAAGTATATGTCAAAATTTCTTAATTAAAAGAGGATATTTTGGCATCATTATATACTGATTGTAGGCACTAGGAATGTGTACAGCAGGATGTCAATTATTTCCTTCCAAATAACTTACTTCAATGCTTTGATGAGCTTTAATTTTAAGATCCTTCATATTCAAGCTCTAAATACTTCAATATTTTAATGCTATCCCTCAAAATTTTTTTTTAGACCTGTTTTTTTTGGTCCTGCCTACCAAGTCACTAGAACTTCTGACTCAACACACTGCATGTATTGATTACATTACTTCTTTTTCTCTTTAGTATTACTTGATCAGACTTTTTTCCATTAAAAATATCACTTGTGTATTATGCTATATTGTTTTTAAACAAAACCAAGAAATTATTTTCTTCCAAACAAGTATCACAAACCATCAAGTAGTTTTCCTTCTTTTAATATGAGACATATGGTTTAGAATTAAAATGCTCATATTTCACTCTCTCTATTATCTTTTGGATATGGCATTCACAGCTTATTAACTAGGGGTTCATTAAGCCATATGGTGAATAGTAGTTTCACATCAGGTACGACTCAGTCAAATTATTAAACAGTTACTCTGTTTTAAATGCACTTTTCAGTCCCAATGAGACAGGCGAAGATAATGCTTACTCAAACTTTATTCTACTTAAGTGCACTTAAAATAGATTCATATCCTGATTTGTAGTAGCAACTCAAATCCAAATAGATGTGTGCCCAATGTCATTATCTTTTAATCAAACACAACATTGTGCCAAATAATGAAGCGGGCCTCAGATCTTTCATTAAGGAGAACCTCCTTAATGAAACCCAAATAATAATAGTGGTTTATCAGCCTGCAATTAACACTTTATTAGTTTTTGACAAAACTCTTGTGCTCACATAGAAGCTTAGCAAAAGCATCTTAAAATTTGCAATCCAAATTGAGTTTGCCTCTTCAGGATTTTTTATTGATGCAGAATAGTCTAGCTGTGTTAAGTATAGGTTGTCAAGTTTTGTCTTACTCCTACCTGAGTCCTAAGATGATAAACAATTTGCACTATATCCAACATGTGTTGCTGAAAATTCCCATGCTCTTAGCCCTGAAGTGCTTTAAAGTGAAATGATAACAAAACAGTGCACCTTCCTTTTCATTATCTGGTTTCATATTATAACAAAAATATTTGATGTTTTCATTCTTATTTTCAGATGTTTGCTGATTCACACAAAGAAAACCCCAGATAATTTCTCAATTTAAAATATTCTTTACAATTTTAAGAGGAGTTTAACTGTTTGGGAAATTCTTCACTGTAGAGATGTCGAAGAATTCTTTACATTACAACTGAAAGTATAACCTTTTCACTTTTAGAGATTTATATGCAAGAGATTTTAGATCCAGTATACCAATACATGTTTGTCTATACTTGTGAAAGTGCCTTAGCTCTGTTGTACCTTGTTTTTAAACAAAAGACCAAATTGAGGAGAACTAAACTTTTTAAATGAAAACATAGTCAATAAATCATGAGATTTAAAATTAGCAGAAAAGTATCATCCACACATTTAAAGGTTGATTTACCTTACTCTTATTAGTACTATTAGCATTGATTCACTAGTACTCTTAGTCCTTGACCTTGAATAGAGATTCCCAAATAGTTTCAATTTGCTTGCTCTCCAGATATGGATCAGCTATTCAGAATAGTTGTGTGTGCTAATCCTTTAGCCATGGCAGCAGCGGGGCCCATGGAGCTGGAGGCATCTGTACATGACTAAAATTCTACTGCACTGACTGAATGACTGTAGACTGCTGCTGTGAGGAAATTTTACAGACAAATAACATTTTTCTACTTAATTTTATAACTTATGCAGATGGAAATATATATAAATTTTGATAGGTATATTCATAACTATAAAAATTATTTCATCTTCAAAGGCTATACCTGGCACAAGTGTTTTGCAAATATTTTCCTCTGTCAATTTTCTAGAGCTCTAGGGGCCAAGACACAGAAGACAAAGATGACATTTACAAACAACTCAAGGAATTTACATCTTTACAAATTAAATCTTGTAGATAGCCACTTGCTAAAAAGCAGCACACAGGCCAAACTTTGAAAGAAAGCGACTGAGATAAATGCATTTAGGACAGAAGTTGTTGAACCAGAAACTTCTACTGAACAAACAATGCCTTTCCTACATAACCTCTGTAAAGACTAATGTTTAGGAGCCTTCTCCCTCATTAATTCATTCATTTCCCTCTAAAATAAGTGAGGAATATGGTGCTATCTGGATGGCAAGTGTGTTAGTGGTCCAGACAAGGAGACTGGAAGTGTCAGCAGGTAGTTTGCCTTCAGCTTTCTAGAGACACCCAAGAAAAAAATCATTTAGCAAAGAAGTAGATGGAAAAACTTTATGCTATGGGGCTTATAGATATCACTGAAAGCAATAGGTGTATCCATTCCTCTGGGAATCAGCAGAACAAAGCTAAACCTTTCTTTTAGAGTACAACCAGCATCAAGTGCCTGGGAAATTTATATCAAGGTGTAGTTTCCTATTTGATTCTTTGCTTACTGGAACTGAATATGTCCTTTGCCTCCAGAAATGCTCTTCCCAGACAGACAGAGAAAATTACTGTCTCCTCTGTAAGGGAGAAAAGAAAGACAGCATCCTTCTGCTACAGATGGGAAAAAAAGATTATATCATGGGAGAAACAGAAGGAAAGCAAATCCTTTGGGATATGATAATACACTTAACTGTGTCCTAGATTTTGGGTCTAGCTTAGAACTGTACTCGCATTTGGTGTTAAAGATGAATATTAAATTCCAGCTTAAATACAAATGATGAGGGCTATTTATAAACTTTGCAGATATGTGTGTGTTATATGCATTCTGAGCACATCAAGGATTAGACCATTTAAAGGAATTTGGCCTGGAAATGCCTAGCTTCTGGACCTTGACTTGGCTTAAGAGTAATGAGAAGTACACAAGGATCAATGCAGATCACACTGACTCAAAAGTTGATACATACTGGGACATAAATCCAGGCTCTTCAAGATTTTAGGAAGAAGTAGTAAGGCTCCTGCAGGGTTTGAATATCAGCAGAATTAAGCAGTATCCATCACAAAAACCTCAGAATTGTAGTTTTGAGCATTTAGTGTCTAAATTTTGACTTGTATGAAATAACAAAAAATGAAATATCTTATTTCTGTCTCATACATGGTCTTGAAATAAACTGCATACATAATTTTATACAAGTATATGAAGTTTCACTGTGAAGTTGTTATAAAACAGATCTCAATTAATCCTGTTTATTATTTCTTCTGCATTGATATTGTCCTTGGCAAATGGCCTCAGTCAGTGATGCAGAGAAGTGCACTTTAGTATTCAGCTAATGTACAGTTGGGACCCCTAATGACTCATGCTATTATAAAATTGACTGAGATCACTTAAAGGAAAGAAACAAGATCATTACAAAAACCTCAGTATTCTCACAGTCTGTAATGCTTGTACTCTGAGGACAGAATTCCCTGTTAGGTATTCTGAAATGTCTAACAAAGGCTGTTGTAGCAACTTTAATGATATTTGCAATAGAGAAGTCTCTAGCTATTCTAATTGTTCCACCTGTTTGGAAAAGAGATGAAGGCCAAAAAAAGGTCAGAATGAAATTAACAGACAAGCAAAAATTAGAAATGAAGATGCTACATTTATCTCAGTCAGAATTACAGAGTATTTCTAGGTCAGGGTTAATAGCACGTGTCTGAGCTCTCTACCCAGAAACTGCTATAGATGATGGATTAGGTTTACTGGTGTATTTTAACAGACTGGAACAGCAAGGATTCCTGGCAACACTTAATCTCAAAGATCAGCATTTTCTTATTTCTAATTAATCTAAAGCTAACTTGACATATTGTCATAGTTTTAATGAAATTTGAGGTTTGATATTCAGAAAGAGGAATCAGAGAAACCAGAATTACATAAGAGATTTTCCAAAAGGAAATGGTGTAGTGGTGACATTTATTTATACCACAGAGATTTTCCCTACTTTACACATAGCTCCCGGTTTTCTATATATTTAATTTTGTTGTTTTCAACTGAATCATATGCATCAGTGAATGATGTATATCCAAACCCTGTAGCAATGACAGAAAGCCTGCACTACACGTCTCATGGAGAAAACACCATGCAATTCCAATGTACGACGGCTAGTGAACATACAAAAAACTACAGGTTGCTCAAATAAATAAAACTATCTACTGAACACCATCAACAGAAATTTTTCTCAGGAGAGAAGAAGAAAAAGTTATGATTAGTTAAAAAGTTAGTCAGGTGTGGCCAGTTAGAATATTACAAAACATAATTTAAAATCCAAATTAATATGGTAGCAGACTTAATTATTTCTATAAACAACAGAATTGTAGTGAGGGCTCAGCTGATCACATACACTGTACTTGATCCTTGGGTTTGGAATGGTTTCTGTTTTCAGCCCTGCATTGGTGTCCTGTACTCAACTTTTATTCTGATGTTACACAGAGTCAGAATGTTACTCAATACAAATGAACATAAAAGCACATTACATAACAGACCCTGCAGTTCGAAGATAAAGAAGAGGAAAAAACATAAAAAGGTGTGGGAGAAATTCCTCCCACTTAAGGCATTGGAGGAAAGAAAGAGCTGGGATACCTGTAAAGTATTTGAACAGGATTTCCTTCTACAAATAAAGACCTTCCCTTATAAAAACACTTCCGCAAATGTAGAATGAAGAAATCAACTTTTGAAAAGTCAGATATAATGGAAGTATACAATAGATGACATAAAATTGCTACATAGAAAATGAATAAATCCTTGTTATCTTTTGCATTTTTAATATTTTCACATTTTCCTGGTCAGCATATCTAATTACTTTATTTTTGTACAACTCATAGTATATATTCAAAATTATTTTGTTTGATTTTAACACTAAATAAAATTACTACAGTGTTTCTCTAATTTAATCTTCTTGTCTGATACAATATATATAATTTAATTTACCTCTATAAGCAATGCTTGGTAGGAAATTTGTTCATTGAGTTATACCTTTCAACATTTTTCTTGCAGGTAATGGAATAGATAAAAATAAACCACATTTCACTCAAGCATTTTATGGTATGCTGTCAGCAAATGCCCAAAGAAACACAGACCTAAAGCATTAATAGTGAAACCATTAACTTGCAGATAAATCATAGAAACTTCTCATTTAAAAAATTATTTGTAAAGGTCTAATGAACTGTTAGGGATGAGAACTGAAAATTATCACATATTAGAGTCCCCCTCATCTCTAAAATAAATACAGCCTTATTTCAGTTGGACACAAAAATAAATTCCATTAGCCCCATTTATAATTTTAAATCATAGAAAGGGTAACTATAACAATGCACGAGCAAATGCCTTCTTTCACCTTCACCACCTAGGGAAAAATGTGAATTTATTTCCCTCACTTAAATAAAATCCATGTCTGAACTCAGATTAAAGTTAGAAATTTATTCCTGCACACATAAATACGACAGTACAGTATTTAATTACTGATGACTATAACTGTCATGCTTGAGTTGTCCTTTCATTCTCTAAAATAGACTTCTTTATGTATCACACCACATTACTGAATACTGTTAATCTTCAATATATGGAACACATTAGGCAAAAAGAAATTAATTTCTTGTGGGTTTTACTTCAAGAAAGTATATTTGAGACAGTCATTTTGGTCTGACTTTGTCAGTTTTAGAAAAAAAAACACAAGCAAACCAACCCACCACAAAAAACCCCAGAAATTTTGTGGAAATTTAAGCCATGTCTCCTGACATAGGAGCTACCTTATAAAACACAGCCCACAGCCTTCCATTCATAAACACTTAAGAAGGAGATAATTTAAGTTCAGTTGTTTTATGGGCTTTTCGTTATTGGTTTGGGGGCTCTTTTTCTTTAGTTGTCCACATGTTGCCCACACCCTCTGCCCCCCAAATGAGTAAGAGACTGTACAATGGACTTTGCTAGGAGACAACGAGCTACCTTTTGTTAATGCCATGCTGTATGAGACAACGACAGCCTCAATATCAATTCTTCAGTATTAGAATAATTTCGAACTTAAAGGATTTCTGTCTTCCCTATGGCTCTACTTAGAATTAGCTTACTCCATTTTATTCAGCATATATGTCAGGAAGAGTATGAGCGGAGGTAGCACACACTCTCAACAACTCTAGTGAGCAAATCTTTGGAGTTTCTGAAATATGAAATCAGGTTCTTCTTCAGAAATTCGGAACATCAGAGAAGTCATGCCACTACTGGGAAAAGAAATCTGAAATGTTATTTGACAATTATGTAGCTACCATGTACCATTAACACTTTCTCAAAAAAAAAAAATCATATTTTTTTCTTAAGTAAATACTGTCGGTATCTTTTCTGTCTCTTCCTCTGCCACCCAAAGGTTTGCTCATTTTGGAATTTCTGTGGATTGACATTTGTACAGGGCAAAGGAAAAACTCCTGCAACAAGTAGAAAGGTTTATTGAGAGCAGAGGATGGCTTCATTTTCCCTCTAATATCAAACTGAGTATTTCAGGTAAAATAGGAAGTCTATAGATTTCCCCTAACTTCAGATCTTATTCTGAAGCCTTGTTTTCAGGCCTTGAGGAAAAGAACAGTAAATTTAACAGAAATGGAGAGAAGATTTCACAAACCAGTTCACTTGCAGAAATTTAGTCTTCACTTTTTAAGAAGTATTACCCCCCAAAAAAAGAAACCAAATCAATAGAATGACAGGTGGTTTTTAAATTTCTATTTTTATTGTCAGTCAGGCAAAGAAATTCTCAGCACATATCTAACACAGACTATTGAAACTGCGTAAAAAAACAAGTCACTGAGTTATGATCACTCTACTACAATATCCAGGCAAATCTTTCTTCTACTGTACTCAGAATTACTATGCAGTTCATAGTGTTGGCATGTTCATAGCTACCATCCGACACCATACTTTTTCAAAATCCTCAGGTTACTCAATCTCATCACATATGGGTGTGAACTACAGTGATACTACTGAAATACTATTGCTACATGGCTGAAGATTCTGCAGCAGCAGCAAACTTACCTTACCACAAACCCCACTAACACTTGCTACTAAAATTAATATACTACCAGAGGAAAATAATGGATAGATGGGAAGTGTTTTCAGTAAATCCAAAATTCTTGTGAGCAAATCCAAAATTCAGGAATAGTATGTATGACTTCCTAAAATTCCTGGAGAAGGTTAGCACTAGAACAGTACCATCCTCTGAAGAAGATGAATTACATTCCATTCACCTTCTTAACTTTTCAGCTGGGAGGGCTGGGTGTTGGAAAGAAAGGATAACATCATACTTCCTGTTCTAAGTTCAGATCTAGTGACAGACTTTTCCTAACTATACTGAATCAAAAAGGCACAGCTGCAGAATTAAAGCTTTTCCTAAGAACCTAAATACCTAGGTAAATGAGAAAATTTTTGAAATATGCTGTATGAAAAAGTCAGTTATGAAAGCCAATAATTTGTATTAATTATTCATCAAGTTTTACAGACTTTCCTATCTGACTTTTGAATTCCTGATACTAGATCTGTAATATATCAAGAGTAGTAAAACAAAAATTATTATTAAAAATCGAAAAAAAAAGGATAAAAAAAAGAAGCAGTTAAACTCTTCAGCTGATTTGTAATGATTTAGCTGCTCTGTGATCTCCTCCAGTTTTCAGTGTTACACAACTAGAGAAACAGAGTGCACACAGAACTGACCTGAGCCACAACAATGCTGGGGTTCAGGGGCCCAATGTCTTCTAGGTGAGACATGAGGCACATCTGCTGTCACCTCTCCAGCATCCCAAGGACAGTACATTTCATGCAGGGAGAGAGACTTGCTACGAGTGCTGCAGCCCAGGGAGATCTGAGAAATGTGCATTGCAAGAAATCAAGAGAAGAGAGACTGAAAGCACATCATTTATAAAACAGCTTGACTGAGCAAGTAAGTCTGATTACCTGCACTGTGCACCTATTGTCACGTCGGCTCCACAGGGAGCACATTCATTTGTCATTTCCACCGTACCGTATCTCAAGACATACAAGTATTACATCGAATGCATCCCTCAGCAGTTGGCTCGCAGCCTGCTTTCTGGCACATCTCAAATCTATAGATAAATGCTCAGGAGCAGCACGCTGCTCTTCATCACCCTATTTCTAACCTCTTGTAAAGCATCTGCACACAGGCTTTATTGCACTGGCTTTAGGTTTTCCCAGGTTACTCCCCGTTACAGATACTTGCGTTTGAAATAGGTGAGAGTGCTCCTTGTGGGACTCCAGGGCCTGCGGGACCCTGCCAGAGCCAGGGTGCTGCCAGAGGGGCACGACCCGGAGCGGGTCAGGGTGGCATAGGCAGAGGGAGAGGTGGAGCGGGGTAGGGTACTGTAGCCAGAGCGGGACAAGCTGTAGGAGGAGCGGTTCAAGGAGCTGTAGGGAGGGCGTGTTAGTGTGCCATAGGTGGCACGGGTCGAGGAGTAGCCCGAGCGCCCCTCGGGGCTCCACAGTGATCGAGAGGTGGGAGCCCACGTGGAGCCGAAGCGAGTGGTGGTGTCATAGGAGGGACCCCACTGAGAACCACACAGTGAGCGAGACCCAGAGGTTCCCACAAGCTGGGAGATGGAGCGAGAGGTGGAGGCACAGAGGGAGCGGGCTGTGGCACCTGCCAGGGGGCGTGGGGATGGGGAGCACGGGAGGCAGGCAGCACCTGATGAGTCCAAGGGCTGAGCAGCGGGCGAGCTGGCAGGGCGAGCCCCCACGGCCACCAGCGAGGTGGAGGTGGGTGAGCACAAGGAGTGGGCCGCAGGGGGCCCCACTGGGCGGGGGGCTGGAGAGCACAGCGAGTGGGATGCTGGGGGTCCCACGGGACGGGGGGCTGGGGAGCACAGAGATGCTGAGGCACTGCCCACCTGCAGCACTGTTGGGGTGCTGCTACGGTCAGCAGCACGGGGCGCTGGGGAAGCCACTGGGGAGCACATGCCGTGGGCTACGGCCGCACTCAGGGGTTGGGAGGACAGGGTGGTCACTGGGCCACATTGAGGCTGGGTGGTGGGAGAGGGTGTGGAGCCGCAAACGACATGTGAGATGGAGGCACCGGGCACTGAAATGGGAGTTGGAGGCTGCATGGGATTACCGATGCTGTGGACTACTGGAGAGCACATGGAGTAGGATGGGGGTGCAGACATAGGGACTGCCTGCGTTGCCCCATTGGGACTGGGGCCAGCCATGAAGTGGGTCAGCAGTGCACTCACCGCATTGTTCGCGGGGACAGAGACAGAATAGGACATTGGCCCCCCTCCACCTCCAGACGGGTGTGTGGGAGCAGGACCTGTTTCAAACACCACATGAGGCATAGGGGTGCAAACAGGGTTGGCTGCTGGGGCTGGCATGGAGCCGTACACAGATGGAGCCATTGGAGCACATGTAGCAGGAGGTACAGTCTCGCATATGACACGGAAGCCAGGATCGCATCCCATCTCAAAACCAGGATTGATGCTTGGATTGAAGCCTTGGTTGCAGATGGAGTTGCATAAGGGATGGCCCGCAGGGAGATACACGAAATCGTACACAGGCTGCCCCCCTGCACTGCAGTTTGGGTTGCACACTGGGATACAGATATATTCACACATGGAGTTGAACGCAGGGTCCGCCACAGGGACAGGCCCTGAGCCGTTCACAGGGACGGAGCTGTTCTCACACACTGGGAGTGACCCATTCTGGCTGATGGGCAGGACACCATTCTGGCCTGCGGAGCAACACACTTCGGCCTTGGCACATCCCTTGCAGTAGGCAAACTTGTGGCACCCAAGGTTGGCCAGGAGCCGGTGGCTGCCAAGTCTGTAAGGTGTGAACTCCACAACAGTCCGTGCCTGTTGGTTGGATGCCAGTGTTCCCAAACTGGAGCAAGACAAGGAAAAGAATAAGAACCCTAATCCTTAGCACTCAGAGACTTAAGCACTACAAGATGAGTGCATAAAATTAAGATTGATTTGTTATGACATATTTTAGAAACAAACGGTTATGACAACTTTGTTATTATTCTCATCTTTCAAAAACCCCCATATTCTCTCTCATGAAAAGCATAGTAAAAACTTTTTTCCCAAGAGAAGATTTGGAAGACTCCTATAGTCAATTCTGTAATTGGAATTGGAAAATCATTTGTGGTACTGACTTCAATTCTTAAAAAATGTAGCACCCTTCTGCCTCAAAGGTGTATTTATTGCTTACCGTTTCCAGCAGTTCAACAGGGCAGCTTTGTGGAATCCAGTTCATTACTATTCAGTGAGAACAATTCTTAACTTCTTGCCCTCAAAACTAGTCATACTTTTGTCAGTTCTCCTTGTCATGAAGAGAAGCAACGCATGTTAATGAACAGCTACTTCCCCTAGAATATTACAGCATCCTGGAAATTTCCAGTTTCCTGTGATTAACGTGTTATGAGCTTGGAATGCCTATTGCTATTTCTCACTGCCGTTCTCTAATTGTTCCTATACGTGGTTAGTGCAAATTCATGAACATTTAGAGGACTTTTATTATAAACTCAATAGGATTGTAAGGGACAGGGGACCCAGCTAGTACTTCTTGTAAAGACAAGAGTGCAGACACATATTTGATGTATCCGCTTAAATTAAATCTTGAGAAAAATGAAGGAGCAGCATATCTTGCCAGCTTTAAATTACAATCAGTTTCAAGAGGAGTGAGGCTTTTAATGGAATCTCAAAGTAATATGAGGCAAAAAGCCCTGTTCATGTGCTGAATGCCAAAAATATCAGAACTATTGTGTCTCTCAAAACCTGTTCTGATCTTGCACACCTAGTCAACCCCCAAAATTATCCCGATTTAAAGAACTGATGAACTTACTCAATGGTCATTGGCTCTTTGAATAAACCACAGCCTTCTAATGTCATTACACAGTTCTTCATATCTTCCTGAAGAGGATTACAGAAGGAGATCTCTGCAGTACATGGTACTTTCAGTTTGGGTTGGCTCAGTAGCTAGTTAAAAAAGAAAAAACCCACACATTTTATGTTTTTTAATCCTTACAAAATTAACAATGATGTAAATAAATTGAAGGAAAAATAATAAAAAAGGATTATTCATACACATTTCTTTCTGACTTACTTCTATGATCTCTATACATTACTAAGGCAACTATTTTACTTTAAAAATCACACCAATCTCGCTAAATTAAAAAAAAAAGGCAATAAGATAAAAGAAAAATGTTAAGTATTTCAAGTTTTTTGGCACTGTACTTAGGAAGTGGCCAATAAGAGTCCCCAAGTCTGTTTCTTAGATCACAAATTCCATAAATAAAGTTCCTTACCTTTACAATAACAGGTGGTCTGTTGACCACAATATCCCTGCTCACCATCAGAACTTCTCCACACTCTGGGTCTGAGAGAACAACTACTTTCATAATGTTGTGATCATAGAGATAAGGTCCATATTGATTATAGGATATACACAGCGGAATTTTTTTCACTGTAAAATAAATTGATTTCTTTTTTTTTCTGAGTTTTTGATTAGTATTCCCACTTTCCTTCCTCCTAAAGTTTAACTCACACTTACAATAGCCTAATTAGATATTATGTTATCATGGCATCTTTGAAAATAGACAGAATTTTTCCTGACCTAGGGTAATACAGTGCTATCTTCAGCTATCAGTTTCATAGTGTTCAATTCATCTATCAGTGACTTTGCAAGATTAGATGATGATGATGAGGAGGACGATGATGAGGAGGATGAGGATGATGATGATAATTATTAAGCAAAATTTGGAAACTTTCCTACCAGTGCAATTCTTAAAGCAGTAATTCAAATATAGGCAAATTAAAGCCTGGTAAAATAGAATTCTAATATCAGTGCAAAGTTTGTCTTATACTGATGTGGTTTAATTAAAGGGATCTTGTTTCTTCCAGAAAAAGATATTAACCATGGAAACAGGTGTTTATGTTCTGCTACACATTCACACTTCTCAGCATATGGTATGTCTACATGCTCTAAACAAGTGTTTTATAAGGGCTGATATCTTCTGGCCAAAGAAAACTGCTTTTCTGATAGACAATTGCACCCTTATCCTTTGAATACAGCGTCCAGAATTCAAATTTTAAATGAAATGATTTTTTAAACTATCATAAGAAACTCTAAGCCTTGAGAAATTGAGGAAAGACTACAATATACCTGTCATTATACATGTAGTATTGACACCGTGTTGACTTTTGAGTGATCACCCTAAAGGGAATTCAGCTGTCGATATTTAACACCGTACACATTTCTCTTCCCACCACTATTAGGAAGTCTCCACAAATGCTAAAAAACAGCTATCTCCTAAAAAGAACAGGGTAGTAGACAATTTCACCCTCTTACCTTCCCTTGGACCCAACGTGACAGTCACACTGTCTTTCCAAAATTGATCCATTGGGCAACCACTGTAGGTTATAATTTGTGCGCACAAATTAAACTTCAGGGTTTTGTTCTCATTACGCAAATTTTCAAGCAGCCAGTGGAGTTGGACATCTTCACCATACATTGGGCAGTTAGCCATCTTTAACCTCATGTTAATTCCAGAGTCACTCAGAAATGGGTTTTTCAGAGACGATAGCTCTCTGTCGATATGACAGTTGGAGGCATTGCAATACCCTGGGTGAATCCTTCTGTAAGCCCGGTAATAGGCTTCTTTGTTTTTCACAGAACCTGTTGAAGAAGATACATGATAATGACTCTGCGGGAGGCACAAGAACCCTATTACTATTCTACCCAAATAATAAAGATAATTAAATGTATTGCTTCTGCTTCCTGGAACCTAGAGCAGCAGGTTGCTGTAGAGCAACTGCACCAAATAATGAAATATGAGATACAGCAGCCAGAATGCACAGAAGAAAATAAACATCTCAGGGGAAAAAAAAATTAAAAATGTTATTTTACTTTTAAGTAGTTAAATTTAAAAATGATCATGCAAATCTCAAAATGTATAGTTAGCACAAAACTCAAAACATAACTCTTTAAAAGGATAGGGGTGAATATGAGATGCGACCAGTTCTCTCAAAAGACAAAATATGCCATTAAAACAAATAAACTACCGATTGTTTTCCAACCAACCAACCAACCAACCAAAAATAAACCAAAAAACCCCACAGAGCTTGCAAATGTACAGCCAGCTGTGATCTACTGTTCATTCCTTTATGCAATTGTGCTGGTTGAACTCCTCCTTTCTACTGGAATATAAAAATCAGTAATCCATGGCCCAAAGTAAGAACAGCAGAATATGCTAATAAATACATTAATTTAGTAAGTAGATGCATTTTCTGACAGACCTGGTACAAGAAACAACAAGTAAGGTGTTAATCCTAGGTTTAGAAGATTTTGTGGGTTTTTTCAGACTATCTCAAGTCTGCTAGTATTTTAAACTACTGTACAGATGAGACCAAAACTTATACACACAGTGTTATTCAAAGGAACACGTGTGCTGTGAGGAGCAGCTAAGAACTTTGGCTTTATCTGGTTTGGAGCAAAGGAGGCTGAGCAGTGACTTCACTACTCTTTGCAGCTTCCTGAGAAAAGGAAGTGGAAGGGGAGGTGCTGAGCTCTTTTTCCTGGTGTCCAGTGACAGGAAGTCTGGGAATGCTTCAAAGTTGTGCCAGGGAAGGTTTAGACCAGACATTAGGAGCTATTTCTTTATTGTGAGGCTGGTCAAACACTAGAATAGGCTTCCTAGAGAGCTTGGTTGATGTGTCATTGTTGTCAGTGCCTTAAAATGAGGTACTTAATAGTACATTTCAACTTTCAGTCAGTCCTGACAAATGAGGCAGTTGGATGAGATGATTGTTGTAGGTCCTTCCAGCTGAAATATCCTATCCTATCCTATCCTATCCTATGCTATGCTATGCTATGCTATGCTATCCTATCCTATCCTATCCTATCCTATCCTATCCTATCCTATCCTATCCTATCCTATCCTAATCATCTTGTCCTGTCCTGTCCTGTCCTGTCCTGTCCTATCCTATCCTGTCCTGTCCCGTCCCATCCTAATAAGTATGTGCTTTGTTTGAATCATCTAAATTTATTTAGAAGCTTAAAAATCAAGATCTTTGAAGAGAAAAGCATCTGCCTCTTTCTCAAAAATAAAAGACAATTTCAGATTGTTCTGCAGATTTTAACACAGGAGAGATTACTTTGATACTTTTATATGATTAGCTTGTAAAATTTCCTCTAACTCATTTTATATGTTTTCATCATACCTAGTTCATACTTGTAAGCTCCAGTGATATCTTCAAATTGCTCATTGCCAACACTCTTGGTGATTAGACGTTGTCCACATGGCCACGTGTCACAGAAAAATTTTGTTCTTTTGGCATTGTTTTGGGAAAGCCAGCCAACATAGTTTGAATTTACTCGAGAAAACATATGATGACCATCATAATCCAAGTCCAGTTCCCCTTCCCTGATGCTTCGAACCCATGTAGGACCACTGCAAGCTGAACCTAAATGAGAGAGCAAAAATGTTGTAAAACCTGAGTAGCAGGGAAACTCAGCAACATAATCTGAGGAAAATTATTCTAACTGTACTAAAGTTACCTCTGCCTGTTTCCAGAGGTGTTGGATCCAGACACTGCCAATCACCACAGCACTGATTTATGTCTCTGCGAGCCATCCAAGATTCATTCCAGCAATGGTATCGCCTGTAGAATGAAGAAATATATACAATTAAAGATGTCTCTCTTATGACAGAGGAAAACCATGTCAGAGATAATTTTTAATACACTAAAGATTTTGTATGTCTTAACACTGTTAATGATGTTTGACAGGAGTGGTTTTGTTTGCTTTATATCACTCATACTGGAAATTTGTTCCAGAACCGCACGGACCTGATTGTAAAGCTTGTTTCTTTTAGCTGATAATATGCCGATATAGTTCTTTTTTTTTAAGTTTAGCAGGAATTGAAGTGTTTATAAGAATGAAGCAATCCATTACAAGGGACATCAGGAGGACAACACAGGCATCAACCAAGTGATTATGACTGAAGATAAAAGTCCAAATTAGTGATAAATTTTCCCTAGCATTTCATGATCTACTTTACACTTCTACAGCTACTAAGTTTGATAGCCTTATTTTTTTCAGCTGAGAAGGATAAGCAGGCAGCATGGATTCTCACAAGAGGTTTTGCTTTTTTCTCTTTTGAAAATCTACATTGAGCAGACTGCCTCTTTAGTAATTTCATGGTTTTGAAATGCATTATTAGGAAACTGAAGAGCATTACCCCACTAAAGAAAGAGATACACCAAAGAGAGACATTGATCTGCTAAATTTATACTGGTTTTTCTATCTTAACTTTTTAAAAGGGCAAAAGAACTTTGCATTTTTATTATTTACCATAACTTGTCTTTGCCACACAGGTTTTTACCAGTAGAGTCAAAAATCTCATTGATGCCAAGGGGATTCTCAATTGAGCAAGGAAAACAGAAGCTTGTGACAACACGGCTGGGAATTCCCAAGCATCTCATCACTGTAAGAAAAAAAAAATATGAACAAGTCATTAAAAATCGCAATTAATCAGGGAAATACTTCACTTATTTTAAAATAATTATCTTGTATTCTAATTTGCACTTATAGAAACACAATGGATAGTAAGTAATATTTGGGATGCAGTGATTCTGTCTTCAAAACTTTTTAGTTCTTAAAAAGCAGTCTGAAAAAAGCCTAGCAGAAAGGAATGCTTTATTAGTCTTCCAACTTAAAATAGAAAGAAAAAAACAATCACAAAACCAGACGTTTTAAGTTCAGAAATCATTAACCTGATTCTGCATTAATAAAACACTATTTTTTAAAAAATAAATAGTGTGGTACATATAAATTCATCTACAGGACTTCAATTTAACTTTCTTCAACATAGAAGACCCCAACGTAAATAAATGATGTTAAGCTAGAACTCAAGTCTTCTGTCTGTAGAGTTTAGTGCACTATTACCTCATCTTTGCATTAAAAGGAGAATATAGACTGATGCTTTTGTGGTTTTGAGGAAACATTACTAGAGATCTTCCTGTTCATAACTTAGTGTTTCTTCTCATCCTTCAAACATCACCCAAACATAAATTTTGGCTCCACAATGGGGTTATACTCAACGACCTTTAAAGGTCTCTTCCAACCCCAACTATTCTATGATTCAGTGATGCTGCACTAGCTCTGTGTTTTAATAAAAATTTTAGTATTGATAACTGCATAATATAAACGTCACAGAGAAGATGGAACTACTTTTCTTGTTCTTCAGCCTGTTTGGAAAGCAAAAGGTTGATAATAAACACTATATCAGGAGCATGAGAAAAAGATTCAATTTCTTTTCCAGTAAAATGCTTATAAGTAGAATTCTCCAAATAGTTTTTAGGGTCGGAGATTTTTTTTATCTTTGTTTTATCTCTTTTCTATAAACTAGGTAAGGGAAACCTGAAATATCATACCTGTGCACATTACTGAAGCAAGAGCTCCACAGTACCCGTATCTGACTGGCCTACATCTGCCACTGTACCACTGCTGTAGAATAGGGACACTTCCGTTCCAGGAAAATGGCTTTGTTCCTTTCAGGTAATCATTGTTTTCTGGAATCTTCATGATGCTGTTAGTGGCATGGCTGCTTATCTAGAAAGAGAAAAGAAAACCAACCTTTTCAAATAGCCAACCATGTCTTCACATTCTAAACATGTCTCAAAATCATCTGAAATTAGCGTTACAAGTTTAATTTTCCCATGAATCTGAGCACAGGAGGGATTTTCCCTGCTCCTCTACTGTGTTAGATTACAGTGCATTTTGTACTTTTATAGTATAATGAAGTGTGAGCTGATCTATTCAGAGGTCTCACACCCACACAGATCTTACCATGTGATTCACCACCATGCTGACATGCACAGGGTCATTGCGCCAACAGTGGTCACGATCAGAGCCATGATGGTAACTCGCACCCATATCTAAGATCTTCAAGCAGATATCCAGAATCCCATCTTCAAACTGAGGAGAAAGAGGATAACATAGGCATCATGTTATGCTGATGTTGATAAAGTACATTTCTTATCAATAATCCAGTCTTTTTCACTTATATGAGCTGCCCTCTCTCCTGCCCATTTTTTTTTCTTTTTTTCTCTTTTTTTTCTTTTGTTGAAACAAGAACAGCTCCAAGTGGTCTGCATGGTGATTCCTATCTGCCTCAAGGAAAACTAAAGGCAAAAACATGTCATCTTTACTTATGTTTGACCAATGGAATAATTTTCCTTCAGAAGCACAATATTTGTTTCACCTGTTCCCAGAACATCCTGCAATTTCCCTCATTTTACTAGAGAAAACTTTGTTCTGATTACTTGGGCTACAGTGAAGTTCTCAGACATTTTGGTTTGTGTATTCATAGTCTGGACTTATCCTGAAAGCCTTTACACTACAAATAGAGCATACATTTCTGAAAAAATACAGACAACACTTCATTTATCAGTATATGGATGACATCTATTTCTGAACAAGTCTTAAAAAAATACCTGTCCAAAGTGCCATGGTCGAGAGGTTATGTGCTTGTGAACTCCTTCATACAGTATTCCATGTTCATTCAGAACATATTCTTCTCTATGGGCCTGACTGTCCAAATATACAGGGTCATCTGGAAAAGATGAAGAGCTTTCATTCAGACAAAATGTACCTTTCTAGCACTTCTGTATTTTCTGCTTCACTGGATTCCTTTTTCCTTTCCTACCAGTTTTTGATTTATACTTCTTAAGCATGCTGAAGGTTGTGGCCTCTTTAAGCACACATAGAGAATTCATTCCTACTTACAGCAAGATACTATCTTTATTCAGTCTCTCCCTGCTGTAGAACACATGAATGGAAGAGCTTGCAATTTATCTTCACACTAAGCTGTTCTACGAGTCAAACACTCAGCACATAGAGTTGTGTATCTGATTAAGATCAAATCAGCACAGACAATGTGAATATTTGTCATGTAATGATTTTGGCAAAGTCCTACAGACTCCAGAATTGCTTGCTACCAGAGCCAGATCCACAGAATTTAATTTGTATTTGTACTGTATTATTTTGTGGTGATAACACAGTATTCACAGAATTACAATATGGTTGAAGTCAGAAGGGACCTCTGGAGGTGATCTGGTCCCACCTCCAGCCACTTTCTGATGCCACATCCAGGCAGCTTTTTAATATCTCCAAGAATGGAGACTCCACAACCCCTCTGGGCAACCTGTGCCAGTGCTCAGTCACTCTCACTGTAAAAATGTGCTTCCTGATGAACAAAGGAAACTTCCCAATGCTTTCTATCCTGTCAAGACACTGTAAAAGTTGTGGGAAAAAATTATACCTCACCCCGTACTACCATAAAGAAAACAAATCAAAACAATGGCTTGAGACAGTCTTGAACTTGGAGGAAAAAAAAAAAGACAAAATTAAACCCCTCCTTGATTCTCATTGTTTCTGTAACTACATCATTTACATACCAGCTAAATAACAAATATCTTCAACAGTTTTACTCATCACTCGCTATTTTTCTTAAAACAATCTGATAGTCACTAGAGTTCTTACCTGCACACCAAGGGTTAAAAAGGACATAAAAATCTCCAAGACACCTCTGATATGTGTGACCGCAAGATGTGATTTGCATATTGAGAATGTAACGGCCAATGCAGACATTGGAGGGAGGAAACACGCTGATACTGATGCATTTTGGCTGATGAACTTTGTAGGAAGCACTCCAGCAGGTTTGATCCAGACATCTGCCCATTGGGAAGGTGCATTTCGTCTCATTTGATTCACAAGGTCTGAGGCCTTTTCAGGAAAATAAAAACCACTTCCATCAGACTAAACAAAGCACATGTAAAAGGCTAGTAATTTGCTTAGGCATCATTTGCAAGGTGAAGCTCCCAAGGGTGGATTTCTTTTTCACTTGTCACTTCTCTAGCAGAGTGAGAAAACTTTACATAGTAGAAGAACTGCCTGATTTCGGGGAAGGAGGCTCTTCACATGAAACATGACAGAGTAGATTATGGGAATATGAAGACTATAAAAGAAGTCTTCTGAAGACTGTGGGTAATATTACCAACCAGCAAAGGACTAGGAAAGACTAGAGAGTGTTTGGGAGTCACTACCTGTCTCCACGGTGAAAGCAGCCTGGTCCACAGAGTCATCCCATTCCCGATTTTGGAAACGAGCATAAAAGCTGAAGGCTTGCCCTCTCCTTATTATCTGTCTGTCAGTTCCGAAGAAATGGGTATTATGTATTTGACAGTTGGAAGGACAGTTCAAGTCGACTTCTCCCAGCTCAATGACTGCAGGACAGAGAAAGGAGCACAAAGAAAAAGCCGCGTATAATTAAGTTCCCATCTTTGACTGTGGTTAGGATCAGGTGAAAGAGGAGACGATGAAAGACAGAGATAACTCTTTCAAAATTAATTCAAGACTTTGTTCAAAATTCAGCAAGACTGAAACTGAGACATACATCCATAAATGTTCCTTTGCATGTTCACCACTTTCCTAGCTTGCAGATGGAAACTTGTCTAACTCTTTGATTTTTAAAGCTGTGCTGCAAGTTTCACTTCTTTAATATAGTTCCTGATTTTATTATAAATACCTGATGCTAAAGGACAATATTAGTATCTCTACTTGAAAAGTTGACTTTGCATTGTAATATTCTCTCCACACATTACAACATGCTGTCTACAGACAGTTACAGTTTTGCGCATGCTATCATATGAGATGTTTGGGTTTGTTTCATAAAAGAAATAAAAAATTAAATAGAAAAAATAAAAAACTTGATAATATGTATTTGGAAAACTTAAGTGGCACTCTAAATGATTTATGAAAAAAAAGATATGTATAAATATCTACCCAAAACTTTAAATAATTTAAAATATACATGCAAATGTCTCAGTCTGCACTCCCAAAGTCATAAAAAAGTTTGCAGTTATCTTTGAGGAACTTAATGGAAAAGGAAATATTCACAAATTGTGACATTTAAAAATGCTGACACTCTATCCCAGGTGCTGTGATTACCTTGACAAAAATCTTGGCTGATTCCCCCTTAGGCATCCTGCCTGCATATCAGTCATTTCATAGGAGTAATTATGACACTGGTGCCAGAAGGATGGGTGGCAACATTCATCTTTACTTATTTGCATACAACTTTTTATTTTCAAAAGTTCTTCACTCTAATTGAAGACGATGGGAGCCACAGATTCTCAGCAGTTTTGGAAATTTGGTTTACTGATGTACAAAGTCTTGTACATTATTATAATTTTAAAGGTTTAAGTTTGGTCCTACTAAGCCTATAGAAAAATCTGACAATGCAACTTCTCTAACTACATGGGTACCTCATTGAATACAGAATTAATATTTAGGGAAAAATAATTTTTCCCATCCAGAACCAAGGGTGTATCCACGCAAGGGGAGACTCATAGCTAAGCCCTTGGGATCTGGACATTTTTAACACAATCCAGTGGAGTTTCCCAGGATCACATCCTTAATTAAATAATAATTTAAATTAATTGGGGTTGGGGGGGTAAATAGGTAGGGAAGGGGCAGAAAGAAATGCAGCGTTTTCTGATTTGTTTTCCTTGAATAAAAATAATCTTATTTCTCATCTAACTATTTAAATTTGGTATTGAATTGGTCATCCAGATCTTCAACAGAGATCAGCAACAAATGCAGAGCTGGGTGCTACCCATGATAAATACCCATGCACACTATTAAAAACAACCAAAAAGTACAGGAGTGCATTACATCATTATTGCTCATGAATACAACATACCTGCTGACAAGAAAAAGCAACGGAATTGAACTGAAAATCTCTTCTCTTAATGACAGTTGTCAACCATAGCACAAAGTATTCTGGTCGAACCGAAAGTGCTTGTAGCACACATGGCAAATTCCTGCGGTCAAGAACACTGAAAGAACCTGATCCTTGCCTGGTCTCTGGAGGTGTTTATAAACCAAGACATCTACTCCTCATCCACTCAGTAATCCAGCTGAACTGGAACATCAGGGAGCTGAGATATTACGTTTCCCAGGGAAGCTCTCTAAAGTCAGCCCACAGTTTGCTTATCAGATTTAAGTATCGCAACTGGATCACAAAGGAGCTAATGACTGTTTTCTTAAGGAAAGACAGCTCAGAAAAAAACTGAAAGGCAATTCAGTTTCACATTTCTTACTGGTTTTCTGTCTCTGGTGGAAACCTGACCATCAATACCAGTCAGAGGTTTTTCTCTATCAGTTTATATTTTGCCTTCATTCAGGACAGAATGCTTCAGGTATTCATTGGGAAATAATTGCTTCCAGCATGAGAATACTGAAATCTAGCACTATGTAACTTATGCTGGAAATAAAATTTATTCTTTTCCATGCTATTTCCTGTTCTCAGAATTCGATTGGGTGTTGTTTCACCAAATCTTCTCCATAGCTCTCTTTTTCCTTCATAATAGTTTTTTTCAAAAGTTTTTTTTCTCCTTTCTCACTAGTTCCACAAAGAACATCCAAATATACAAGTAATCTCTAGACTTGATGCCATACACAAAAATATGTGCAATTTGTCTGTACACATGATCATTTCATTATTTCTGTTTTCAGTCCTGATTTAAGGGATATAAAAGTTTTAAGACTCTTACCTTCCATTTTTTCTTCCACATGTACTGGTATCTGAAGCTCAGTACTGGTGGAGCTACCAGCTCCTCAGCAGGACGCACTGCAAGGTCTGGCTGATCTCTGTGAACCAACCTAATTTCCTCTCAGTAACGCTTATATTCAGAACTAAGAGGCCGTCACACGTGTTGCATCAACAAAATACCAGTTTTAAAATAGGCCCCACCCATGTGTCTACTGATGCTCATAAATGATTCATTTTAACTTCCAGCATTATTAGGGAGAGTCCTGCGGCTGAAGGGAGGGAAGAGATCTTGGTACCTCACCTATAGCACGGTGCTCTCTGTGTCCCACAGCTTGCCCTGTCTCAAAAATGCTTTAAAGCCAGGAGGAATCCAAACACATTACAGAGTAAACCATTATTTGTAGCCACCCAAAGTTGCCATAAATACCAGCACCTACTGCTCCCTTCTAGACATCTTCAGACAGCAATGGAAAACAATAAGGAACACTAGACTAAAGCTGAATTTACACTCTCAGAATATGATAAGCAGTGGACTTTTTTTAGCGTAATATAAGCAGAAAGTCCAGCTTTCAGAAAGTCTGCACAGCACTCCATCCAAGGGGAGGTGAGAACAAAATGATCAGTTACAAACTTTTCCAACTAAATTGGAAAATATGCAGAGAGCATGCACTAAATTGAAGTTGACAATAAAATTTAACCTAAAAGTTACATACATTTTTTATACTTTGTGTGTACTTATTTCCTAGCACACAGTTTTGTGGCTTCTTAGCTTACTCTACCTCCCTTCCCCTGAAATTATGAAAACCATTTCCAGCAATATCTGTGAACAAAAACCATGTTAATACTTTAACACAAAATTTGTGCTATTTTATTTAGGTACCAGGTGTATTTAATAAAATAAAACAAAACAACCACAACAATGTTCTCTTTGCACTCTCAGTGATGAATATTTTAGCCTGCAAATAGGAGACATGGATTGAAATTTCTTCTGGTAAAACCAGAATGAACATGTGCTACAGTTTTCCTCCTATCCTTCTTACACCTCTTTGCCAAGCTTTACTTCATAAGCTATCTTTTGAATCCCTCAAAGTTATCTTGCTTTGGATTAAAAAAAAACTAACCCTAAAACAAAACAAAACAAAACAAAAACCCAGACAAACCAAAAAAACTAAACTGAAAAACCTTTTATTGATATAGAAAGATTCAGACACAATGACTGAAGTTCAGTGATTTGTATAACTGCCTGGATTCTAGACAGTGCTTTAAGAAATCATGACATGAAAAAGCTTAACTAACAGTGAAATTAACTTAGTAAGCACAACCTAACAGCTCAGGTATTGTGAAATAACTTCAGAGAAATTAAAGCAAAGAAAAAAATCAGCACATCAACAGTGGGTTTGGGAGAGAGTGGTTAAAAAATTTGTATGACTGATGCATGTGAAAGTGAATTTAATATTCAATGTGTTCATATTTTGAAAATTATAAATGTTTGGCTAGCCAATAGAGAGATATAAAAAAGTCCGAATCAAAAGTATTTTATTCACCTCATATATTTGAAAGATTTTTTTTCTTTGTATTTGCCATTTGACTATTAAAATTCAACTCACTGAAAAATGAAAAATTAAAAACAACACTCTTTCATAAGAAATAATTTAGCAGCCATATGCACATAATCAAGTTTCAATCAGCCTGCAAAATAGGAATGGTAGTGGTCAAGTCAGCCACCAGAGACCTGCCTACAAGCAGATGCACACACTAGTATCCAGAGAAGAGAACAGAAAAGTACCAAAATTGGTTGCAGTTTCCAAAAATATATTAAACCCCCCTCAAATACATCTAGTTCAATCTTCTGACTAAAATTTCTTGGTAAATGAAAGCCTGTGACAAATAAAAGAAAACAAATAAGCATCAGTAAGTGGCTGCACCTGTGGGTTCAAAGAGACTTAATTAAGCGTTTAAAATAATAAAGACCTGAATCAGGAGAAGAACACTTTCTGTATGGATATGAGTCACTGGCTTTAGTAAGTATGCTTGCTTAGATCCTTGAAGCTGCTTTGGTGCCTATCTGTCTCTGCAGGATCATTATATAGGTGCCCAGCCCCAAAGGAAAGCCTCCCAGATACCCAAGTTCCTGCCTATCGGTGTCTGCAGAGCCATCCAATTGCTGCTGCCAGCTCACAGCTATCAGACTGGTTGGTCCTCTCACTCAAGCCCAAGCCTCATGCACCTAAAGTAAGAATCTTTAACAAGGCAGAAAACCATAGCATTCTGACTCTCTTGGTGCACTCAGTCTGTTCTTACTCCTTTTGGCTACAATGCCCTGCATCATGTTCCTTGGATTCTGGTCATCTGTGCAACAGGGCCACCACCTGAAAAAAAAGAGCCATGGGAGACTGAGCACAAACAGGAGACAAAGATACAGTTCAAAAAAAAGGTTTTGCCTCTCAGTTTATGGCCTCTCTTTACAGCTGATGTGTCCTGACTGCTGACTTCCAAGGCAGGTTGCTGACATCTGTCCAAAGTGTCCCCTCCTGGATAGAAACAGTTCCCTTCCCTGCCTGACAGTAAGGTGTGCCAAGCTGAGGCTGATGATCCCTTGGTCCCAGGTGAGGCTGCTTTCCCCTCTGTCTCCATCTTTTTCTCTCACACTTTACTCATCATTCACAAACTGTCCTCCACGTTACTACAGTATTTTTACACATCCAAAATTCTCGGACATGTACAAAGCAGATGATATGTCTGATGCAGACCTGAAAATTCTGCAAGATAGCATAATTGTGAAGATTTAGGCACTTCCAGAATTTAAGCCATTTAGGTTGTTAAGTTTCTTTAAACCTTGATGTTGGACTTACAACAGTAAGATTACATTTACCTTTTACTGTAGGCTTGGTGTTCTTTTAAAATATTACTTATGTTTCAATAGACTGACACGTGATGAACATTTACAAAGTCACGTGGTGGACCTGCCAAGGGTCCAAAACCTCCATAGCTTTCAATTGCCCATTAAGCCACCAGGAAAGGGTGAGGATTGAAGAACAGGGCATCACAATCACAGAAAGAGCACCTGTGAATGGCACTGATGAAGTTCCACTGCATCACTAATATATTTGGGAACAATAGAGAGGTTGCAGTAATCAAGCATCCAAGCAAGGAATCCTTTCAAGAAAAAGGTGCACAAAATGACAGCTCAACAGGGGAAAAAGGAAGGAATCAGAAATGATGCGAACTGAGATTAAAGTGTTTTAGTGAAAGTGTCATGTACTGGAAAGCTGGGGTAACTGCAGTTGTTAAAAAACATTTTGCAATTTATGCATGTGTCAATAAGCAGCCCAAAAGTTCATTTTTTGTACTTGGTAATATAATTGTATTCCTTTGATCATTGGACCTGGAGTTGATCTTATAGCAGTGGCTCATGATGTAAAAAGATATCTGTCAAGATGGTATATTTGAAATCAGTAAGTGGCATCACTCTCTGGTCCAGAGAGTTCAGGAATATTCATGTCTAACAAAGAAAGGGGATAGAGAAGGAAAAAATCAGATGCTATAGGTTAACTCTCAAATAAGCAGATTTGTTAGGAATCCACATCTGACATTTAGGAGCTTCATATTACAAGGGTTATAGGCTGGCAAACATGAACTCTGTCAGAGAACACACCCAGAGTTTCTTAAAATTCATAAATTAATTTGCAATGAAGTTGCCTTTCATTAAAGAGCCTGAAATTACTGGCAAGTACTCTGTTACAAAGTGTAAGCAAGCATTACAACATCATATTTGCAGATGAATTAGGACAAAGAAATGCTTCAAATGAAATCTTGAACAAGAAGCCTGTGTCTTTTAAGAAGTACATGGCAGCTTTGTCTTTCTAGAAGCTGGAGGAAATTAGTAGCATTAAATAATTATAGGTGGTTTCTGACACAACGAAACCACCAGTCTTCATACAAAGAAACCAAAAACTCCTTCAAGGAAGCTCCCATCCCATCCAAGCTGGACTCACTTGGAGGTCTGATGGAGCTACTTGCCCTCTTGCCTCAGCCTTTTTACTGGGTTTCCATTAACTGTGTAAGCCACTATATTGCTCCATGTAATAGGATGTTTTTTCAATATCTCTAGTGAAGATGAGGAACACGCACACCTATAATGTTGCAGTATATGCAGAAAGGTCAATTACAGGACATGTACCTCATGACAGCAGGCAACATCATTTCTGCTTGAGGCATATGGTCAACATATTTAGAATAGAACCTAGGTAAAATGCTAACCTATGTGCCTTAATAACAGTAACAACAGTGACTGGGTTAACTGAATATAATAAAACCATAAACATTACATAAGTTTCAATTAGTAGGTTATAATAAAAAGAAAAATTTGATTTGTTTACCAAAAAAAAAAACCCAAGAAACCAAGGCCCCAACCCCTTTTCCCAAACTGAAGCTAGAATTTATAGCTGAGTAATTTGCCAGGTAACCTACTCTAAGTAGTGTAAGTTCACTTTCAAAGGAGCTTGTTCCCAACTGTATTTAAAAACGGAACTGGAATAAGCTAGCACTACCGTAAATTCAAACCTCAGCTCACTGAGCAGTAACTTTCCCACAGAGAGAAACCTGTAAATCACCCAGCCTGTGATTACAACCCACCAGTCTAACTGCCCCAACAATCCAGTATATATCATGGATCTGTTACCTGTACAGGCAATGCTAATTGGAAGAGACTCTGAGCAGTGGGATTTGAAAGAATAAAATGAGGTGAGACATTTACCAGGTTAGATCATAGGAAATTTGAGGTTCTCTGGAAGAATGCAGTTGGCTCCGATTCTGTTCTTTAATTTCAAGTTTTAATTTTTTAATGAAGCTTGTTTGTTGTTTAAAAATATTCATTTTCTCCTCTAATGCTTTTTTGGTAGATGTTTGTTTAAAATTTTGTTATACACAAGTAGAGTTCATCATCTTGGGACACAGGTCTAAAATATAGATTTACATTCCAGCAAAAAAGAGAGTCTCAAGTATTGTTATTTACAATATAAAGAGCTCCTGATTTCAGTTGGGAACTATTTAATGTTAAAAATAAAGGTGTAGAAATACTTTTATTCTGGCAGATTGTGTTCAATACCTGACTGATGTAACTTCTTCAGGATTTATAAAATTTCCCATGCACCATGCATTGCTTCTTTTGAACTTAAAAATATGTAGTTATCATCTGCTTTTATTTTAAGCAGTTGGGAGTAGAAGATACATAAGTTAAAATTAAAGTGACAGATTCTTAAAATTCTTGTCTCTTTCAGATCTCTACAGTAGACATCTTACACATATACAAAATAAAGTATATAAAGAAGACAGTAATCTGTATGAAGGGTAAGGAAAACACCTTGTATTAGAAATGAAAACCCAATTTTTTTTTTTTTTTTTTGTTTTTTTAAACAGGCACACTTTCTACAATGAGCAATAGCATATTAACTCACTTGTAGGCTCTGATGTCGCTCTGGGTTTTTTGGGGTTGTTTTCACTACTCGCTCAGCAATAATTAGACAGCAGGTTTGGGCAGACAAACTAACACATTGGCTGGAATACCAATCAATGGCATTGCTCTAATGGTATTTGCCTCAGCTTTCAGAGTCTTCTCAATAGTAGGGGATTAGCAATTGATTGTAGTGAATCATGGAGCTCTGTTTTCAGCAGTATAAATACAGCACACGACACAGAATAAAAAGTGTCAGGTAAGGAGCTGGAAGTGCTGGTTTAGATGGAGACAGGCAGTAGCACAAGCCAAGGCAATAACTGTTGTTTCCCCTTGATGGAAGAATTTTTATGAATTTTTTTAGCTGTGTTATAGGCTCCCCTCCACTTCTGATTGCTCATCCAACTCAAACTCTGCTCCTGCAACAGATTTTTACTTCTAGCTCATTATTTGTCATAAGGGACAGACAGGTCACCTCAACCACTAATGGCAGTTTATGAAAGGAGGTCAAAATGTAAGTCAGGACTGGCATGAACACAGCTGATGTCTCTCATATAAAGCAGCAAATACTTCCAGCTCCTGTACAAGCATTGCATACAAACATAATCTTAGAACGGTGCAGCAAAAACTTCCGACTCTTTTACAAATCCAGCCATACAGACACAGGTATAAACACCAACACCTTTCTTTGAAGGCTCTTTTCTCCCTTTACTAGAAGTTCCTGAGTCAGTACGTTGTCCTTTACTGCAGTAAACATTCTTGGCTTGCTTTGAGGTGTCTGCCTTTTGGCAAGAAGATCCTTGATGTCATATGTGGTGACATAAGAGGTGTCATAAAGCACCTTAACATATAGTGGCAACAATCAGATTTTTAACATGACCATCTCATATTTTATCTTTTCTACAATAGTTTCTAATACACACTTAATTTTATATTAAACAAGTTTTACTAAGCAAAATACCCATTAATATGTTCTATTAAACTATGTGGGTGCTATCATCTTCAAAATGGAAAGATACAAGAAGTCTTATAAGATTATATTAAGAAAGGTTTAAGATATAAAAATCTACCTTAGCTTAATTTAGATTCAATATACAGCTGTTATTCAGTAAGCTGTAGTATGCACAGTGCAAGTGTTTCAGCAAAACATTGTGTAGTTTTTCTTGATTCAGCATTAATTTATACTATCAAAAGACATTACAGAATTCACAGGAAGACAGCTGTTTTGGCTGTTTGGTTACAGTTTTTTTAGCAGGATGCAGTATATAATGTTAATATGCTCATTAATATGTTAATATGGACTGAATTTTAAGTAAGTTAATGAACGAGGTTAAGACAAGTGTAAGGTGTTACATCTTGCTACGCTTTGTTTTGTCCTGTAAATTGGCATGGACAACTTGTTTTTGCAACTTTTAATGAAATTCCTTCACATGTTGAAAAACATAGCATAGGACTAATATGCATTCTTTTTTACCAAGATGACCGAATCAGAAATGATTGGCTACATACTGTTCCCCTCTGTACACAGGCAACTTCTCCTAATGCATCTGAGCAAAATTTCATGATGATGAAAGTAGTGGAATGACAACTTTATTGCATCATAAAAATAAGCAAGGAGACACCTACACACCCAGATATCACATACTTCAAGCAGCACCTTCCAGTTTTTCTAGTCAACTTTTAAATGTGACTGCATTTTAAGGACGTACTAAAATGCTTTGGGCAAGTTTGCTACCTATAAGCATGGATTGTCTGCATGCTGAAGTTACAGTAGCCATAACCTTGGTTTGCTACATTTTAAACTAATCCCAGATGCCTTCAATAATGTCATGGTCTAATCCTGAGCTCAATTATGTTTTAAAGCCTTTCTTTAAAATTGAGTTTCTCAGTTTCTGTGCAAAGAAACTGAATGCTCACAAAGTTCTATGGCAAATAATTTTGCTACACTAAGAAATCAATAAGAATATCAAGTCTATTTTTTGCTGGTTTCAAACACCACACATTAGAGAGTGCCGTCCTAACATCCCATACAATAATCTGAAATGAGTTCTTTTTCATAAGCACACATCCAGCTGAGCAGTAATTACAGTGAAATGTGCTGTCATCTTTCCAAAGAATAGTAATTAGGGATATGAGCCTGTATGTCTTGTACGCTTATGGAAACATTTTTTCTTCCCAGCTAATGATCAGCCAAACAGTAAATCATTAAAAGGAAAATGACAAAGGGTGTGGGTAGTGACTGTCATCAGCCTTGTTCACCAGCTCCAAACTTTTGTCATCTTCCTTTGGAAGAGAAAGCCTCATGATGCCGAAGTTCAAATTCTTCATTCTTCTTTGAAGAAAACAAGTATAGCTAATTAATCTTGTTATTTTTGATTGGTAAAAAATCTCTTCCTCTTTATTGATCTGGGAAAACATCTTTGCATTAGACAGACTGATCCCTTTTATGGGGACGAAAGGAGTTGAAACCATCTCACAGAAAAAGTAGCAGTGTACCTATTACTACTACAATAATTTAAAACACCACGTAAGAGCACAGGCCTATATCTCTCTGAAACTTGGAATAACCACCAGCTTCTGTTTTCTAGTCAGACCAATTTTAACATACTGATTGCCAGGAGGAATGGAAAAGACCTCCCAGGCTGCCTCACTGCTCCATTTTTCTGAGAACAAGAATCATTCCTGTTACATTCCCAGGTAACAAAGTACCTAATGGACATGAAATCTGGAGCTAGTTTCAGTTTAATGTCAGAAAGTAACTATTACCAGCTCTTGGTATCATTTTTTATTGTTTTGCAATTAACTCTACCAATTGCAACTGGTACCTTCTTTGCAGTTTTTTGAGTGATACACACCAGGGTGTTATATAACCAATTCACCAGTAACCATAACATTTTCTTGGGACTTAGGAGAACCAGACTCCACACATACAGGAAAAGCTGTTTCAAACCTAACAGTGTAGGTGTGACTTTAGCTCTTGTCTTCCAAATTCTACGTGACCTAATCCTAAAGCCCTTACAGCAAAATTTTATCTTCTCCACAATTTCAGTGAAAAATCATATTGTTAATTAAATAAGTACCCTTGTTTTTTCCTCTCTAAATCTCAAGTATGGCAAACTTTGGTGACTTTCCCCTCAATGGGTGAACACATTCCGATGTAAATAATTTTTTCATCTACTGCTAATTTTGAACTTGTTGAGAAAAATAATTTTTAGAACATAAGACATATCAGCACAGAAAGAAAACGTAACAAATTGTGAAGATGATGATGGCAAAGCAGGATTGAGAGATTATTGTTAAATTTTAAAAAACACTTCCCTCTTTTCCAAATACTCTGACCAATCTTTTCTTTTTTTTACTTCTGCAAAAAAGTAAATGTCATCAAATCTATTCAAAACTATTCCTCTTCCAAGTATTTGTTTTTCTTCTGCCAAGCAATAATACATTTCAGGTTCTGCATTTCTTAAGCCAATATGCTGCAGAAACCACAGGCATGTTAAAACACAAAGCAACATGTTGCATTTCATCAGCCTCACCGTGATGAAGATGGCTTGTATGTACTCCTTGAGCATTTTATTGCCCACATTGAAGAAACTCCCAAAGTGTGATGGCTGCTATTCATATTCGTGATATAAAAAAATTTAAAACTGATAACCCTCCACAACAATATAATTTAAACACAACCCCAGTAAAGCATGATAAAAGATAGGACACAGGACAAGAACAATAATGGTTTAGGATATTATGCAAGATTTACAAACAACGTTGTTACAATCTGCATTAAGCACTACAAGCAAGCTAATAACACATAGCCCGTGGTTTAATCCCAACACAATAACCAGAGATATATATTTTTTCAGTTGTTTGACGTTGGACACACAAAACTAATTACAGGGATATTCCCATTTAGCTGTGTGTAAGGAATGGCAAACACATTATAAAAGCCTCGTGTGCAGAAGGAACAGGCCTGGCAGCACCTCAAGAGCATGTCTATCTAACATTTGTCATTTACCACGGTCAACAAATCACTCCTGCAGAACAGGTTACACATTTGTACTGAAATTCCACTGCTTTCATTATGACATCAAAGAGCTTCCAATCTAGGAAAACATCAGGGCTGATCAGGATTTCAGAGCTTGTTTGCCATTATGGCAGTATTTTTCCTTAACCATTTTTTTTAATGGACATATATGTATTATAAATTGCATATTGTATTAGGACACATATGCATTCTACCAGTCTTTTCTAATGCATGCTGTCACCAAATTTTCTCCCTCCTTTTGTGTTAAAAACTGCAGTAGATATTCCACATTGAGAAGCTGATGTATTAGACCTTTTAAATAAGTAAATCCAATACATCCTTCAAAGTCTGCCTATACCCCTGACCAAAATATATTATCATGATTTTTTCCATACATATTCAATTAGTATTTATGATTTGGTGGAAATCATGACAAAGTTATGAACCATACTCATTTGTTTATAAGTCATTTATACTTTATTTGCGAAGTCATTTATAATCTGCTGAAAATTAGATAATTCTTTCCTGCACTTCACTGTTTATTGATGCAAATTTATCCTGTTCATATATCAATCTTTGTTTGTATCACGAAAAATCTGTACTTAAAGCTGTATCCTGCTACTGTACTGACCTTTCGAAAGTATCTGACAGCCCATCAGTAACAAATTTACAAAAGTTTGGCTATATCTGTCAGCTTAACTTTCTGAAAGACCCAGCTTATAGTCTTTCAAGTTCATTTAAAAATATATGCAGAAATGCTTGGAGCAAAAAGAACAGGTAAAAATGACAGAAAAAATAGCATCATTCCTTACTAGACATATTATTAACCTGAATGACTTTTTCCTGAAGACAAATTTAAATAGATTAAGAAGTTTATAAAAAAAAATAAAGCTCTTCCATTAAACAGAAAAAATGCATTATTATTTTAAAAAAATGAGTGCTTACTGTACTCTAAGTTATATTCTAACTTCTCATTTTTTATTAAGAATCACCATAAAACACAGCTTAAAAGGCAATCTAAACACAACTGGAATAAAATGCCTTTTATTTTTAAACATCATGATACAATACAAATTATTTGTTATATCAGAAGTGCAAATATGTAGCCAAGTAAGGCATACATGGCACATTTTTGAATCATTTGGTGACTTATTTGCCCACCATTAATTAGTTATTTAATTATTAATTTCAAAAGAAATAGGCAAAGTGTAATCATATCTCAGTAAGTGCACTGCTCAGTCCCCTGGGGTTTTTTCTTTTTTATTATTAGTGAAACAGGCACAAAAACCAAGAATTAAAATAGAAAATATTGGGGGACACACACACAGAGCATAAGTTTTTAATGCCTTTCCAGGAGCTCCTACACAAAAATCATAGAGTTTATGGTCAGATTGCCAAAGTGGCTAAAATTTATGTATTATAAGCATGATGCCAAGCTAAGACATGCTTATGAAGAACATTCAGGTGCCTAAGTGGATGAGGCTTCCTTTAAACTGGCATTCCGTTTTTTTGGTGAAGAACTGCCTAAATATCTTACATATTGAGCCACTGAGTACTCAGAAAAAGAACTCACACTCTACAGTGTTGAACTATATTTGAAAAAAAGAAGTTGGTAGACAGTTCTAAAAGTTGCATTTTAGATGAAAATCTAGTGTAAGAGCCCCAGAAACTCAGTTCTGTGCCATTTCCACAGTGCACCAGATGAGCAATGTTTCTAGAGCAGGACAGAGTATCTTCATACTAGAAACGCCTACATTCACGAACTACAGTTCAGTAGAATTTGTATGAGAAGAAAGATACTAAAATTAACAAACATCTAAATATAGTCCACTTTATTTTACAGCTGTATTTTACAGCCTTTGTCTCAAATACAGACTACTGAAGAGTATCCCAGCATGGAGAAAAGTAGCATATTCATGGATGAGTCACAACAGTAAAACCAAGTTCATGGACTTACAGTAGTCATTCTTCAGGAAAAAAAATGGGTTTGAATTAATTTTTTTCTTTTCTTTGGTTTGGAAATACCTTCATCCTTGACATTTTGTGAGCCCTCCTAGAACAGCACAGCAAAGTAATTTTCAACCAAATGTACCATTTTAGGTGCATGACCTTTCTACAGAAAGGTATTATTTTGGATTACTCAAAAGACAGCTCAAGTGGGTAATCAAAGCATTTCTGAAAACTTGCTTATAAAAATCATGCAAACAGCTTGCAGCAGACAATTTAGTTCTACAACTAATATTACAACTTTGACTCAATCCTAACTTAAACACATGGAACTATTTTAGAGCTGAACCAAACCTCTGATTCATTGTAGCCATGTAGTCCCTCTTTTGAGTAGTAGGATTTTTTAACTGACAATCATCTTTCTCTCAAATATATTTGTTAGGATTTTAAACTGTTGACCAGTTGACCAATTATATAAATTATTTAAACTGTTGACCAATTGCTTTCTAACATAAAGCATCAAAAGCCACTTCTGGGTTTTATTGGTTGACTTTAACTAAAGAGTCACAGAGTGACTCTTCTGAGTGGTGAGGATCGTGAATGAAGGTAAGAACATTGCACAGAGAAAACATTAAAGGAGGGAACTTTAAACATTATTATTTGAATTTTCTTTGTTTTTTCCTTTGCTATGCTTTTTTTTCCCCAATTGAATTACTTCTAAATATTCAATTACATTTCAGTTGCCTTGATGTAGGAGGACTGGTTTAGGCTGCTGATTATTAAGATCCCACATTAACACAGATTCAGAGACTTAGTATTTACTAGTATTACCATGTTAACAGAGAGAAATGGCTGGAAGATTAGGACTTGAAATCCCAATTAAATTCCATGGTCTGTTCTCACAAGTAATTTTCCAGTACTATTTTTTTTTTAATGAAAAGTCTTAACAACAGAGATGTTCTTTTAATTTTCTGTGGAAGAGACCAACCATGGCATTCTAAATGTATTTTTCAGGGAAAAAAAAAATCTATATTTTCTCTATTAATCTCCCTAGTAACTGAATCATGTGTTGTTAAAAAATTGAATTATACAAATGACTGACAATTATAATATTTTTCTCTTTTTATTCATTAGTGTGTTTTTTTCCTGAATCTCAGAAGACTTAAAGGATGGATAATTAAACAATCCTTTAATATTGCCCTCACATGAGTATATCAAACTGGAAAGACATAGATATGAATTTAAATAAGCATATTATCATTGTTACCCATGTGAGAGTAACATCTGTGATCTAGGTATGAAGTTTTATTAATGATAAATTTACTTTGGAGTTTTATATTTTGTCTCTCATTGGGATTTTCAGTTTTAAAGGCAGTTCAATTGTTTCTATGCTTCCACTGTTCACATATAAAGACATTTCATAGCAACTGTGTAGCTATATGGAGTCTATAAAATTTTAAATTTAGATTCTTTACCATTATGCAGCAACTTACACTAGAACAGCATTAAGGTGCTGATTGTTAAATGGAATACAAAAGCAATGAGAGTGAAGTAAATTAATTTAGAATTCTCTTTCTACCAGTTGTGTTTTAGAAAGTTGAAAGGGAGAGACTATTTTGCTTTGAAGAATCTGTAGATCAACTTCAGTTTAAGTTACAAATTACTTCAGTCTTTTATCTCCCAGGATCATGCTTCAAATATTTCAAGGAACCACACCTTTACCAGACCTCAGCTGCAGTGCTGCAGAACCAAGTTAATACAATTTTTTCAGAGAAACTTGAGGTGTGGCATAGCCTAAAGAGTACCATAAAAAATTGAACATATCAGCTCATTGCAGCAGACACAGATACTAGAAATTACATTAACTAGCAGTCTTAATCCTAAGATTTAATGAATACAGGCAAATTAACTTCTGTGATGTTTGGGGGTGATGTTCTACAAGACAGCGTTTGCTGAATCATTTTTCCTGTTCCATTTCTGTAAGTTGCACAGAAATTTAGGGCTTGCACAACTAGAAGTTTGCTAACACAATAAAACTGCCAAACAAGCAACTCACAAAAAAAAATGACCTTGCAAAAAGGTAATAAACTACAGTGGGAGAAACATTTGAAAAATACACAGATATCTTATAACTCTATTCAAGCATAAACTATTTGGACTAATTGGGAATTATTCTTGTAAATACTACATAAGCATTGGTCATGTCCCAAACAAGGAAAACGAGATATTTTCATTCTGAGAACTACCCTTGTGGCTTATCAGTTGCATGGGAGAGCAGTTTGTTTCTATCTGTGTTAACAAGGAAGGGGAAGGAGAAAGAGGTCTCCATGAATACACCTTGGCTATTTCAGAATCAGAGCACCATTACAGCACTCTGGAAAAACAAAGAACATTGGTCCTGCTCAGTTAAAACAGTTCTGCTAAGAGAACATCAACTCTTTGACAGTAACCTTTGTGTTTTCCACAGACACTGTGCCATTGCATTAAAACTACTCCATTTTACATCACATCATCTGCTTTCTTTAGATTTCACTCAAAACCATAAAAACAGGAGACAAGGAGGAAAGAAAAGGACTCTGATAAAAAAACCCCAAACCACACTGCTTTTTGAATCTGAAAAATATATGCTCTGCATGTATATTCTAATTAACTGGACATCAATTGCTGATCCTACGATTAACTATATGAACCACAAGAGTTGCAGATAAGTTCGTTTCTACAGTAATAATGGAAATTAATAAATGCCAAGGGAGAAAGTAACTTGCAAGACCATGTTTATCACCTGAGGTCAAGACAAAACTAATCAGCAAATGCTTATCTGTATGGTCATCACTGAAGGGAAGCCTTAAATCCTTCATTAACTGCAGCAAAAATTCAAAAGGAGCAAATATAAAATTCTCCAGTTTTCTAAATATAGGAGTGAAATGTGGTAACTCCTAAGCAAAAAGTTCAAAGACAACATGTTTTCTGTACTGCATACAAATTTGTTCAATCTCAAATCTGCAAGTTACCAGGAACATATTTTTATCTTATTTTAATAATAAAACAGCCCATTATTTTCAACTCAGCCAGTCAAAATTAATAAGCAAACCTGAGCATGTTGGACCACTAAGGAAACAAAATCCTTATGAAACAACGTGAGAGATCACGTATCTTGAATGAAGATTTCTAACTATTTATTGTTACAATTTTATGTTTTTTATGTATATTTATCACTGCTATTATATAGGGAGGGAAATAACATGAGATCATAAAAAAAAAAGCTTGGGAAAGGGCAGGGGAGCAGGGGAAAGAGATGGTAAAAAAATAAGAATGCAAAATACAAAAGGAGACAATGAAAATAATGCGAAAAAGGAGTGAAAAAAACCAGAATAAATTGCTAGATATAAGAGGCAAATGATCACCTGCTTGAAGACAGTGATCTTTTCAGTCACAAGGAGGGGTCAATGCTGTTACTAGTGGTCTGCACATATCTCTGGCCACTGCTAGTTAAAGGTGCCTTTTGCTTTTCTGTCAAGTTACTAGGACTGTAAAATATATAACATTTGGTACGGTCTCCTCTGCTTCTTCAAGGTTACAACCACACTGTTCTCATCTAACTTGGGAAGTGTTTCCAAAATAAAGCATTTCAGACATTTGAGATTTTCATTTGACCTTCTCTTGCAACAGTCCTTAAATCTATTCACCTCATAAGGCTCTTAGATTCTCATACAGAAAATTATACCAAAAAATTCTGCAATTGCTACATGCCAGATTGATTGGTCTAAAATTCCTTTAGTTGTTTTCTCTATACATGAAACAAATTTTTCTTTTAAAATACAAGTCTGAAAATCCTGTTCCTCCCTATAATGTAGCTCCCATTTCTCTTGATGATTTGCATAAGTAATCATGTACAAATGAAAAGGATTGCTGAGTCTGGACTCAGACTTCAGGCCTTCTATGGTTTGAAATGCACATGCAGAACTGTAAAGCAGAATTTGTCTACAAACATATAACCTAGTGAGTCATCTTATCCCTATGACAGTGACTCCCCACAGTTATACTCTGCATATCCTTCCCACTCTTACCCAGTTATATCCCTTGCAAGATGCATTTTGTCTAACATCACAAGGCTTCAGATTTTTCTTCTTCCATTTTAACTCTCTTCTAGAAAAGGATGTTAAGAGACATTACAAACAATATTACTTCACTACTGAAAGAGGGATCTTGGGATAGCAACCCACAGTTTCTTCACTGTAAGGACTCAGCCAAATCACTTTTGTTTTCTGGAGGAGCAAGTAAAGGGCAAAATAAATACCTAAGCCAGAATAGCCAGCTTCTCATGAAATACCATTAAAATATTTCCCACTCTGCTGCTTCCTCCAGACTCTTGCTCTCTCATACATGTCACAGTGTTCTGTCCAAGGAGTTGTTTTCACCCAGATCAGTTCATTGCTCCACTCACAGCACTGCTTTTCCAATAGCCTGCCTGACCATAATTTGAAGGACAGCCTACAAAGGTATGAGGATAGAAACTCCTTAAGCCAGCACTGTCATTAAAGTTGCCATATAATGAAACTATGGCCTAAGTAACTCACTTAAAACTGCACTTCACGTCAAAGGAAGACGGCCAGAAACTGAACTTAAAGCTCCATGGCATGTCTATGCTCTAATTGAAACATGACAGGGCAAGTGCACTGCCCAAGGACCAACAGGCACAGACCAACCTCTGTCTATGATCATGAACTTGCTGTCCCCAAAACAGAGTGGCCTTCTCACAGCTTCAAACAAGCATGCGTGGGCCCAAGCAGAGGAAATACCCCACAGGCTTTTGTGTCTGCTCACCTCTGCACCTCATGTATTCCTCCTCACCTTATGATACATCACCCCAGCAATGCAATGATGACTTTTTGAAGTGTGCGGAGCATCCTTTCCCCTGTGCCTTCAGATGGCGATTAAAGCTGTTCACAGCAGCACACATCCTGGCTATCAAAGCTGGGGCTCCTAAAGTCTCTGCTACCACCACTTTTCTGGCTCCTGTTCACTGTGGTCAACTTCTAATTCTTTCTGAAAACCACCATGGGGCCATCCACGTGTGTGTGACACAGGCTACCAGAGCTGCTGCTCTCCAGAGATGCTGCTCTGTGCAGTCAAGCTCCTGCTCCTGGGAAATGGTGTGGGAAAAGCAACTGGCTTGGAGCACAGCAGTGCTAGTTCACACCAAGGGTCAGCACTGAGGCTTTCCTTCTTCCAAAGAAAAGTGGTGAAAAGACCTGCCAGTGCTGTGGGAACTTCCCTTTTCCTTACCAATAAGGTGCATCACATCCTGACACAACCACAAGCGTATTAACAGTCTTTTAACATGACTGGCATAGTAGAGTAGCATATCATTTGAACGTGGATATTACAAGCTTCATTATTTTATTATGCATTTACTTTACAACCCTTTCCTAGCCTCCATTGCAGCTAAACATGAGGAAGAGTCTTACTTCAAGATCACCGTACCTTTAGCCCTCATTGCAAACTTCATTCCCTAACGAGCCTTGCTGCACGTTTCTAGCCACGATCACACCTTGTAGATGCAACAGTTAAGGACGTCAGTATGAAAAATTCCTCCCACCTCATAACCACCATTTGCAAAACCAAAAGAAGGCTTGCAACTTCTCTTCTTGAGATTGTTTAAGTCACAGATAATCATTCCTCATTAGCTAACAAACAATGCCTGAGTTGGATTAATTTTCCATACACGGCTTGAGCCTTTGCAAAGCTAAGTGAGCAACTCAAAGTGTTATTTTTAGTGTATCTTAGCATTTAGATTTCTGACATCTGAAGCTGAGGCAGCTACAGCCCACAGAAAGAACCTTGTGCTTCTGAATTATGTTTGAATTCCAGGCGCACTCTGGAAACTAAAATCCAATACAGGCTCACATTAATGCACTGACAGCGTTCCTCTCTAAGAGAGACCACTTCAACTATAACAACACATGATGCAATGTGTAAAAACTGAAATGTACTGTGTTCCAGATTCATATCTTCATTTAAATCCTGTTCTAGAAATCAAGTATTACTTACCCTCTCTCTGCTAGAAATCCTTCTATTTTAAATCATGACAATGTGATACAAGAAGCTCCCAGCTGCTTAAAGACTCAAAGAGAACTTCTCATATTGTGGTATTTCTGTCTATCCCAGGAACTGTGAACAATACTTCTACTTATCTTTTAGAAAATATTACCTCTTCTCCTTCAACCCACTCCAAAACAGTTTTGATCTTACCTCACAATACTATGAGAGAAATCATAAAAAGTTAACACCACAATATATTGAACCATCTCTACTGCAATGCGCAGCATTTTTGGATGGAACTGAAGCATTTGGGGATTTCATAATCCTTGAAGACCAGAAGTATGCAACCTTTCTGCATTTGTTTTTTAAAAAGGTATTTTTAAAGCTGGAAACGTAAAGGGGGAAGATAAGCACCATAGTAATGCCATCTCAAGGCATAGCTCAATTCTCAAGCATTTATTTGCATAAAGCACAATTTTGCATGAAGGCACAGCATAATTCACAATTATTTTGTCCACTGGGAGCCAGACACAGCTTTTACATGTTAAATCTGCTGAAGGCAATTTATCTCTTCCTCTATCTTGGAAGCAACTAATGCATTGTCAAGGACTTCTCTGGGCCAACAAGTATTTCTCCCATCTTCTGCAGGAAACACCCTTAAGTTTAATTTTCATAGTCACTGAAAAGAAGAAAACCTTCACTTTCTTCTACTTTATGTAAAGATCTCGTTTTTCACAGTGGAATTCTATTTCTAGAAACCTTTTATTTTTAGACAGACCATCTACCCCCCCTTGAGATGCAGTCTACCATAGGAGCACCATTTTGCTGAAATCCCTCCTGTTCTACCAAATGTTCTCTTCAAAGACAGGAAAGTTATTCTGATACTTGAAGATTTAAGTTTGTTGACAAAATAATCTCCAAAAATGTCTTACAAAACCACTGATATTTAAATAGCGGTATCTGTTTGGGGACTTTATTTTATTTTAACTTTAGTCTGCTTTCAGAAAATGTTATCTAGTAGATTATAATATAGACCTGAGGACAACAGCCTATGTTTAGTGACTTGTCTGATCCTTCAAGAAGTGCTAAGGAGAAGTGGCTCAACTGGCCTAATATGCAAAGTTAAGATCAAAAAAATATAGTGTACAAAAGCAAAGAGGGGATAAACAAAATTAGCCAGTGGCCATCCAAACCACCAGTCTGCATTTCCATTTTTTAAGTACAGTATGCTGTCACAATATTCAAACAAATGCTTTTATAAAAGCATGCTAAGAAGAAAAAAAAGATTAACAGAAATGTTACAGTCAGTTCCAAGTCAAAATGACTCAATGATAAAAGAAAAAAAGAATTACTTTGGGAGGGGGTTAAAAACTTAGGTACTCAAGTGCCAAGGTCTTTTTGTTTTCTTTGAATGTTGAAACACAAAGCTTTAACAGTCTATGATCAGCACATTGTCTACTTTAGATTAAGAATCAAGATTTACTATTCAAGTAAAGAGAATAAATTGCAGCCACTATTGCAATATGTGTATTTTTTTTAATTTAGAAAAACCCAAACACTTCTTTAAGATGAAAATGCACATAATACATTATTTATTAGATCTTTAATTCCTGAAATCATTAAGACTACAAGTTGCCACCTCAGCACAAAGTTCGGTACACTACAAATTGTTGTTCCTTTAAAGTAGCAATGTAGCAACCTAAGACAGAAGAGAGCTGGGGTTCAGCTTTTGTTTTGAACAAATGATGACCTTTGAAGTACCTTAAAATTTTGAGTAACTTGGTGTGTACATTTCTGTGGAGAAACAGCAAAAACTTCCATAAATGACCTTGATTTGGTAGTAATGCTACTCAGTGTATGGCAGGCAAGTTTACCAGCTAAAGGCTCTCTGTACAATAAGCAGAGAATAGCAGATTTCTTTTGGAAGGACTTACACGCATACCAGTGGGAGTTTGTTAAACATAGCTCATCCACCCAAAGCACAAGACACTGGTATGAAAATAAATGGCCCTCCTCCATTCCTTTCTCCCATTCCCATTACTTCTGCCTACACATTTTCATCCCCTTCATGTGTCAGCCATACAGCTTAGCAAAGCTTCCATCTCTTAACTCAAGACAGCCTAAAACCACCCACCATTTTGGTAAGGACAGTCATCAACCCAGATGAAGACTATGCCAACCTTATAACTGAGCTACACAGCAGTTCTTTTCCTCTTATTAGTAATCACCTTAGAGGTTTCCTTGCTTCTCTTCAAAGGTTTTATTGTTAAAAGCCACAATTCTTCATTCAAAAATGCTTTATGTAAAATACTTGTAGTCTATGTATCCTTGCTAAGCAACTGCATTTTTCTACTCCTTAGTGTATAAGCAGAAGGAAGTTTGCTAGCAACAGGAGAGTTCATGTCAGCTGCTAAATGGTGCTTTATTGTCAGTAAACTGTATACAGTATTCCTTTAAAACGGTTAAGATTTCAGAAATCAGAGAATTGTTTCAGGAACATGTACACTGTCTAAGCAGCTTAGGAAAACCTCCCAGGAGGCCAACAAAGCATTCAATACAATACTGTCAAAATTGTCTTTGTTGGTTCCAGCAATATCAGGTGCCAGAGCCGCGTGTGATTCGATCTGTTAGAGATGTGCTCAGTGATGAGAACAAAACTGCAGAAACCAGCTTTGCTTCCCGAGAAGATTTGAGAGCCAGTACCAGTCTGTCACAGGATAATACAGCCTGAAACATCTGTAGTTTCTGGAAGATTTCAACAGCTTAAGGGAAACACATTCTGGTTTTGCACCCTTTTCACTGACTTGAGTTTTAGGCTGTCAACAGAACAATTCTCCACTCTCCCACTCTTCCAAATACAATCGCTTCTCCAAACATGCTGACGAAAGAGGAACAGGGTAAATTAGTTCTGGACCAAAGCAGAGCAAGCTAAACCTTTCACTTAACTCCTTCATGGGAATTAGGCACTTTTGTGCCATCTTCATCACATCAGATATCTGAGAGTGCCATCCTCCCATCCTTTAAGCAGCGAGCACCACAGTGTGGACAAGAGCTGTAAGAACAGCACAGGTAAACAATGAAGCAGCGTGAGACTGTGCACATTCAAGTGCCGAGACTCCTCAAGTGCTTCCAGAAGGAAATGTAAGCTAGGACAGGTTGACTCAGGTTCCCTTTGGTACCGAAACTCCTGTAGGTCTGGTATTTTAAAATCACTTTTTTCCAAAATGCATCTGTGTTATACTGCCAGAGCGCTCACTAAATCACAGACAAGCAAATATTAACTACTACCTCTAGAGACTATTTTCAAAATACTGCAAAATACCAGCTGCATTTCTGCACTGCATGACCTAAAGTACAGCTACAACAAACATCCCAGGAAACAGCCTCCTACACAACATGTAACATCTAAGCTTGACACCATAGATTAAGCAAGCAAGGAAACAAGCTCTTTTAAATCCTTTTTATTAGAGAAAAACAAAAGGCTTACACTTGACTTAAAAAAAGCAGCATTATTTTATGAATCCAAAGTTATAACAGTGACGTTGCTTTAAGAAACCTCTAGAGACTGAAGAAAAGAAATAAAATGCCCCTCCTCAGACAGCATTCTAGATTACTTGTGTGACCACAGCAAGCACCTTAATTTCACATCACTTCTAACACCCAGTATATGACTTGTCTCTTTTCTTCTCCCCAGGACTTGCTCAATGTAGCTGGGATAAGGATTTGATGAAAACAGCAGTACATTTCAAGTCTAATTTTCAACAGTTCAGTACACATCTGATGGATATTAGAGTTCAGAAGTCACCAACATACAGGCTTTCCTCTTAACTCCAGCTATTAAGTGCTAAAGTTTGAACAGATCCCAGTGTGATCTGTTTCTTCCACAGTATTTATCATTATTCAGGTCCACAACTCAGAATATTTCCCAGCAAGTCAACTGACTGCTACTCATTATAAACACAAACAAAAATAACCACAAACAAAGAAGGCGCCATGTTGAAACAGTTCTTAGCAGTGCAGCAGAACTCAGGTATTTTTTTCTTTTCATTACACTTCAAAGAAGGAATAGAACTGTTCCAGTGACCACTTCAGGTTTTTTTATTAAGTCAAAAGCTGCAGGTTTCCAGCCTGAGCCAACATTAAATATGCAACTGATCTGTACTGAAATCTTAAGAAAAGAGACAAAGATAACATATTACTGCCTTAGCAGTCCTACATTTTTGACTATCAGCACTGAGTTGTGCAGAAGTCCAAAGAAATTTACAGGTTTTCATTAAGTGATTTTTAAATCTTTTTTCAATAAACAACTCAGGAGCTCGATTTAAAAAAAAAAACCCCTTTCTAAACACCTTTTTAAGCACCTATTCCTAATGTATATGCTAAACCTACACCTCTCAAAGGTATTCTACTAAAAAAAATAAAACATCAACAAAAAGCAAGAAAACTCAAGTCACTATGTACAACTGGCTATAATGATAAAAATGAAAAAAGGCAAGTAACAGAAAGAAAACAGAGAAAAAAAAGGAAAAAAGCAAATCAGATACCTGCTACTCAGTATTCTATGATCTCATTTATAATTTCTCCTCCAAAAAGGAAAAAGTTTGGATTCATAATCCAATTTTTTTTCCAAAAAAATTCCTAATCTCTTTACATGCTGTTTATACTGTTTGACAACCAAAATCTTTCAAGTCAGAGATCTACTTAATATACTCCGCATGGCAACCTGAGGCCAGCTGTTACCAAGCTACTGAAACAGAGGAAACAAGTTTCTTTCTCACAGGGAAAAAGAATGCAATACATTTCCCCTGGTTATGATTCTACAGCATCATCAAATTTACTCAAACATAGAACTTTTCTATTTAACCTTACTCATGGTTTTTATTTAAAATTCCTTAATTTAGTGCTATAGAACAGCAATTTCTTACATGATCAAGCTGCCTTATAAGGCGGACATATTTTGTATTATACAGTAATATAGCCTTACCAAAAAAGAAAGAAAAAAAAAGAAAAAAAAGGAAAAAAGGAAAAACCCCAAATCCCAGCATAAATAGTTTGAGGAGGAGCAATACAAGCTCTGTTTTTGTAGTACTTTCCATGACACTGATGCCAAAGGCTGCTTTATAGCTTATCATTGGAGAGTTTTAGCCCTGGACACAAATTAGTCCTTCTCACGGTCACAGGTTTATGATAAAAGTGGCTTTTATGATGAAACAGGTAACAAAAATGCTTTATACTGATCAATCTCTATCAATGTTAATATTAAGGTCCATTAACTCCCTCCTTCAGAGTAGGTAACATTCTCAAACAAAACTACCTACTTCAAAGGTATATAACAATCTCAAGTAAACACTGTAAAATAAATTTACACCGTTCAAAAACTTGTCATTAGGGAGTTATACAAAATATGTCAGAGGGTGTTCATATTTATGTCTTTCTTTATCAAGCTTTTTTGCAGATTTAGAAAACTTACAGATCTTTTGCACTCTGTGTGCAAGCACTCACAGAAAATAATTAACCAGCTATCATGTTCTAAAAGGTTTTTAACATAATTTTCCAATACTTTTAGCTGCTAAAGCACTAATAAACACTTAACTTTGCACATAATTCCCACATTCTGTATCTAGTAAACATTCTTGACTGCTAATAGTTATATTATTACATGGCATAACGGTTCTCCAATTCCCAACAATTTATATTTAATTTGAGAAAATAGAAAAGTCTGTTGGTTTTACTTTTGTTTTTCTTTTACCATAATAATGTCCAACAGGTAGAATGTAACTTCTTAGAAAACTTGTAAGTTGTCTTTAGCTATCAGGCTCTGAAACACTTCACAGCTGTCTTAACCTTTCCTTGTTTTCAGCTTTAATTTTATATGAATAAGTGCATAGCTGGGCTATATTAGTAGCAGTTCATCACATATAGTAAGGTCAAGTAACATCTCACTGTTCTGGAAATGAACCATTCAAAACCCTTAAAAAAATGGTGCAGAACTGTACATGAAAATTTCTTCAGTTTAAATTGCTCTTTGTTAATCTACTAAGGACAATTAAGAGAACACCCATTTTTTTTCTGTCAATTTCTGAGTAAATTTGAATACATGCAAGTCAAAATTACCATAATGCAGATAAAACAGTCCTCTTTCATGAAGATAATCAATAAATGACAACCGCCAATAAATAAGTCTATTTAGAAATTCTAGAGAATTCTCTCGCTAAACAAGTTAGTCTTTTTTCTTTTCCATTATGTCTTTCTGTTTAAGCTCTCCATCTGAAAGTTCTGTGTATTTTCCATTCTTTTCCTCCTCTTGTTCTTCCTCACTGCCTTCATCTGTGAGCTCCCGATCACCACTTTCCTTTTTAGCTCCCTCATGCTCAAATACCTCTCCCTCTGTATCAGCTGTGCAGATTCCGTAACACATGATGCTGATGACCCCCAAGGGCAACCCAAAGAGAAAGCATCCCAGCAGTGGTGAACTCTTGAACACAGACTGTTGAAATAGAAAGTAAAAACCACTTTCAGTGAATATATTAGGTTACTGCATTACTTCTCTAACCACTCTGTATTTATTCAAAAAAAATACAAAATGAGAATCAGGTATTTTTTAGAGGGCTCACAGAATCAACTAGGTTGGAAAAGACCTTTGAGATCATCAAGTCCAACCTATGCCATAACACCACTAACAAGAGCACAGCACTAAGTGCCACCTCCAGTCCTTTATTAAACACCTCCAGGGACGAGAAACCCCACCACCTCCCTGGGCAGCCCATTCCAATGCACTGTCACCCTGTCAACAACCTCTTCCTAATGTCCAACCTAAATCTTCCCTGGAACAGCTTAAGACTGTGTCCTCTTGTCCTAATGGGTGGGTTAGTTTTTTCTGCTTGTTTGGTTTGAGTTTGGAGTTTTATTATTGTTGTTGCTTTGTGGAGTTCTTTTTATTAGATTTGTTCGTTTGGTTCCTTCCGCAAAAATGGCAAGGAGTCCTCAACTTCAACAATTTCTACTATAAATTCATAAAAAATGACACAGAAGTTCAAGTATTACAATATTGCATTGGGATAGTTAATGTTTACATGCCAACTGCATATCCTATGCATTCTTTGAAGCTTTAGGAACAGTTGTTTTAAGGGTGTTAAAAAACACTTTGAAGAAGAAAGTTTCGTATCTTACTTGTGTCTTGTTCTCAAAAATTAGTCAGCAGAAAAATTCTAGAGAGCTTCCTGTTGAGGAGCAGCTTAATGGCACAGGAAGAAGGATTTATGGTTTCAGAAAGTGGTGGCTAAATATTGTACTTTCACAGATGTTTGGAAGACACTCATTTAGAAACAAGTGAGTTTCAATTTAAATTCGCAGCACAGGTTTATTTGCTTGTGTAGGACAAGTGGAGAAATGGATTTGTGTACATATTCCCAACAAAATTTTGTTAAGCATAATTAATTTATGAGAAAGATGATAAAAATGTTTGGTTTAAAACTACACAAAGTGTAGTATTTAATCCCCTTATGCTATAATTAATTAAACCAAAAATGTAGCATTCCTCAGAACAGTGAAGTGGTTCCAGTTTCAGGAAAGGATGTCAAAATGGCCAGGGAAAAGATCTTGAATCCTCTCTGTTCTATTCCTTAAAATACATGTCAGGCATACAGAAAAACAGTGAAAAATGAAGAAACTAATATATGTTGAATATTTAACACACATATTATTAAAAATTTAATCAAGACGTTCATTTGGCTTAAACTTACACATATACCTACAACATATACACAATATACACACTATAAAGAAACTCACATAAAAATATGTTTAAAACCTTCTAAAAGTATTTGTATCCTGATTGACAAGGGCACCACTTAATTCAATGAAAAATAAAACTTACCACTACAGTAGACTTGGCATCATAGATTATTCTCTTGATTCGTTGCAGAAGTCCATCACCACCTTGTGCCTGAAATTTCAAATGGAACCATGTCAAAACTGCTGACACTTTTCACCTATGATTCCAAAAGTTCATTCTTCAGACCTTGCAATCTTAAGTCCCTTTAGAAGGAAATGAAAAGTAATTATTCTTACATCTCATGATGCCCAGACATTCCAACTTGCCAAGCTTGGACAAAGATTATTCAGTAGTCCCATGAAAAAGTCTCTCACAATTGTTTTAAACAATCAGTGCCAACTTGGACAATGGGCTGACACTCTCCCTCTTACCATAAAGAAACACTAACAAAAACTAGCAACTGTCCTGGTGTAAGGATGGTAAAACTACAGAGCTCCTCTGAACTTTCCTGCAGCTGTTGACCATCCACTTATGGATTATGACAGCACATTTGGAAAAATCTAAGAACTAAGCAAAGAGAAGATATGAAGGTGTAATAAATAAACCCTGTGTCAAGCAATGACAGACTATACCTACACTGCCCCCTAACTAAGCAGTGTTCAGAATAACTACATGAATCAGAAGGCCATCTGTCTGCTCAACAGGATCAGTTTTCACCTTTCTTGAGTAGTCAGAGAAACAAACTCGTATTTGGACGTCAACTGATCAGAACCTGATCTGACCAAAACCCATCAAATAGCAAAAAGAAGTCCACAAAGATGAGACAGACTCACAAAAAGTTGCCTATAGGGTCTTACAGAATAACAATAAAGTCCAGGTGAATAATCCAACACTTCCCAAGGAAGAGAAGAGAGAATGTCAGACTTCTCAGAAATTTCTCTGTGGTTCAGAAAGTCTACATCCTAACAGATGTTTACCAGCACACTTTGAAGACTCTTATTCCTCAACAGCTGAACAATTTCTTGGGCAGAGAATGTGGCCAGTGTCATTTTATGTCTAGAGACACCTTATGTATAGACAGCTTAAATGAAGTCACATCCTGTATTTTTGTATTGTACAAAGATGTGAATTTAGACCAACCTTTAATCACTCTAGCTGAGATACTGCAAACAAAAGATAAAAGACCTAAATGACAGTATGGCAACAAACATAAGGCATCACAAATTATTCTCCTTCAAGGTAAAAAACAGAAAGCAATTACTTTGTTGTTTCAACCAGAAAGATATATACAAATAGACTCCAATAGATGTTGATAACATAATTCAGTGCACCCAAAAAAGCATTAAAAAAGCGAGAACACATGAACAAAGAACCACCAATTAAGTTACAGCAATACCCCTCACACTGCAACTGAAAGCATGGCCAGTGGAGTCCTGAACAGCACATAAATCCACCTATATCATGTTCTACATCAATCTGTCAGATTAAATAAACTGAAGTACCCCATACAACAAATATATTCTCTGTTATTTGCCATTACCACCCAATGACCTAGAACTGCTGGTGTAATGTCAAATGGGATTCAGCTAACACAGGAAGCACTCAATATACAGTCAATCGGGGCTTAAACCAAAAACAAGCTTCTCCCAGGAGGCAGCCAAATTATTTGTTAGCAGTTCCCCTTTGTGGCAAAGCCTTCTTTCCCCAGAGGCACAAATCAAAATTCCACCCTGTGACCTCTTTCCTCATCCACACAACATAGCCTTCTGTCCAACATACAGCATACTGAGGGAATAAATACTCAATCCAGGTCACCAATCCCAATTGGTTTGTTAACTTTTTTATTTTAACAAAAGACAGCTCTTGTTTAGTTTTAGAGCAGAGAAGAATAAGCTTGTGTCCCTTTCTAAAATTCAAAGCAATTATAACACTGTTTTTTCAATCTGAAGTTGTAGTTCCTCCAGCTATTTGGTATATTAATTTTTCACTCAAAATAAAGGGTGCAGTTCAATTATGCACCATAATTCAAAATTTTAAACAAATGCATTAAATGCAAACCAGGAGATGAATAAAAATCTCTCCATTTACAACTGCATTATTAAAAGTAATATCAAAAGAAGCAGCTAACATTATGGTATAAACAAAAGAAAGCTTGCTTTGTACAACGTGCAACAGCATGACTCCAGAATTTACAATCACATATTCAGTGACAGCACCCAGGACAGTAAGACAGGACAGGAATAAAGAACACATGCATAACTATCAGATTAACCAAATTTTTTCTTTACTTTAGCATCTAAGGAAATAAACACCAACCAATATATTCCAAGCCACAATGATAACTTACTTCAGCTGTACCATCCAGGATATTGTTAATAAACTGAACCATGTCTTCTGTGCTCTCAATGTGCCTATCTGGTAGAAAATACTGTTGATTGGAGGTATTCAATACAACAATAGTAGGGATTGTCAAGTCACTGGAAACATAAAACAGACGGTTTATATATTTAAAGAACTACCATATAAAATATTACAATTCAAGTAATCCCTACATAGTTTCAAAAGGGAATCTATTAATCTTCACTTCATGTGTGTTCTTTATAGTAATTCCTTAAAAGCAAGAAAGCAAGAGAGAAGGTGTTGCTCTGTTGGACACGAAACAATCAGGCAACTCAGGAGGTCAGCCACCAAGGCCGGGCAGAGAGCAAAAAGAGCCCCAGCCTCTCTTTATTCTTATATTTATACCTTTTTACAGACAGTCATGGATTGGACAAGGAGGCCGCCACCTCTCAAATTCCATAGGTGAGAAACACAGTTCATCACATTTTCCACCCCAGAAAGAAGAATGAAAAACAACATCCAAAGTACAAAACAGTCCTTGGCCGGTTATAGAAACATAAATTGTTTACACAAAATCCATAAAAACCTTTGCTACCAACTATAAACACAACACTCTAAAAAATCAAAACAACAAGAAGGGGGAAGATAATCACCCTGGCATGGGCATGGTATGGTATGGACATGAACGGTATGGGCATGAATGGTATGGGTATTGGTATTTTTCCCTTCATATCTGTGTCAGTGACACTATTGCAGCTTACAGCATTTTACACACCCAAAGCAACTGCAAATTAGGTACCTTGTGACTTTCCAAGTAGTAAGAGATCACAATTAGCAGCCTTATATATGAGAAATGCATTAGGTGTTTTTTTGTCCACAAAGGCAGAAGTGTAACTCAAAAAATTTAATCCCACACAACCATTGTCTAACTGATCATCTTTATCAATCAATTTCTGCCAGTCAAGTCAAAAGAATAAGCCACACCAAGCAAAGTTTTTCTACAGCTCTTTTAGGCATGTCATATGAGCAACAGAGTTTTTAAAGAATTATTACTCAGCAGTTAACCTTCATGTGCATGTGCAATACACCATAATTGAAAGGAAAAAAAAGAAAAAAAAGTTAGAAATTATCTCTGGACACAAATCAGTTTAATCTTCTGTTCATTGTAGCACTGAATTCAAAATTAGATGAGGTTTAGGAAATTTTAATACTGCAAAAGTATACTGTTTGACAAGAAAGATTTAGATACATTAAATAAGTTCAAAATCCCCTGCTGTCTTTAACAATTTTCTACAGTTGTGTCAGTAACGAATTCAAATACTTCCTTTACAGCAGAAGCAATGTAAACCTTGGTTTTCTATGTTTTCACCCTTGTCTACGAGTGTCCCATCCATGTATGTTTGTAGTCCATGTAAAATTGATGATGATTTCAGTCTTATCTGTGGCTATCAATTCACAGTATATTATTTAATGAAAATAATTGTTATTTACTCAAGATGCCCATTTTTCTTTGGAGTCACTGAAATTATCCTAAATTTTCTCTCACATTTTAGGTGGGATTTTTGGTTTTGATTTTAATTTAAATGCAAACCTAAAAGTAAAAAAGTTTAATACTTATTTATGACAATTTTCTGAACTTCTAGAAAACTGAATACTTTAAGATATAAGGTGCAGACTCTGTTCCCAGTACTGAAGCTGAAAGCATGATGGCACCTCAAAAAACATAAAAGCAATTACAGGGATAACAAAATAATGCCATCCTTTAAATGAAACTTTAGAAAAAACAACCAAATAACAAAACATTGTACACAGCGGCAACCTGCAACATAAATATAATCTCTGTATAATCTCTAAATATAATGGTTTTCCTTGAAATTTCTATTCTTTTCTTATTAGAAACAAACAAGAAATCTAAGACTCAAACCAAGTCTGGTGTTTTTGCAAGTGCCTGGTAACAAGTTATTGATTTCTGCCAAATATGTCATCCCAGTCAAGACAGAACAAGTTTTATTAATTAGATGCAGTGTTTTTCTATTGCATTTCACAGTCTGGTACCTGATGTTCTTGGAGTTGGTTGTAGAGCAGCTGAAAGGTAACCTCCATTTACAGATTCTTTATGCTATACAGATGTTCACAAAAGCACATTTAATGTGTTACTTTCAAGAGCAGAGAAGAGCTCTACATACACTTATAGCTGACTTTCTCAGTCATATTATCTTAGGTTATAAAAAGCTGCATCTTTGCTGTCAGTAAAATACTGAAAAGCATTTTTAAGTAAAATTATGTATTTTCATTAAAATACAAAATATCTTGATTTCTTCTTTTGCTCATGGCTTTAAATGTACCATTTCTAATTCACCAAAAGCATGCTCATACACTGCTGAAAAGACAGAAGAATTGTAGTGTCTACTAAAAGAGTTACAACCACGCTCATAAATGTATTTCTGTCAAGATCTAAATATATCCTTAGAAATCGTACACTATTTTGTGCTTTGTAAAGAAAACAGAATTTGTTCCTATGTACATCTAGCACAGTAAAAAAAGTGTTCTGTCTCACTATTCAGATTTTTTCTATTTCCACTTGCTGCCATCTGGTGACAAACAGAAGCAGTTGCAATACCTTTTTTTTTTTTTTTACTCGAATTATGCATGTAGCCACATGAAGAGAAGCCACTTTTAACATAATTTGCTGCATTCTTTTGCAACATCCTACTTACGCTTGAAATGTATACACTGGGTTTAGAAAATAATTAAAAGCTGGTGAGTATTTGAATCAGAATTTTCCATATGCTACAAAATATAAAATCAGACATTTTGCAGATTCAGTTTAACAACGCAGCTGACCAGACATTGCCACTAGATCACTACCACTCCAAGTGGCAGTCCTGTCTTCTTTCCTTTCATTTCCTTCCTCCCAGGCATCTCATCTCCCTCCCCTACTTCTCTGCACATCCATGCTGGTACTCAGCAGAGTAGAAGGGACTAACATTGCTGAATCAGCTAAATAACTTTCCTACTTGCCCAGACAAAAAACCAAACACTTTTCTGCCAGATAAGCAGGAAGAAACAAGCTCAGCTAACAGATGTAAGAGCCTGCACAGGTGAAGCAATTAAGCAAGTGAGGAAGGTCTCACTTTTGGCAATTATAAAGCACTAGTTCAATCAAATCACATCATTTTAATTGAAAGACAGTTGTTTTTAAATCAGGTGTTAACCGATAGACATTCTACAAAAATACAGACCTTGTGCTTCTGGGTCCACATGAAGCTTCTAGAATCATAAGGGGCACGAACACATGCTTAATTAATGTTTTGATCCCTGAGAACTGGATTTGGAAAACTTAGAGAATTAGCATACTGACTCCTGGTTTTCCTTCCTTTCAGAACTCCAAAGATCAGAGGAGAACAAGAAATTAACTACAAATGCCAAGCAACTCAAGTCTCTAATTATGCATTTTTTAGAAAAGGATCATAGGGCAACTGTCAAGCATCTTGTTAAACCAGTTACATATTTCAAAATGTACCATGTACATGTCAAGTGCAGACACCATTTTCCATGCATTCTATGCTTCTCTGTTGAAGTGCATTTCTATGTATGTCTTAAAAATACATCAAGAATGAAATTCTAACAGTTAGTAATTTAACAAAGTAGACCGAAAATATAAGCTTTGTCAATCAGCATTATCAGTAAGCCAAATGAAACATTAAATTATATATTTATACAGTTTAACAAACAATTGATACTCTGTTACAGGCTGAATTCTGACAACAGTGATTTTTTCATAAGTCATGAAAGCCAATAAATTTTTTTAAGATTATATTCAATTAAATACACTTGGCAACAAACACAAGAGAAGAAAAAATATTCAAGTAAGAATTTACTTACTCCATTAGTAAACTATTAATGTAATCATTTCCATCCATATGGCCAAACTGGAAATCCCTGTAAGAGACGTGGTTAAAAATGAAATGATGAAAATACAATAGGGGGATTCAGCAAAAGTTGTCCCTTAAGTATTTTTTCTATAACTGAAAGTGAGAGCAGACACTCAGGAATGTAATTTAAAAAAAGTGATGATCTAGAACACAGTATTAAGAAACATAGTTAGTTAATGAAATGGTCCTGTTAAATACCAGTACAAAAATATAAAAGCAGGCACTGTAACATTTTTCCAGTAGAAAAAAAAAAAAAGTGACTGCTGTCTTAGAAAGATTAATGCAGAAGTCCAATTAAGACGTCAGAGTACCATGGGTGCCTACCTGTGAAAGTGATCCCGATAATCTCTGGCAACTTCCTGAATAATAGACTTTAGTCTGAAAGGAAAAAAATGGCATTGATAATCCAGGATAAACTCTTTCTAAATACAAACAATAAACATTGAGATTTCCCCAGTAAGCAGCAATTTGTACCTTATCAGCAACAAGGACTAACAAAAAACACCTTGCTCATCTTGCTTACTTATTAAAGGTTGAAAATAGCAGACACGATATTAAACAGTGTGTTTTTTAGTCTGTGTATGCAACCAGAAAGGGACAAGGGAAGCTCTTGTTCCTCTCAGTCTCTTCAGCAAACTCCAACCCCAGCAAAAACATCACTTCTTTAAAGTTCCACAGACAACTAATACACAAACATCACTGGCTTAATTTTCAATGTGAGCAAACTGAAGTACAGTCATTTGTTTAACCTCCCTGAGTTCATCTCAAAGTCATCAGAACTCAAGCACTTTTGTCTATGTTTAAAAGGTGACACAAAAGCTTGTACAAGCTATGAGATCACCATCTGCTCCTGTGATCTCATTAACAAATGGCAGAAGAGTGATATAGGAATTCCCACCATCTCAGTGAACTCACATGTGCTTCAGCTGAGCCATAAATTAAGTTAATACACTTCAGAAGAACATTTGCAAGTTAAACCCACTCATTTAACCTGTATTTCTTAACATTTAAGAAACTTCCAAACTTCCCTATGTCATACCAGCACATTTCTCCCAGTGTCACCAATACTCAATTCTGTACCTGGTATGCTCCACTGAAGAGTTTTTATCATCAATGACTGCAATAGCCACAAGTTTTCCTAAAATAAGGAATAAAATTCTTGAAACCATTTAAAAAGAAACACACATTCTCTGATGGGAAATATGTCAACTTAGAATATCAGGTACTCTCCAGGGACAGGAATTAGTTTTTAAGTATAAACCAGCCTTACAGCCAAAGAGCCTCTTCAAACCTGACCAAGCTGTGGTTTTCTTAAAGCTGCTGAAAATAAATTAGGATGGGGCTTAATGTCACGCCACTAGTATTCTATGAAAAACCTATCTATGGAAAGAAGTTAAATGGGAGAAAACACAGATAAAAATTAATTTCCTCTCATGCTACATATTTGCATAGACCTAAAGATGAGGCTATGAAGACCTTTATTACATAGCAGCAATTACAAACTGATTCTAAGTGATTAAATCACTACTGTATGGATTTAGGAAGGACTATTTTTCACACTGTTGTGAGCATTATGGAAAATAAAATTGGAAAATTTACTGGCAGAGGCCAGAATTCATGAAATTAGAAACACAATTTAGTTCACAGCCCTCTGTCACAGCAGTTTAAAGGGCAACACCAGAATACACTGGTCTTTTCAGGATTTACTTTGTGAAATTTTTCTGATTAAAAGGAAAAGAAAACCCCTAACCCAAAGAGTCCTACGGTCAACCAGATCAAAGTGTGTTTAAAAAGCTGGGCTAAGTTTCTCCAGATCAAGCACCCGCAGTAAGGAAAGCAGATCTGTTAACAGTGCAATTGTGAGACAGATTAACCCAAGGCTCCAGAGGGTTGATTTGTCAGTTCTCTCCAGACACCACAATTCACTCAAAATCCTTTCCACCAAGCCAACCAATTGCTCAGGTCCTACCTATCACTGTGCCATGGGAAGTAGTCCTCTCAAAAATAGAAAGTTGCTCTTGTTCAAGCAAGTGAAGGGTTTTAAAGGCAAGAACTACAATTCGTTCCCAGACTTCCTTGTGAAATAGCAGCAGCTTCTCCCCATCCCTCTTCTTCCATACCTCAATTCTCACTTTTTCCCCATTTCTTTCCACCCTAAGATACCACCTAATGAATACACTAGGAGACAACTAATTACCTTTTAGACTGCAAAAGATGATGTAAATAAATTCCACGTACTATGTATTAATGTATAAAGGTCTTTAAAGTAAGTGGCCTCTCCACTGTATTGATAAAGTCTTATTTTTAAATTTGAGGAATTGTTAGTCAAAAATGTAACAGGAAGAAATACACTATATTTAAACAATTTGCAACCACATTTCCGTAAATAACCATTTAAAATAGAGGTGTAACAATATTAGCTTTACAAACATGTAAGAACATAGATGCTTCATATTCTTTAAAACCTGAAAGAACTCTATGTTTGTTGAATGTAAGTATTTTGAAATGGAATAAGATGGTAAGATGTCCTGGAAAAATCAACACTTACAGTATTTTTTCTGATACCTCAGACTGTATATACCTTAAGAGCAGTAAAAGCCATTTGCCTTTCCCAGAGGCAAATTTTCATTTGGCCTGCAGAACTTTTGCTAAAGAAAAGATGAAGTCCACTTCAATACATGATCTTCTCCCTTCCTTGCCACATCTATTTCAAAGACATCTAAATCCACTAGATGTAAGGTATCTGGATAATCCATATTTGATACTTCTAAATCTAGTTTTAGAATTCCCTGCATGAATTCTAAAAGGTAATATGCAGCTTATGCAAAATGTAAGGTGCTCTTAAATTAGAAGTCCTACCAATTTTTGTGATTACCACAGGATTAGACACACTAACTTTTATGTTGTGAGGAATGGACTAGTGTAAATTGTGGATAAAACCTCCAGCCACAGGTCTGTCCAACATCAACAAAATACTGCCACTACCAGCTCTAACCTGATACTGATTCATTTCTGAAGTTTAAAAAAATGTTCTTTCTTAGTACTCTTGATTTTTCTTACTGTTTAGTACATGACATCAAAGGGTAGCAGCATTGTCTCACCTGTATCTCCAAGTTCATACAGTGTAAAGCCATCTACATGAAGGTAGCCTTGAAATCTTTCTCTGTTTATCCAGGATGACAAATCACCATCTTCATACTCTGACATTAAATAAATAAATAAATTAAAAGTATTAATTTTTTTAGAGGCAGGCCATCAGATTTACTATGTCAGTACTACTGAGGCAACCACTAATTTTTCTCCTTTTTTCCTTTTATTCTTGTTAGACCAATGATCACACTTTCACCGGCATTTCAAGTTTTAAAACTTCTAAAGCTATCTCAATTGTTGAACAAAAAGCGTATTATAGAAAAGCGTGAAAATTTGATTTGATGATTTTCTTTTCTAAATCAAGGATAGACAATATTATATTAGAAGCTAACTGTGACCCAGTGCAGAAAGGAACAGTTTCAAACACTGTTTTTAAAGGTGTGTGTGCATAAGTTGCCAAATTTCAGACAAAGTAGAGATACAAAAATATAGAAAGCAGTATTTGTGAGAGTCCTTAAACCAAACAGGAAGATCAAGAAAAAGCAGATGCATAAACAGCACTGTGAATGTAAATGAACAAATAATCATGTATGACTGACAGTTATACTGAATGCTAGTTTAGGATGCTAGATGCTTTAACCTATTAAGAATTAAATTCTAACATATACCATCAATTAGATCAAAATCACAAGTAAAAAAGAAAAATGTATATACATATGTTGCATTTTATGTGAATAAATGCACAATAAATAATTCATCTTCAATCCTATTGTATTGTCTGAAGTATCAATAATTTCAGGTTAACAATGATCTGCCATAAAACAGTAGCAAGAAATCCCATGCATAATACATCCCATGGATCTGCATCCATATCCCCTACTATGGAGAAGTAAAAAACCCAAACCAAAACACCAGACAAAGTCAGAGCACTGAAGTGCATTTTGCTAAAACTTTTTCCTCATAGTCAGCTCTTCAAAAGTCTGCCCATTCATAACAGTTGCACATAAAACCTTACTCAGTCTCTTAAACTGGGTGTTCATGATTTCACTTACAATAATGTTTCTGGTACATTACGAAAAAGTAAAATTTTTATGAAGTAAATTAAAAGCTTGAATTACTATGGCTTTTGCATTTGTCTTAAAAAGTGTGGAAGAAGCAAGCAGGACACACAGCAAAAGAAGTGTATCTCTGACAAGCTTTCCTTCTCCAGAATTGCTAAAAGAAATCTAAAAAATTAGATGCAAATCAAGGAGGCAGTAGAGTGAATTTTTATCTGGAGGCAACAAACCGAAGAGGAAGACAAGTACATCCACTCTATGAGGTCACAAAGAATATCCTTGGTGGTCAACCTGAAATATTTTGTTGAGGTACTAATCCTCAGAAATTAAACCTGCAGAATAATTTCCTGAGTGATATATTTTCAACTTAGAGTGAAAACTTGCACTTAAAACAATCTAAATCAAGAGTAGATGATTTTGCAAATATATAAGCCCAGGCTATGTAATGTAACTGTGAGTATGTGCACGTGCTTCTAACATGCATGGGCCTTATGGTACCTCTGAGTACAATGTAATACTTTTATATGTAATACTTTTGTACAGTGAGGGAAGAAGTAACTTTTCTAAGTACATTAATGCAGGGAAAATAGCAATATTGAAAGCTACATCTTGCTGAAAACACAAAGCAAACATCATCACTTCTACTTCAGAATTGCTAAACGAAATTCTCTGCATTTTGTTGCATAAGAACTAGTAATTTTTTTCTCTTTTCTTTCATGAAGGAGCACCCCAACATAACCTTGAAAAAATCCCAAGTCCCTCAGTTTCTCCATATGTGCTTTAAATATCTGGCCTTAGGTAATGTTCACTTTTACTTACCATCATAAACAAAGTAAGTTCCATCTTTGAAGACCATAACAGCAGGCAATTCAGGCAATGTCACATACTGAAAGAGTCAGGCTTCAATTAATCCATGAAAGATTAAAAGATTTTTAAACAAACAAAAACACGTAAACATCTGAAAACACATAAATGTAGTTCATAGGGAAAATCTCTAAGGACACCTAAATATTTTCTGTCTACATTTACTAAGATAAATTTATCAGCTTTTCTATATTAAAAGTAACACAACATAAATATATTTTTGAGAGGTAGATCTCACCAAGTATAAAAGGAACAGGATTTTTCCTGGTATCTGCAGTAGCATGAAGAATAGTTTATGGATTGGACATGAACTTTGGATAGGAAATTGTAACCTGAGGGTTTTAAATCATGCTCTCAGTTCCCTATTTGTGCTGTTATCAGCATACCTGTCATACTGCTACTTCTACTAAATGGACAGTCAATTTTGCAGAGTAAAATATTACCACTGTAACACGTCCCACTGAATCTGGGCTATTTTCTGTGCTTCAGATTGATGGGAATACAAAGAAACAGCTTCAGCACACAGGGCTGCAAAGGGACCTAATTTAGGCAAACAAAAGCCTGCACTACCATGCTAAACATGGTACTTAAGATGGTCAGCAACATACTAAAAACAAGCTGTAGAACCTTTCTCCTTGGAACTGAAAATAATTTTTTTCAGTTCATGTTTTTAGTGAACTCCCATAGAAAAAAATACTGCTTCTACTACTTACCGCTTGCTGGCATTTTAAGTTAAAATTTTAACGGCATTAATGGTTAAGAAAGAACTCCATCATAAGCTTAGTTTGGATCACATCATCTCAACTGTCTGATTTACTGGTATGTTTTGTAAAGGTAAGGACAGCACCATTTCTAAATAACATGCCTTCTGTCATCATTCTGCATTAACACTATTAGAAATGAATGTAAATGCAGTACTTTATAATATAACAGCTGATATGAATAAGCAAGAGGGTAGTCCAAGATGATGCTTTGTTCTTTTAGTTGCCTAAAACATAATTTAACATCTTTGAAGGACAAATCAATCTGTGTACAGCTTAAAGCTTGCAAAAGATGCCTAAAGCTTGGAACAATATTACCTAAGGTGACAAAACAAAGCCTAACAATAATATCTGTAATGCAAAACCTCATTACAATTAGTAACCAGAAATTTCTTAACATTTTTGCTTCTCTCCATAGAATAATGCATACCATCACTACTTCAGCTTAAATGGCACTGGTGAGAAATTACCTTCTGTGGGAAAAAAAAGCTCACTGCTTACATCAGTGTGAGCACAGAACCTCAAAGACTTCCAGCCTTTTTTCCACTCTTTCCACTGCACAACTGAACAGTACTTTTCTTGCTCAGCTGGAGCTGAACTGCAAATAGCAATATTTAAATTAAGGTGGCTTTTGATACAAGGCTTCTGGAGAACTAACAATACACTATTTATAACGAGGCCAGTTCTACTTATGGTGTTGTAAAATGCAGCTGCCTAAGAAAAAAAACCCAACAAAACAACAAACCAAATTATGCTAGTTCTCAGGTTCTCACCCAATTAATCACCAACTAATTTCAAAGTTGCATGTCAGTAGGCATGGGGCAGATTTAGGTCCCACTAGGAGATAACAATGAAAAAGTCTCTTAATTTTGCTACAAGTAAGCAACAATGGTTAGACTAACTACAGTAATATCAATTTTTTCCACCCTTGTTATGAACAGTAAATAATTTCCCTGTTACAGAATCCTCCAAAGAGCCACAAGAGAATCCTGCAGCCAGTGGACTGGATTGGCTGATCCCCAGGCAGAAAAATGTTTTGATCAGCTGTATTGTGCAACATGAAAATAACTTACTTCTGATTGCTAGTGTACCAGCAGTAATCCATACTACAGAACCCCTACTTAGCTCTAAAAGTGTTTGGTGAAAGGACTGTTGGGAGCAATAAGAGTTTTGCATTGGCTAAAAATCCAAGCATCTACTTTCTTGAGCAGGCTGTGTGGCCCACACTGAGTTCTGCTCATCTTCTGATTCATTTTATTAATAAGACTGAACAAGTAATTTGGCCAAAACAAAGCAATGACAGACTGAAATTTGGGTTGTATTCTTTTCCCATATAGACTCAAACACTACGTGTTTCAGTGTAATTACTTAGATATCTACCAAAACCATACTATAAGAAGCCATCTCTGCGCCACCAAAACAGCAAAATTATACAGATGAAGAGAAAAATGCCACTTCTGGGGAAGCAATAGGAATGGAAACAGCTTACCTCAGGCAGCACATCTTCTGAGGCAGAAAAAAAGTACGTATAAACTATTAGTTCTGAAGCAACCTCAATGTATTTTTCCTGAAAAAATACAAACAATGTTTTTTTAATTTCTGAACTTTTAGTAAGAATCAAACAACAGCTTTGTGACATACCTTATCTTCAAAGAGCAATTAGAAAATATGGTTATGGCATAAGATTGTAAAAGCACTTTAATAAAGGCAAAAAACCCCAAGAATTTGTTACAAGCATGCACTTCAGTCTCTTAAAAGATTTTTAAAATTACTCCCTAAATAGCCAAAAGAAGTAACTTTATTTAATCAAGCTTCAAACCTTTAAAGGAGATTCACCACCAACATACACAAAAAGTACACGATGTCTCTTTTGCACATGCTCAAACATATGCTGGCTAGGAAGTGGCCTGATGAGAGGTCTGGAAAGAGAGAAAAAGACAAAGAAAAATCTCAGTTTGTGCAGCCTGCAAAACTCAAAACAAATAAAAATTCACAAGAAAATGTCATACAGTTTTTTGTGTTGTTTTTCAAAAAATTAAATTCCAAAATACAAATTAATTTAGTTTTTCAAGTTATTATTCTATTTTATATTAAAAGAAAACAAGAACATTCCCACTCCCCACCCCATAATGTTATGTTCCTCAAACAGCACACTTAAATATCAAATTCAGATCTTACTACAAAATGCTGCTACGGTGTAAACATGCATGCCTTTTACTGGTCACAGAATCACAGAGAATCACAGACTGGGCTAGAGTGGAAGGGACCTTCAAGATCATCTGGTCCAACCCTGACACCAAGAACAGGGACATCTTTCACCAGTCCAGGTTGCTCAAAGCCCCACCCAAATCGGCCTTGAAGACTCCCAGAGATGGGGCATCCACAACTTCTCTGGGCAACCTATTCCAGTGTCTTAACACCCTCACAGTAAAAAATTTATTCCTAATATCTATTGTAAATCTATCCTCTTTCTGTTTAAAACCATTGCCCCTTATCCTGTCAGTATAGACCTCACTAAAAACTCTCTTTTTTTCTTAGAAGACATCTTTATATAGTGGAAGGTCACAATAAGGTCTCCATCATTTGAGAGAGAAAATTCTCAATGTAAGCACAACAGCAAGGAAATGTGGCCTTAGAAATAAATAATCTTAACTCACCATCAATCTCCCATGCAGCCACACGTATAGTACATACAGGTTTTAACTTCAATATCTTTTCTTTTTAAATAAGCCTTGGCCCACCTCAAAGTCCCACATAGGTTTTAAGTCACCAGAACCAGTCTCAGAGAAGAGTATACTTACCCTGCCACTCTATTAGCAAATTCAATTATATCATCTTTGGTTCTAGGTCCTCTGTAGTTGTATGCCAAGTCACCTTTCAAACTAGATAAATAGGAAAGACAAAAAAGGAACAGAATAGCAATCATCTAAACTACATTTGCATATGTAAAATTTCTCAACCTTCACAGGTTTACTACAGTCACCTTTTAGCAAGTGATAAGTATAAGAAGTGGTCAGCAAAATGTAAAACTCAATAATGTAATATAATGGAATTATGAAATAAAAGCTTATTTACACACTATCTGGTTTAGTGACTTGTTGAAATACTTAACATTCTTTTAAAATTGTTTTTTCTAGTGCACAGCCATCATTTACTTTGGAAGCACACCGATCATTTAGAACATTTGTTTATGACCATATTAAAAAGCCCCCCCAAAATGACAGAACACCCCACACTCAGACTAGACCCCAGAGATTCAACAGGGATTAGTAACACTACTCAGGTATTAGTCCTCATAAAAGGAAAGCATTTAAATTACTTTAATGCTTTTTTATAATTGAAATGCATCAAATAATCAGCAAAACCTTTCAAATTTATGTATTAAGCTTCAGTGAAGTGCTGGTCAGCTTATGGTACTCTGTTGAGAGGGAATGTAGCATGCTTGTATTAGGAAAGGATTCAAGTAAGTTTTACTAATTCTAACAGACTTTCTTTGAGTCCATAAAGGTTTAGGAAATTCAAAGGAATTTTCAATATCTCTACATGCCAACAAAATTTTTAATCCTTAAAGATTATCAAGATGAACATCTCTGCTGCCTTTTTTGAGAAAACTAAGTTGACAGGATTTATTAATACCTATTAGGAATATTGCTTGCTTAAACAATAACCTGCTAAAACCCCCAGTATGTCCACACTAAAAAGTACTCAAAACTATTGAGTCTTTATTTAACGTGACATTGTACTGGACTATACATTACATGGGTTTGAGACTTTTAAATGGACAGGGCTATTTTTAATTTTTTGTCATGAAATCATTGACAGATATTCAATAGGAAGGATCAACTTACAGCTTAATTGTTGGATAGCCTCGCACTCCAAATTCAGATGCAATACCTGAAAGAAATTTGTTAATGTCAAAGTGAACCAAGACTTTTTTTTCTCTCCTACCTTAATCTTTAAACATGCTTTACTATTCAAGCCACAAAAACAAACAAACAAAAAAATACTACTTAGCTCCATATGAATTATTTTACTTGCTTTCAAGGAAAAGCCTGCTGTTATTAAGCTACATCATTAAATTTTGGACTTCTTTCAGAGGTGCTGCAGGGTCCCAGGATAGGCTCCCAATTCATGTGCCACAGCTCAAATGTCATGAGAATCCTCTGGACAGACAATGTTTGGTCTGCTTTCACCAAAAGGTAGCATACACTGAATATGCACATACAATTGACTGAAAATACAAGAGGCAAAAATTAAGCATCGAGGATGTAGAGCTGTAAGTACTAATGCTTGAAAGAAACATAAAAGACAATTAACTAATCGTGCTACAGTAATGGCTAATGAGAAATGCAGTATCATACTCTGGCTGTTACAAAAAAGTTTTTACATCTTATTCCACACAAGTAAATGTCTACTGTCATAAACCTTACCAGAAGCAGGCACTTTCTAAGTAGATACTCACCTACTACTTACTAAAATGGTGAAAAGTAAGACAACTGCAGAACTTTTTACCCCATCTCAGATTTGTTTAAAACCTTCTACCTTGCTCCCCATCAATTGGAGGAGTTCAATTTGCAACCACCCTTTCACTTGTGAACACAGCAACTGCCACTTTAAACTACACTTTCCACAATTCAGTTTTTTCCAGAAGTTAAACTACAGTCTCAAAAAAGGATTAAGTAAGTCTAAAATTGTGGCAATACCTGGCAAATCCCTGTTGAATAACAAACCCTGCACTCAAAAAGCACCTGGAGTCAATACTTGTTACAAAACCATTCTGAAGCTACCAACCATGTGTCACAGCAAGCAGATGTTGGATGTTTTGTGTGCAAAGCTCTCAGTAAGAGTTTAGAAATTGACCCTAAGGTTGTTCACCTGGATCAGGTACAAGTACATTATTGCACAGCACTACAATAGGATGCAGCTCACCTACAGGCATCTAATCAAAGACAACTGTTCTAAGAAATACGCATATGAGGATCAATTTGATTCTAACCGTTTTCTCTCACAGCTCTACTACATAAAACTACAATGCATTACAATGTGTATTAGAACATTCAATCACAAGAGCTGTAATGGACAGTTTATTTCTCCTTGTACAGCTCTTTTGTGTGCTTAGAAGACACAATTTTCAATTCTTTCTTTAAACATTCCAACCATGGGTTTTACTAAAATCCTCTCAACTTCATGGAAATTACTTATTTACATCTTAACCTCCACTTCTTGATATGAAGAATACAGTACAGACAAACAGCAGCAATTGTGTCAGCCCCGGGTGTGATTTATTTCTACTCTACTCACACACAGTGGACTCCTGAGGCTAAACCCCCTGAAAATTCAATTGAAACCACAGCAAGTGAGTGCTCTTGATGCAAGAGCTGTATCCTCATCCCACAGAACTACCAGAGGTAACATTTAATGGATGATTTATATGTTCCCCTGTGAATGAGCTTCCCAAAGCTCAGATCCTTCATACTATTTCATATTCCTATTATGAACACAAACTATGCAGAGCAAACCACTCATGTTCCTTCCTAGTAATGTACACATTACAGCTGCATTTACTTCTGATATTTTCAAGACTGAATTACTTTGGTTTCAGAGAATTTTTGGATTGCAAAGATATTAAGCAGAGTTGACTAGTGCTTTTCGTATTGAGATGTAAAATTTCCACTTCCAAAATGAAAGCATGAAACTATTTCAAAAGATTTATCAGACACTATAAAACTGGTAGCAATTCTGAGAAGAAAAACTTTGCCAGGGCACAAAGAAATCCTTGCAGCTTTTAGTAATTTTTATATAAGTAAAAAGGAATTATGTAACATAAGCATAGTACCACTTCTGTTCTAGGTATAAAATAAAAGATTTTAACAGGATGACAAATGCAAATATTTAAGGGCAAGAGTTTATACAATTTATATGATTTAGAATTTTATACAAGTGATTGGAAAGTTAGAGAACCATGAAATCTATCCCCAGTTTTGAAGTTATCTGGTTGCATGAACTTGAAACCTCTAATTCTCCACTTACTTTTCTATAGAAAATAAGTATCTTTACAATGAAACATAAAGTCATATTTGGTTTTGTAGAAAAAGATATATACAATAAATTGGTCTCTGAGAAAAAACCATTTGAACCTCAAAGGACCAAACTCTCCTATATCTAAGCACAGAAAAAATTGGAATACCACCGAGGAAAGTATTCTGCATAACATTTCAGCAAATACAACAAACCTGAATAATCAGATTTAATGGATATTAACTAAAAATATGACATGTATTTACAAAATTTTATCACATATAGATCTCACTTGGGCCCCACTCCTCCCTATACCTTCCCTTTTAAATATCCTCCTGTTTCAACACAGATTTAAGTGAATTGATGATAAAGAAGCACATAAACACAAAGGAAGTACTGTTAGGCATTCAGCAATCCTCTCACGTCTGCCCAAACCACTTCTCTGAATACCAAAGTTTTGGGGTTTTCTCTGAAAAGGTCAATACATATGAAAGGCATCAGCAAAAAAAAAAAGCATTGGAAGCACTGAATTTGGTTCTTTGAGAAGACATTTACAAAGAAAAATGGGAAGAAATCGGCTGAGCAGTGATCATTGCTGTAATAAATTCAGTGATTTCATCAGGCTTTGTGGAACAGCTTCAGGACCGATTACCTGAAATGGGTAAGAGCCAAGAACACAGGCACTCCTCCAGCAGTAATAGAAGGAACCTAAAACTGGATGCTCTCAAGAGACACACCACATAAAAATGCTTAATAATAGTACTCTAAGAGGCATATCAAAAGCAGTTCTTTGAAAAGTGTTTACCTTCCATTTGTCAGGAAGAATTCCCAACTCAAGCAGACACAAATGTGATAAAAAACATATACTACAGCAAGTTGTCACTTTTAGAAAGACAAATAACAAGGAAATTTTTCTACAATGACTGTTGCGTATTTGTGCTACAACATGGAAAAACAATCACAGGGGGAAAAAAAATAGCTTCAAAACAGAAGCTGTGATGAAATTACCCCTAAACAAACCACACTTACTAGAAAAGGAAGTTGCATCCATCTTCCCAACTTTTACTGGAGAACCCATGTTTCTCATTTCTATGCCCACCTCATACCACACAGGCTCCAGTTTCTTGCAGTGGCCACACCAAGGTGCATAAAACTGAGAAGAAAATACATTTCATTAAAAAAAAAAATTAGTAGAAATTGATTCTACAATTAACCCTCAATCATTAGCAGGACTTATTTTCCAGTCATGGTAATCCTTATGTCTCAATAAAATTGCAAATTAGCAAGGAGAGCATGACAAGCAGCATTTATGATTGAGTCCTACTTTTAATATGAAAGCACAAGTTTGAAAGGAATACGTTAAATTGTTGCATTATTATATGATTTCCTATTTTGGAACAGACTGCATGGTAACATTTCCTTTTCAAAGTTAAAAGATCATATAAACAATCTATCCAGGAACATGAATTTGTCAACAGGCAGAAGATATCGATGTTTTGGTATAACAAGATAAGGTCACAATTTAACAAAAGCTGAATTTTGTTTTGCTATACACTGCTGATAACTCCAACTTAGCACATACAGTTTTTCCCACTCAAAAATCACAAATCTGGGTAATACAATTTTGAGTATTACAGTATATATTTGGGTGAAAAAAGGAAGGTTATCTTATTCACAAACAAGCTCGATTATTTTAATAAATCTTTGTCCCTGAAGTAAGGGACACTGAATCTTTCCAAACAATTTAGAAAAGTAAGAGGGCACTCACATATGTGATCTTTAAGTGCTAACAGAAGTCTAGAACACAAACCAGCTGATATAATTAAAGAAACTACAAAAATTCTCAACAGAGGTTATCACCTCCTGAGTGTGTTAGGTAATCTGCTTTCCTCTTCTAAGGACTGCAAATATAGATTTCAGCCTATTCAGCCTATTCCTGGTTCACCCTGAACAACAGAAAGATTGCTTATCTATCCTGTCAGAACTACTGTCATGAAGTTTTTCTGCATCATCTACAAACAATTTTCCAAATGATGAAGCAGCCTGACTACAGACTGTAGCACTGTGCATTCTGTCTTTTGATTTTCACCAGCAGATCTTCCTATTTTTCTTATATACTCACATCTACAAGCCAAATATCATCTTTACGGTTTTCTTTAAACCTAGAAAGAGGGGAAAAAAAGAAATCAATAAATTATATATCTGAAAATGAAATAGTGAAGTGCATGTGTGGAACACGCCAAGTCTAAAATAAGGTTAGTGTATAACTATAGATACAAGATTTCTGTTTTGTTTCTTTCTTTGAGGGTGGGGAAATGGAGGAGGTGTTTATTTTTTAGTAATAAGATTGCTCCTGTATAAGATACTACACACACAGCTGTGCCAATTAGGTTTCTCTGACTATTTCCTAAGAGAAAAAACCCCCAAGAAACCAGAAAAACAGCAAGAAATAACACACACCAAAACAGAAGATATTTGATTAGCATGTGGAATCTAAGGAAAAGAAGTATTTTGCAGTTGTCTTAGTTATATTAAATGCATTTGTTGTTGTATTTTTATATACCAACTAATACAGGCTCTTAGAGCATTGGTTTAAACTGTTAATCTTAGCTTTACTACATGTAAACTAAATTAGTTTAATAACAATTAATAACAATTTTAGTTCAACCTCCTTTAACATTCTACTACAGGTGTGTTAGTTCATAGTTTTATTGAAGTTGCACACAACCAAGAAACCAACTTACTTGAACAAAACTGATCAAGTTATTGATAAAACCCAGAGATACACAGGTACTACTGAATTTTCTTAATGCTAGACAAATGGCCTTAGACTGACTGGTATCTGTCACTGAATTCTAAAATCTCTAATACAAAACTAAGCTTGATGAATCAAAGCTCTTTGGTACCTCCCAAAATACTGCTAACACATTTCACTGTTGTCATAATAAGATCATATGAATTACTGCATCAGTTAACTAGTCCTATGAAGAGTATTAAAATAGCTAGAATTTCAATGCAAGGTTTATTTTTGTAAAAGACAGGCTTCGTAAAAGTGACTAGGACTGGGACTAAAGTCCCACACTATAACATACATGACACAATATTCTTACTGTACCACTCTTTTTGAAAAACGGGATATTTACATATAATTATGCAGTAAGTGTGGCTCTACACTCTAAGATCCCATTAATACAAGTTATACTTGTCAGTTCCCAATATGCAGCATGCTTATAAATGGCTCATAAGCAGTAGGCAGAATTTATTATATTTCATTTTAAGTTGACCCTGTAATAGTCCACAATGGTCTTGAAGAAATACTAATGCTGATATTGGCTTACTGTTTGATAGAAATAATTCAGAAATTATTAATACAATCTAATTACAGTGTAGAGTGTTTGAAACTTAGAATTGCAGCATTTCACTGATAAATTCCAGCCTTTTTATTGATAGCATACCAAGGCTGCAATGCCTGCACAGCAGCAGGAAAGGTATTTGCAGAGACTAATATGGAACTGCTAAAGGAAAGCCGCATTTTAAAGTCACAAAATTGCTTAGTTGACAACCTCACTAAAAATGTACTTCACCACCCTAAGCACAATAGAGCTAATGAAAGAACCAGTGAGAGCCCAGCATCTCCTGAGAACTCTAACAGAGCTACAGTTAACTTCCAATTACAATGCCAAATAATTGGTTATGATGCAAGAGACAGAAAGCAACTACTGAATCATAAGATCCTAGGCTGCGCTTCAATTTAGAATATCACTTTTTCTTTATATAAGAAGAATTTACAATTACATGTTCTCCTTCCTCTGCCACAGTACAACTGTTATGGCAAATTGTAAAGAGCATTAAAGTACTGAGAAAGGTAGACTCCAACCTTGCCAGCAGACAGAAAGAAAAGAGAAAAAGAATGAAACATCTGGAGGCTGAGCTTTCCAACAGAGTTTAATAACTTTGACTGTAGATTGTATAAAAAATACTGTAGTTTTTATAATAATAAATTCCAATGTACTTATAATTTACACGCACCTATTTAATCAATTTCTACAGAAACTAAAATCTGAAGTGTAACAGAACCCCAGCTATCGAAACTCACTCTAGTTTTGCTAACGTCAATGATTAAATTAGAAGTATTAAGGAAGTTCAACACACTGCTGAAGAAAAACAGAAATATCTCTACAAATGAGTAGTCAAGCATTTTCTGAAGGTGCTGTTTCTAGACCCTGTAAATGTCTTCCAAGCACAAAATTTCGGTGTCTCTTTTTAACTGTCCTGTGCAATTCTCTGTCAGCAGACAGAGACACAATCACACTAGTGGAAAGATGATGTAAGTGTTGCACATCCTAGAATCAAAATTATTTGTCTCAAAGACATATATTTTCCCAACTACATGACTGTTCTCTCAGCCCCCACTTAAACCAAGCACCTCACTTAATCACGAACAGTTAAAAGAAACCAGCATGAAGCCAAACTCAACACCAAGGCCACAATTCCAAGAGCCTTAAAACAATCCAGCTGCTGTATCTATTCCTTGCTTTTCCCTTGCACCGTTTCTGATGCTTCTGATCCTGTTTTGAGCCACACCACAGACAGAAAAAGACTTCCTTTTTCAGTCAGGTTACTTATCTACTGTATTATCACATTAGAACAAGTCCACACCCATCACAAGATGAATACTGACCTGAGGCAGCAGATCTGCTATCAGAGCAGCACAAGCCAAAAGGAACCACAGCTCATTTTGTGCATCCCTCCTGCAGTCAGCTGGCCACCTCTGTCAGCTCTGCTCCTTGTTTTCCCATAGCCTACAATCTTAGGAAAGGGACCTGCACCTTGTACTAGTCTGCATTGTTAACAACTACTAAAATTCAAACAGAACACAAAGCTTTCAGCAACAGCAGAATGTCCATAATCTTTAGGCATCTATATAAGATGGAAAACTGGAAACTTCACCAGTCACTGCTCCCCAGTTTGGAGCAAAATTAAACTAATATTTAAACTGTTTAAATTAAATTTTAATTTCAATTAAACTTAAATTGTTTTCCTGACCTTTCTCATCACTTCCCAATTAGCTAAAAAAAAATATTCAAAAAACCCCCCACAAAACCTGCCCTGAACAAATCATCAATTCTTATTCTCAATTGCAAACACAGGCATCTGTATAGTTTTGTAAATAAAAAATTCAGGTGTTCTAAAATAAGATTTTACCAGTTACTTTAAAAAGTTATGTGATAACAGAACAATGATTCTTCACTCCAAAACAGCAAATACATTTAAATACACATGTGTGGAAACATGGTATGGAGACATGATGTAGAAGCACAGATAGGCTAAGTGAATGCATCTTCAGTCCTTGAAAACAGGAGCATGTTTTAAAAACAAGCTTTGAAAATCAAGTCCAAACGGTTCCCATGCTTCAGTTGTTTTTTCACAACACCAGAGAGACACTGCTGTGCCTCTCCTGAGAACTCCTTCTATATGCTTCCATCCCCTCACCCATAAATCCACTACCCCTCATTTGATCTTATGATTAACAAGCAGTACTATAAAAATGTGAGTGGTTTCCTGTCAGTTTATCTCTTTGATGTAACTTATCGTGGACTGAACCCTCATGAAAACATCACCTTTAACTGGCTGAATTTATCCTAAAGCAGTCATCAATTGTCACCTTCTCCTCCCCTACCAGCTATTATTCTCCACACCTTCTCTTTCAATTTTAATAATCGTGCTGCTTTGCAGTGTTTGATATCAACCTGGTATTCTGACCAAAAAAACCCCCAAACATTTGGGGTAATTTTCTTGGGAAAGAACAACTATATATCTATCAAACTGCTACAGCAAATCAGTACAGGAAAGTGACACTACACAACCAAGCTCATGGCAGGATTACCCTTTTCAACTCCTGCACAGTCTCAGGACTAATTTTGTTGTAAAGACCCATTTTTACACTGGAATATTACTGGCACTTCAAGCAGCCATGAACTACAGCCTGCAGGCCTCTTTCTCTTTTCCGTTTCTGACCATGCATGAATGCACTTGGACTCATTCACCCAACCGCTCGTGGCAGCCGTGCCAAACTCTAAAAAAGAACTTGGTAAAATGCAATCAGCTTTTATTGGGGGCAAGCACCAACACACCAATATATTTACCATACCAAAAAGAAAGAACAAGCAAGGAAGCCCAAGAACATTTCTGGCATCACCACCACAGTAATAGCTTTAAAGAAGCTGAAAAACTAAATTGTTCGTCAGTTTCATTAACTGAACCTTCTTAATAGGGGAGACTGAGGAGAAACCTCATGTGAGTCTACAACTTCCTCAAGAGAGGAAGCAGAGGGGCAGTCCCTGATCTCTTCTCTCTGGTGGCCAGTGACATGACCCAAGGGAGCAGCATGAAGCTGTGCTGGTGAGGTTTAGGCTGGATATCGGGAAAACGTTTTTCACTCAGAGGGTGGCTGGGCACTGGAACAGGCTCTTCAGGGAAGTGGTCACAGCACCAGCCCGACAGAGCTCAAGAAGCGTCTGGACAACACTCTCAGGCACATGGTGTGACTTTCTAGGAGTCCTATGTAGGGACAGGAAATGTACTTTAATGATCGTAGTGGGTCCCTTCTAACAGAGGATATTCAATGGTATTTCAGGCCACAATCTTTCNGGTGGAGCAGGGCGGGGAGGGCTCTGGGCGCAGCGGCGGCCACGGCCTGGATGGAGCCGGGGATGTTCAGGCTGCCGGGGGGCGCCCAGGGAGACGGGAGGGCGGCAATTGTGGCACCGCGGCACCGTGACGGATAGACTCCGTCATCTCCCCAGCGGGGAGACTCTCGTTCAGTTGAATCAATGCTCTGCTTCTTTGGAAGAATAGGCCTCGTCCTCCCTTCAGCAGGAACACGTATGCCGCCTGTCATGTTGCCGGCTGTGTGCCGTGGGTAGAGCTCACCCCCTGCCTTGCTGATGGGTCAGCAGCCTTCCTTCAGCACGGGCGCGAAACATGCTCACTTTAACAGTCGTGTCATTCCCTCGTTCGTTCAAACCTGTTACAGTCTTTCCTATCTAACAGTCGTGTCATTCCCTCGTTCGTTCAAACCTGTTACAGGCTTTCCTATCTTCAGCTAGGTGGTTTTTCTGTCAATGCAGATCTGCAGGTCTTCGTCAGACAAGTAATCCTGCTTGTCTAAAAACCTCAGTTAAAGCAGGTCTGGTTTTGTTCAGCCTGGAAAAGACAAGGCTCAGGGGAACCTTATTAATGTGTATAAATACCTGAAAGGGGTTGCAAATGGACCAAAGCTGGGCTCTTGCCAGTGGTGCCCAGTNAAAGAAAGAACAAGCAAGGAAGCCCAAGAACATTTCTGGCATCACCACCACAGTAATAGCTTTAAAGAAGCTGAAAAACTAAATTGTTCCTCAGCTTCATTAACTGAACCTTCTTAATAGGGGAGACTGAGGAGAAACCTCATGTGAGTCTACAACTTCCTCAAGAGAGGAAGCAGAGGGGCAGTCCCTGATCTCCTCTCTGGTGGCCAGTGACATGACCCAAGGGAGCAGCATGAAGCTGTGTTGGTGAGGTTTAGGCTGGATATCGGGAAAACGTTTTTCACTCAGAGGGTGGCTGGGCACTGGAACAGGCTCCTCAGGGAAGTGGTCACAGCACCAGCCCGACAGAGCTCAAGAAGCGTCTGGACAACACTCTCAGGCACACGGTGTGACTTTCTAGGAGTCCTATGTAGGGACAGGAAATGTACTTTAATGATCGTAGTGGGTCCCTTCTAACAGAGGATATTCAATGGTATTTCAGGCCACAATCTTTCTGCCCTTCCTGATATGAAAAATCCACAATCTTTTCCAGTGTAGCTTTCTTGACAAGCACACTACACACGAAGTCTGGCGTTAAGTTCCCCACAAGAAGACAAACATTATCTTTGCAATTAGGCAAGACACCCCAATACTTACGACTCATCTAGATCCTCCACAAAACCCGCACCTGACGCCACAACATGTGCAACCACTGCGAGGCAAAGGAAAAGCGTTCCGTGAGTGATGCCCGAACCAACCCGGGGTGCTCACCCACGCCAGCTGACAGGCTCCCTTCCCTCCTCACGCCCCCAGCGCTTCCCACCTCTCAACCCCACCGCTTTTCCCCGCTCTGCCCTGCAGCCCAGCCCGGCGGGGCCAGCGCCGCCCGCCCGTCACCTGCCGCCCAGAGGAGGCAGCGCTGCCGCCCGCCCGGCGCCGCTGCCATGTTGACAGAGCCGCCGCACGGCCGGAAGGGGAAGCGCCGACCTCTCCGCACGGCGCAGGCGCGGGGCCGCGGGCNGCTTTCCTATCTTCAGCTACGGTGGTTTTTCTGTCAATGCAGATCTGCAGGTCTTCGTCAGACAAGTAATCCTGCTTGTCTAAAAACCTCAGTTAAAGCAGGTCTGGTTTTGTTCAGCCTGGAAAAGACAAGGCTCGGGGGAACCTTATTAATGTGTGTAAATACCTGAAAGGGGTTGCAAATGGACCAAAGCTGGGCTCTTGCCAGTGGTGCCCAGTGACAGGACAAAGGGAAAGGGGTATAAAGTGAAACATAGGAGGTTCTCTCAGAATGTGAGGAGGCACTTCTTCACTGCGAGGGTGATTGAGTACTTCCCACCAGTTTCCCACCTCAGAGATACTTGTAACCCATCTGGACATGGTCCTGAACAGCCGTCTCTGAACAGTCCTGCCTGAGCAGAGGGTTCGGACCAAATGACCTCCAGAGGTCCCTCCCAACCTCAACCACTCTGTGATTGTGTGATCTGTTCTTTTTCAATTTTGATTCCTATAGTGTGAATTCTTACCCTTTCTCCCTATACTAGAATTACTCTTCTCAGCTGTACATGCAAATGTTTGACATCTTTGTCGGAAAAGGACAGATTCTTTCCAGGAGCCACTCAGTTTCTCTGGATTAAGTGTTTAAGCCTTTTCTTCTAATGGCAGGGTCTGTTATCTAGAACTGTCTACAGGCAGCAAACATTGAAGTTGCCTCATTTTGGGGCTGCTCTGTGTGTGTGTGTGCACATGTGCTTGTACTTACGTGGATGTAGATGCATGTTCTCCTCTTGGCTACTGATTACCTTCCGCACTGGGGTATACCTGGTCTGGTGAAGATGGACTGTTCACTTAATGCTTTGTGGGTTTCGGCTGTTGGATTCATCAAATAATCTCCAGAGTTGTCCAGCCCTTTGGAAAAGCCAACTTCCATATCCTAGGTTCACTGGCTGAGAAATAGGTCAAGGCCTGAAAGTATGTGCAATAGCTCGTATTAGAATTCTAAAATATCTGACTCTCGCCAATGGTAGACGTATTTTTTTCATTCTCACATTTTACTGAAGGATTATGCAATATTAAGATTATTTCACTTTTTTCCCCCCCTCACCACTCAATGTCCAACAATGGGAGAACTAACAAGTTCCTGACATCTATATTGGATAAATAGTGACAGTTATTCACTGAATGCAGAGAATTTCTGTTCCACAGCATTTCACCTTCTGTATATGCCTGACCAAATGAGAGATGGCATCTTTTTGATCCTAATCTAACTGCTGTCTAGACTGAGACAATGAAAACAATTTGCTCCATCAATCCGTTAGTAGAAAATCCATACGGGAGAAAATGGGCATAGCCAAGTAACTGTTAAATTAGTATAATCCTGTTCTCTTACTCAGACAGTTCATGACTGGCTTTAAATAACTTTTAAAGGGAAATAAACATTTTATATAGCTTTATATAGATTTTAATGAAGCTCTTTGTGCACCCTCTAGATACTATTTGTCTGCTTTGAATTTTATTCTCTTTGCAGGTAATGGAATATGATTGTTCTAACTTCTGCATTTAGTGAGCCAAAGTTGTCTCCTGCGAAAACCAGCCCGTACACTATATATTTTATAATGAAACTGAAGCAGTCACTGTATATTTACTTCTTTGTAGCTAAATTTATGTACACCCATATAGAAAACTCTATGCTATATTTATTTATACAGTTTTTGCTGAAGCTTTACTGCATAAAATCTGTATAAAAGGTAATTCTTGCACTGCAGCCAAGTAAAAGTATCATGGGAAAAGCATGTAACATGCAAACAAAAAAAGCTGGATGATAGATGACATCCAGAGAAATGTCAAGGAGCTTTTGTGTTTTTATTATTTCTACTATGGACATTTTGTTTGAAGAAAATACAGGATTAACGTATTACTATTAATAGATCATTAAATTCAGTGGAGAAGTTTGTGTAGAAAAGGGATGATTTGATATATGAACTGAACAGGAGATATGAAGAGAAAAAACCACAGTGAAAGGGAAAAGCAAAAAGCACAGAAAATACTGTTGAAATCCTGGGAGGTACTGCAGGAAAATGTGGGAATTATAGGGAAATTAGCCATCAATGGAACATTGGAAATTGAACATACAACAGTTCAAAGACTCCTTCCAGTCCATATTGTGTAGGACAATTTAATGGTCCTGCTGTCCTGTATTTTTTGAGCCTGATAGATGGAGAAGAGCCAGGCTTTGCCTTGTGGCCTTACCTTGAAGTGGAATTTGCAGAGCAATCTTGCTGTTGCAGGATTTTCAGTCTTTTCATGCAGGCTGTGCACTGTTTTTGCTCTGTATGAAGGGCATGGAAAAGGATTTTTATGTAACTCTGTCTAAATTATACAGTATGGACTTAGTTTTACTGGAATGTGTGAACTTTAAGTTTCATTAACATTGTAAATGGAATATCAAGGTTGATTTCAATACACATTTTCAGAAATAAAATACTTGGAAATTTAAAATCCTTTGTGCACATCTTTATTATTATACAGTGGATAACATGTCCCTGACACCATATTAAAGGAGTCTGTCCTGGGGGAAGGGCCCAGGAAAACCAAAGGCCATGCAATAAAGGGTACAAACTGAGACATGAGGGAAGCATTTCTTGGCGCTACCTCTGTCAAGTGGCAAGTGACAATGCTAAACTTGTGGCGTGTGAGCTTGGTATGACTCACCAGAACAGCTGCAGAATCATAGAATGGTTTGGGTTGCAAGGGACCTTCAACATCATCTAGGTCCAACACCCCTGCTCTGGGCAGGGATAGCTTTCACTAGACCAGGTTGTTCACAAACCCCATCCAGTCTGGCCTTGAACACTGCCAGAGATGGAGCACCCACAACTTCGCTGGGCAACCTATTCCATTGTCTCACCACTGCCACAGTAAAGAATTTCTTCCCAATATCTAATCTAAACCTGCCCACTTTCAGTTTAAAGCCATTCCCCCTTGTCCTGTCACTGCATGCCCTTGTAAAAAGTCTCTCTCCAGCTCTCTTGTAGGCCTCCTTCACGTACTGGAAGGTGCTATAATGTCCCACTGGAGCCTTCTCTTCTCCAGGCTGAACAACCCCAACTGTCTCCACAGCCCTTTAGACATCATTGTGGCCCAAAGGTTATTTTGGCTTATAACCTGCTCCTGATGCCTTCCTTCATTCCTGAGAAACATGAAAGCAGACAGTGGCTAAATCTACTAAATTATTTGTTAGTGTGAGTATGCTCCCAGCCACCATATTGCTAGGGCAAGTCAGGAGCACTTCAGGACATCTGTGTACTTTTTGCCGTGAAGTAAGCCTGTTAATCCCAGGAGTCTGATCCAAGCATGCATCCATTTTCTGGTCATCTCAGGCACATTCATCTCCTCCTTTGCCTAGGGAAAACATTCTGTTTCTATTTGGCCAGAAAATTTGTGCATCCATTTTCTATGCTGTTCCTCAGAATTAAAAGAGCAAAAGCTGAGGTGCTTGACTGTGGAGAACCTCAAATAAGGTAACTCTAACAATCCCACACATGACTGAGGACTGGCTTAGTGTAAGTATTACATAAATTAATTATGTCTTCAGTCCTAACTCTGTCATGCAGAACAACCAGTACACTGAACTTATTTACTAGTACTGAAAGAACCAAAGAGTCTCAATTTTTTTATGGTAAATAGCAGCAAGTCACTCTGATGATAAAGAGGTGCAGACAGCAAAGAGTGTTAGGGGAACTCACAAAAATTACTAAAATTCACATTACAAATTTCTTTATTTTTGATCTTTCAGTAATTAAACTAGTTTTTTTTCATCAGTTCACTGAAAGAGTTGGACTTGATGATCCTTCTGGGTCCCTTCCAACTGAGATGGTTCTGTGACCTGTACCATGGCACCAACCCTCATGTCCCCCTGTCAATCCTCTGCATGGCTGCCATGAACAGGACTCCAGCAGCCAGGGGTGCAGCTCTCCCTGTGGCTCACCGGGCTCACACCCTGCCTTTCCCATGGGAGCTCTGGAGGCCCTGACCAAGCCCTCCCCACAGCACAGCGTGGCCATAGCTCCCCCAAGGCCAGGGCACCTCTGCTGTCCTCATCTTCTAGCCAGGGACACAGTGGTTCTGGAAGGGAAGAACCCAAGCCTCCCTCTCGGCACAGTGCTGTTTCCCTTGTTTCCCTTGCATTGCTAGGCAGTATTTAGGAATTTTTACAGTGTTCAGGAGTGAGGGCAAAAACAAGCCCTGTGGCAGAGGTGAGTAATGAAGCCTCCACCCTGGGCACACCTGTGCTGGCCCTGCCCATCCCATTGTCCCCTGTGGCTGGCCTAGCTCAGCCCTTCAGCAGCCTGAGGTGGAACAGCCAGAGCTCATCCTCTCCAATCTGCTGTCAAGGCAAGGCAAGGCGTTTTTTCCCCTGTTCCTGCTGACTGATGGGGTTTCGCTGAAATGATATCCTGTTGCGATACAGGCAGAGTGGAGAGAGGAGCATAGGGCACATATGGGCTACAGCACATATGACTGCTTTATTGTGAGCAACCCCAGAAGTGACCTTCAGCACTGTCTCTGAGTGTGACAGGACATCCACCATTAACCATTGAAGAGAAACAGAAGACAGGAAGGAAGGCATGAGCAGAAAGACAAAGTGAAGAACAAAGTAAATTGCTGACAATTTTGCTCTTCCCTCTCATTCCTCTTTGCCACAAGATTTTTTGTGCAAGCTGAGAGATCATGAAAGTAAAGGAGGAGAAACATTGGCTGTGATCTCCCAGCCTACAGTATTTTAGGGAGGATGAGAGCTGGATTGGAGCCCAATGCAGGAAAGAAGGATGCAGAGATGTTAACCCAAGATAGTGACATCTAACTGGGGACCAAAAGTGTGGGTGTTCAGATTTTCTACAAGTTATGTGTGTATGTGGGAGGGAGGAATGCAATGTTGGGAAAAATTATATGTACATAATTCCTTCTCAAAGAAACTGTTGCTTGTCCCTTCACTGTACCAGAACTTCTCTTACCTCTCAGCTCCTGCATATCCTTTAGTTTAAGTAGGAACCTAATACCCTTCTTCTAGCACTGCCATTTCTTACATCCTGAAACACTGAATTTTGTCTTTTGATGCAACTCAAAGTTCAGTCCAATCTGTCACATATCAGAAAAGGAGACATGTCAGGGACTTATATGAGGATTTTAGAAAAATCATTTTCTTATAACCCTTGGAAATTTGATGCAATGGATCCTCTCTACTCGCTCACAGTGCTTGGTACCTGTCCCATTGTAATCACTCATGATCCTATACTTTTGCCAAAAAATTACTTGAAGAAGAAGGGAGAGGAAAGAAATGTCAGGATTTTCTCTAGTGAATTCCTGTGGCTCTGTCCTTCAGGCAAGGACACTGCAAACTAGAAGGTTTTGTTCCTTAGCTGCTTACAGCCTGAAGAGCAGAGAGAAGGTTTCAATCTGTCTTTTTCACATTGATTTGTGAAGTTGCTAATCAGTTAGGAAATATCAGTGACACAGCATTCACAGACACTGAGTAGATGTTAGAATTCATCTTGATTATTTTTTTTTTTTTTTTGCCTGCACAACTGTTTCCTTTAAATGCCTAGGGGAAAATTCCAATTTCAGTAGGTTCTAGACCAAGTCATATCAAACATTTGCCAATAATATACCATTTCTTAAATGTGTTTCAGATGCTGACATACAAATACGATATACTGCACAGATTTTAAAAAGAGGTGGCCTCCTTCAGCTTGTGAAAAATCCTGTTTGGAAACAATACATAGATAGCCTTAAAGGGAGACTTGAAGAATGGGCAAAGGCAAGCACCCCTCCATAACATGTACAGCCCAAGAGAGGAAGCTATGACCGCTTGCAGCACCAGAACAAAGAGCACCATGCAGACATGATTGTGGGCCTGCAAGGGATCATCTAAAGTATGCATAGGCCTCAGAAAAATATATTTTTGTAGTGTTTCATATGAGCAACTACACCCTGGCAGCATGCTGCAGAGCACAGCACAGAGACTGGAATGCATCAGCTGTGTCAAATGTGAGCTCTGTGGATGCGAGGTGCCCTGCACAGCTCATCAGTATGTCAGCTCATCTTCCTGTGCCTCTGCTGTCAGGATTTTTCCACCACCCTGAGCACCTGAGCTCCATATTTCAACTACAAACTGATAGTGTCCCTTTTCTTGTAATTTGTGGCTCTTGCCAGCATGTGGCACAAGAGACTGAGTGGACAGCCTGCTCTGCCCAGACTGAAATGGTCTGCCTTCCAAAAATGTCTGTACAGCTGCTGCCAAGTCCGTGCTTCAACACCATCAGGGTTGTATTCCATAAGGAGGCAAGGTTCTCCAGATTTTTTATGGCACAGCAATGATGTTTCTTTACACACATACACAAAATGATTGCATATGGATCAGACTGTGTTTGGGTAATAGAAGGGGCATGGAAAACAGTACTGAAATGCCACTTTTGCAAGAAAAAGGTGATTAGAAGCACTCATGCTGTTGTCAGAAAGAGTGCTTATCAAAAATCAGAATCTCATGCACAGAAATGGCACCTTTCCTGCAATTGAACAGGACAGGAACAGTTGGTGACATATTGAATAAAGACTCATAAATGCATAAATACAGTTGGGTATGCAACTGTGAGAGACTGGAGGAGATTGTTGACTCGAAACATTTTGGATGTGTGTGTGTGTGTGAGGGGAAGGGGCAGGTCGGGCTCTGGTGAGGTGATACCCTGCCTCACACACCCCGTGTCCCCAGGCCTTATCCCAGCCTGCAGTGGCCATCAGTCCCTTGCACACTGGAGGCAATGCTCCACATCTGCCTCTGGAGCCCCAGTCTAACTCCAGAGGGGTCAAGACAAGGAGGAAGACAAGGAAAAGAAGGAAAGAAAGCAAAATGAGAGCTTGAACAAGACAAAGAGGTATAGAGGAAGATGTAAGAGTGTTCTGATATGGACAAAGTTTTGGAGCTAGATTTGGTGGTTAGTGGTAACACAGCCCACATCAAGAACTTACACTGGAGAGGGAGGAAGAGAAGTCATGAAAAGCCAAGAAGCTGAGATGCTGTCTAATGAGGAAGACAAACCAAGGACATATTGCCATCTCATATTGCCTCCAGTACTATTCTTCAATGATGCTAGAATTTTTTTGGTTGTATTTTAATATTTGTTTTATATACATTTTATTGTTTACTTTTACTTCATTGTTTATTATTTACTAAATGTATTAGCTATTATATGAAATGTGTAAACATCAAAATAAAGTTTACAGAATGCTATTTGTGAACATTTACACAAAGATTTTATACAAAAAGTTTTCTAGCTATTCATGGTTTTTTTGCTGTCATGTGAAATCTGAGAAAATATAGAAAAATATATATTTCAATTTTAGTAATAATCCAGGAATTATTCTACTAACTTCTAAATTAAAAGATATTTTGAAAGTATAGAAAAATGGATTTTTTGTCTTTAATTAGGTAGAGGTATTCTGTACTTTTAGAATGTTCACCTCCTTGGTATTTACCTTGTATCAAATGGTTAAAATTACAATGCTCACAATTAAGAACTGCTGTCAAAGACATGTTAAGCAGAACAATAATCTAAATAAATATTACTCAAATAGCTTTTCACATGTATCAGACTGCAGCAAGGAAGGGGAAAGGAGGACATGTACTTTAATTTGAAAGTGGTAAGTGAACATTTGTGAACAAATACTTCTAATGTTGTTATATTTTTATGCACTTTTATAACTACGTGTCACCTACAGAAGTATTTGTCTTCATGTGAAATACCAGTACTATCACAAGCAAGGTTATCAGTAATTGCATCATTCGGTATTGAACATTTTAATAGAAATATGCAGATTTATGCTACTATAAGTGTTTATAACAGTCCATTTATTTCTTTTCAGTACAAGAACAAGCTATACTGATATGCAGTATCTTCCCATAATAACTTTATCTATGGTAATGGGTTTGTACCACTAGAATTGTGTCAGTACCTAAGTCTGTGCCATAACACGAGCTAACCAGTAACACATTTGTCATAAATCATATTTAAATTAAAAGTAATGATAAACTTTTAGTGAGATAAATTAATTTGTAATTAGAAGAACAGATAATTGCTCATGATCTGGTACACTTTGGGAAATTTTTTATGTGCTTTGCATAAGATTGCTTTCAGGTTTTGCAAGGCTCAGCATAAAGTACAATGTGAATTAAAAGCATAATTTTTAAGGCATTAACACCGCTGACACTGGCAGTAGGATTTGCCGGGTCTTGCATTAATACTTCACCTTTCCATATAACCCCAGTTTTTAAAACAGTTTGAACTGATCACTAGGGAGTTTTTTGGTTTGGGGTTGTTTTGGTTTTTTTGGGGTTTTTGGTTTTTTGTTTTGTTTTGTTTTTTTCTTGGGTATGTGTGTGTGTATATGTTGAAGATTGAATTTTTTCTAAACTTTTTTAAAACATTTTTTCATGCATTTTTGTATACATTCCTTTTATTACAGAGACACCTGGTGGTCTTTGGGTATATTTACAAAAACAGTGTTTTCCTTTTTTATGGCTGGATTTGTTTTAAAGTTTGCTTTATCATTTATAATATATCTCTTATGTAGAATATCCTAAATTATCGGACTATGTAATTTGATAATCAGACTGAGAATGCATACAAGTTATCCAGCATGCACTGGGTATTGATTCTTGTGGCTGATCATGGGTATTTTTGTTGAATCTTTCCTATTCCTATTGTAAGGAAGAGAGATTTGAGCATATTATTGACTAAGTGGTGTAAAAATATATTTCTTCCAAAATGTAATTTTTAGTATAGTAGGTATTTGAGTTTCATGTTTCCAGCCTTGTTTATGTGTTTTGGTTTTGATTTGTCTCTTCTAAGAGATTGAAATGGTGACCAAAAGTTTGCATCAGAACAAGTTTAATGTCCAGATCAGTGCGTTAGTACATAAAGGAAATACTTTCTACACTAGAAACACTGGCAAGAACAGGACTATGCTACTATAGAAAAGTTTTAATAATACTTCTTGCATACAGCATTTTCTAAGTAATAGGCAATTACACATAATTACTCAGTATAATAGGTAATTACACGGGATGCTGATGCTCGATCTCTTCTCACACCACTCCCAGACTGTCAGGCAGACAGCATCAATCAGGTCCTGGAGCAACGCCTCTGGTGTTACAGCAGCTTCTCCCCATTTCCATGGCTGTAGGTGCCCTGCCACACTTGGACCCACCCACAACACATTTGGGCCCTTGCACAGCTCCAGCAGATTCAGACCCTCCTTTGTAATGCAGCTGGGCCCAGCCACAAGCTGCACTTAGATGGGCATGTGCTGTTGTCCAGCCATGGCTTTCTTAACCAGCAGCTAGGTTTGAATTTTAGGTTAAAAAAAAAAAAAATCTTCCATCCACTCTTTCCTCATAGGCATGTTCTATAAAGTTTCAATTGCTAGGTATCTTTATTTTAGTCTTGGTGGTGATGGTAGGAGTCAAACGAATTTTTTGCTGCTAAAACAAAAACTATTCACTCCAAAAAGTACAAGTAACAGAGGAACATTCTTATCCAAATTTAGAATGTATCTTTACAGCTTTTACCTTAGTGAAACAAAATTCCTGTTGTATTTTTTTGGTAATTATCCTGTGGGTTGTTTTTTTTTCATTCAACAGTTATCAGTTCTCTGCCCATGATGTCATTTAATTAAGGCAGGTTTTTTGTTGTTTTTTTTTAAGAGAAATGTACAGACACTTTGAAGTCATTTTTTGCTATGCTTACATTTACATTTCAGTTGAGGAGTGGTTTTCACATCTGAATTTCTGTTGTGCTTAATGCAGTGATTTTCTGTATGTTGCCACACTGATTTGTTATAATATGAAACTCCAAGAGAATAATTAATGCAAAAGAAATGTATTAAACTCTAGGGAGCTGTCCTCTGCAAGATTTGTATTTAGCTTTACTATACTTTAATTTTCCCTCTTCTGCTGGCTGCCAGAATTCTTGCCCATCACTATAAGAACCAGAACACATTCAAAGTATTTTTGGGAGATACAGAGGAAATGTAAAGATGTATTCAACAGTATTTTCTTCCTAACTTAGCTACATCTTTTTATAGCAAAAATATTCAGCATATAGGAGGCAAGAACAAGAAAACAAAAGAAAACATGCTTTAAATTAATGTTAATTAACATAGCTGCTGGTGTAATTTAAGTCAAAATGCGTCAGTAATAGTGGGGTCAGATAAATTTAGAAATATTCTTGGTGTGCCGCAGATGTTACCTGGCAAATAAAAACCTGGCAGCTTGAGTCAGTACACAGACAAAAACTTTAAATTACACATGGGCAAAGTAATTAGTGAATTCTTGAGGACCTGATTCACAGTGATTTACACAAAGATTATTTGTACATCTTGATGATTTTTAGACTAGAAAACTGAATGCATGTATTTGCAAGTATTGCTTTTCTTTGACAGATAAAAATGATTTCAGAGAAAGAAATAATGCTTTTGGAATTTACGTCAAATTGTTTGGCAAGTACTGCTTTAACTGACAGAACTGTGCAGAATCCAGGATCTAAGCAAGCTTCAATTTCTGTCAATTACTTAATAAGGGAATGTCTCCCCATGCTAAGAAATTAATGACCTACGTGCCTCATACACTCTGGACCACACCAAATGTCAACTTTCATTAACATACACTTTCTCTTTAGCTTTTCAATTAAAAAAAAGTTTCATAGTTTCTTAGCACTAATGGAGTTGTCTTTCCCCTTTCAGACTTTTCAGTTGTTTCTGTATTTAACATGATAGTGTTCCTAGAGCAAAGGTTCCCTACTGATAACAATGTTACACAGCTTTTCGCTGATATCCTGATGACTATCTGGCAGGGTGGTGTCATATAATGATAGCACTTGCATGCCAGAAGGTTGGAAATCTAAAAGTGGAGCTGTAGCCATCCTCTGAGTGCCAGAAATAGCCAGCTTCCAGCCTCCATCTTCACGGGAGGCTCCATTTTCACACCTCTTAAGCACAGAGTCTACCTGCACTTCCTCCATTACTGTTAGGTTCTCGAAACTGCAGGTCTTGGACATGATCCAGGTGTTATGGAATGTTATAAGTAACCATCACATCCATCAGCTCCTGGCACAGGGGCACCTCCTGCCTGGCTGCTGAGGAACATCATAGTGTGCCAAGATAGACAAGGTTCTCTGTCCCAGGCTGGTCCTTGGCACTGTCTCTATTGAGCCTTTTTGCGACCAGGTTTGTGTCTCTGTGGGCTCTTGTTTATGATTTTCCCTTTAACTCATTACTGAGTAAAGAATAGTCAATGCATTGAAAAGGTTTATGGTCAGATGATGATCTTAATGAAGAAAACACTCTCCCCTTTCATGTGACCTTACACCAAACTATTTTTCATCGTCTCTGATGCTGCACAATCTGGTGACGTCCTCCTGTAGACACTTTGCTTGGTCACAAGAGCAGGCAGGCAAGGAGCCCAGCTCCCTTTGTTCCAGTCTCAGCCAGAAGCCCCAGGCATCCCTGAAGCCAAATCCCTGCATAACTGGAGCTCCTTCAGGAGCTCACTCTGGGTCAAGGCCTCTGCTGTGCAGGATCAGTTCCTCCAGTGGAGTTTGGGAACTAGGTCATGTGGGATGTCACCACCACTGCTGAGCACAGGAAGGTTTTTCTCAGCAGAGCGTCTGTCTCCTCCTTTCAGTGCACCCTTCTGTGCCAGCTGGTGCCTCCCTGGGCAGTGCCTTCTGTCTGATGGTGCTGCTCACCAGTCACACCAGAGCAGATCTGTAACAGCTGCTCATGAGGCCAAGGAGCAAATACACTGCTAATGGTGCACTGCAGGTTACATAAAGATTCCAGTCATGGCCTAGGGACAAATGAGGTTGGTGGAGAGGGACTAGTGCCATTAAAGGGACTAAGGTGGACATCAAGGGGGGCTTTTGGGATAAATCATATTCTAGTCAGCTGACATATGATAATACAGTCAGAAGCAGGTATGCTTGATTTACAGCCTTACAGAAGAGGAATTCTCTCTACACAAGTGTCTGGACACACTGAAGACCATATTTCTTTGTTTTAGGACATTCATATAAAGTTTTCATTAATCAAAGCAGAGCTCTCTCTGATAATAAAGTATACATGTTTACCCAATTCTTTAGTTGCAGGAAATATTTCAGATTTTCAAGTCTCTTGATTTTCTTCCTTGTTCCTGTAGAGATAACAATATATAGATTCCATAAAGAAAAATTTCTTAGAAAATCTTAAAACATTTTTCTGATTCAGAGATGGAAAGTCTGAGGCATATAAGGAAAACAGTCAGGTGTCTGTGCACTACAGCTTTAAGAGATAATTCAAAGCCCTGTAACAAAACCATGTCAAAAGCCAGAACTACCACCTGGGATGTAAAATCACTAATTGTAAGAAGTAGCCATTTGGCTAAAAGCTTGGGAAATACACTGCATTGGTACTAGGAGCCTGGGGTGTCTTACAGGAAAGACATAAATCTACAAAAACTATACCAAAGGCTTTTTCTGTTATGACTACACTGCCTTGAAAATAGTCACAGCATATGTTTAGAGCTTACCTATATCATATCTCAAAATGAGTGACAAACACATTTGAAGTATGAAAACTATATTTTCTAGTTTGAAATACTGTATTTTGCTATATATGACTTCATTCTTATTTTACCTATGCTGGGACATGGACATTTTGCTTGTGCAGAGTCCGACTAATGATAACAATGTTGTTTTATATGATTTTCATTTGAAAAAATTGCTCATGCCTGTTCAATCAAGCAGACAGCTTTAGTACCTAAGGAGCTAGTAGATTCTGATTGTTTATTTCTTAAATATTGCATTCAGTGTACGTGAATAATGTGATATCCTAATACCTTTCAGTTTTAATCAATTTGCTTAAAATATGCTTTTAACAATTTTGAACTATTTAATTAACTGTATGCTCAGAATGTAAACTAGAAAGTGCATAGATACAATTTTCCAGTTATGTGAAGGATAAATGGACTGAAATCTTTTTTAAGAAAACAACTGCAAGTAAAAGCAAAGAAAAAAAGGTTAAATTTCTTTTATTGAAATGATTTTCTATTTGTTATCCTGATACTGTGAAAAATCTGATTGTGTCCCTCACATATGTAGAAAATATTGTCAGTGAGACACTATGCAACATCTGCAGGAAGAATTGGGACAAAATGTAATTACCGTTGTTCTGTAGCTTCCTTAGTCTTTTTTTGGCAACTCCGCGGTTAAAATTTTCACCAGTTAAAATGGAAAATTATTTTGCAGTTGCAGGGTAAGGTGCCGTATCAGATTAAATGTGAGTAAAAATAACTCTGTAATAATGACCACTGTAATTTTAGTACCTATGGATCTCATCAACCATGCAAGTTTATGTGTCACGATGCATATGATGCCCACCACCCTTCTTGAATTCAATAGGTTAATTTGTTACTCTTGGTTTGCACCAAATACCTCTGTGCTTTTTTTCTCCTTCTGATGGAGAGGCTTTATAACCATGTAGGCTTAGGTTTAGGCTTAGGTTATCTTTAGGTTTAGGCTTAGGCTTAGGTTTAGGCTTAGGGTTAAGATTAGTGCATCCCTGGTTGCGGATGTAATGTGGGCTGTAATATGCTTGCATGGTAAAAAAAAAAAAAAAAAAAAAAAAAAAAAATTTTGTTTTAATAAAAACAGTACTGTATTGTTTTAGATGGACATCCAAACACATTTTTATTTCTTTGCAATGGTTCTGACATTTTTGCCTCTTCAAGGGCTCTTTGACAAAGAGGGTGATTAATTCCCAGGGTTCTTTTTGTCTTTGGTGAAATATTTTCTAAATTGTGGATAATAGCAAACATCTGCAGAGCTCTATTTGCAGAGCCAACAGGATGCAAGTAGATTGTGGGGTGCTAATGTAATAGCTGTGATAAAAAACAGACTCTGTATTCAAGAAAACCAACCTCTTGGGCTGGTAACCATTATGATTTTCTGTATTACATCTCTCTGTATACTTTCCACTTGAGAAAGGTTGTCCTCTTTTAAAGGAGAGTCACTGCATTATGTTATGCAGAGCTTAAACCATGTCCCATTCCCTTTCTTACATGCAGTACATCTTTCCCTGGTTGCAGACAGGCCAGAAAGCTGAAGAATGAGCTTCCAGGGCATCCAGCGACAGCCCGAGCCTCTGAGACTGTGAAACACCATGGGCGAGACTGTCATGCCACTGTGAAGGCTGGTGGCCCTTTGGGGCTGGCAGGGCAGGGGGTGCTCCCTGTGGGGGTCTGTCAGAGCACGGCATGTCAGCCAGTGCCCGTCCCACTGCCCCAGCACTGGGCACTTCCTTGGACTCATGGGTGGGCTGAGCAGGGCTGTGGGAAGTGGGGAAGTGCATTGTTGCTGCAAATGGGATTATTCTGTGTGAATAGAAGGGTGCAGCAGAACCCACAGAGATCATTCTCTGTGTTTGAAACATCCAATGAAACATTACAGTACCATGGATTTTCTGTCTCTAAACATCCAGTGCTGCACTGTGATGGCATTTGCTCTGTCCTAGCTTTGTCCTCTTCTATTGGCCTGAGTTCAGAGGCTTAGATTTGGGATTTATGTTTTCCCATGGTTCAAAATGTATGATTTTTTTTTCTTTAATGTAATCTGAAGGTATTAACATATTATCTATCCCTTTTGGGGTTTGAGACACAATTAAACATGAAAAAACATCAACATTTTCTAGACAAGAGTTTCAGCAGCAATCTAGAGAGATTTTTAGGTTTCCAACTTCATGTAGTTGACAAAAAAGCAATTACAGATGAATTTTCTAAATGCTGTCTCAAACTACCAACATTTCAAAAGTAACATACTCATCAGAAAAACACCTGCACAAGGTACAAAATTAGATATACTATGGACATGAATAACCTATTACTGTTTTACATAACTGGTAGTGCACAAAAACCACACACAGCTGGACACCAGGCTGAGGCCCCTAAGAAAAGCTTTCTCAGCCTATTTTTTTACAGCCTGTGTAGAAAACAGCCCTGTTGCCAGATGTTTTGATGAGGTTAGATCCGTGATATCCCCTCCGGAATGATGGCCAGCATCTTTGTAATGAACAGCATAGCTTATGCCTCAGCTTTCCAGCATCCCACTGATTTTCACAGAACTCTATGTCCTCCTTCCAGGCTTTGAAGCTGCAAAAGAAAGTAATGTTTTGTTGGCTGGTGAACCAATCTGTCAACATCTTGGGACTGTAAATTACAGCATGCTTTCTATGGTTTGCTTGGATTGGCAGAAAGTAGTTGTACACATGTCGGCATCCTGTGATTATTAGCAGCAGCAGAAACTGGAAGAGCTAACATAATATGGCAGTAAATGAGATAGCTGGTAAAAATATTTTTGAGGGTTGCTGTTATTTTGTTCTGATTCTTCTGTTCATGTGAGAAATTATTCTGCTTTTATTGACCTGAAAACATTATGTTCTGGCAAGCAATCACAGAGTCTTGATTGAATTTCAAGAATAAAAAGACCCTCCCAGCATTTTTACTTATAGTCTTTCAAATTTATTTGCTTGTTTTGGCACTCTCTTTTTCTTCTATATCTGAGATTTGGGTTTCTGCACATATTTTAAAGATTCTAATCTGACAGCGCCTAGGAGTCTGAATTCCATATCATCTGTCTTTTACTTCCTGTGTGATATAGATTTTATGCATTTACTTCATCTGCAAAGGCACAGAAAATGTTATTATCATAAGGCTGTTATGGAATCTAATATTTATAAAGACTGCTCTAATCCCTTCCACTGAGAAATCTCACGAGAGAAAATTTATGCTGTTCAGAACATGACCCCTGAAGAATATGAACATATAAACCAACATCTAATTAAAAATCTCACCATGAGAAGATTTACGTTGGCTTTGAGTTAAATGAATCAGTATTGAGTATGATCTATAGATACTCCATGCATTAGACCAATATCAATATGAAAAACAGTATTAAGGAATTTAAGTATTTACATAGTGAAAGTGGAGTATGGAAAAAGTTGACACATTATATAAAAAAAAGATTTTTGTTATTTCTGTCATTCTTTTATCCCAGATATTACATTTTCCCTGATACCACTGTTTATGAAGTACAGTTTAACTTTTTTTTTTGTATTTGTAATAACATCTGTCTTTATAAGTATAGTTCTATCATTAAACCTCATAATACAATATGGATGAATTTGAAATATTCATGAATATCAAGGAAGATGTGAGAGATGGGTGCCCCATGTAAAATCTGGAGAAGGATTTAAAGGACAGACTTTAATAACTTGCTATGCCAGAGACTTTCCTTGTAAGAAGTCACAGTCACTGTGTTTTATGGTCTTAGTTTCAAGAAAGGGAAACAGTGTGCTAACATTAATTTGCAAGAATTTAGATGCTCTGAGAATCTTATGTTTCCACCTACCTGCTGGAATTTCTTAACAGGATTTCATCAGAATAGTGTGAATCACTTCATGCTGGTTTACATGTACTTTTATTGGCTGCTTACATTGAGAACATAGGTGTCAGTAACTGAAAATTAGTTTCTGTGTGGATTTATCCATAGTGTTGTTAGGTGGCTTTTAAAAACTTCTGTGTTCTATGGATAGCATGCCTTAGTCTTCTTTATTTTATTGGAACACCCACACCAAGTCTAAACAGATTTCAGCAAAATGTTTTTTCACTGAGAATGCATGTCAGCAACAAAACTGTTGATGCAAAAGTTTTGTCTTCAGTTAATATGTCATGGGTGCAGAGAAAAGGGAGCTTAAATTCTAAAAGTCATATTACTTTTAATATTAATAAAATATCTTTGCTTTTTCAGTCACCAACTTAGAATTTTGAGATGGCTACATAAGGACATTGAGTGCTTTCGTTTTATCCTTTCTAAATTTCTGCTCTATATGTTTCCATCTGATTGTTAGAAATTTCCAGATAATAATTGCTTTTTAGTTCAATTTCTCATAGGACAGGAAAAGGTTTTGCTAACTGTACAATAGTCACAGCATCCTTTCTTAGATAACGTAAAACCCTCTTTCATCACTTCAGTTGGGCAGCTTTCACCATGAGACTCCAGTAAGATACAGCTGAGGGGTGTGAAGGGATTTTTTGCTGGAGAATACATGTGACAGCAGGATAGAAGTAGTAAGCTCCTAGGTTAGGTGTTTGCAACTCCTCTGCAAACAGCTGAGTCCTCTTGGACCAGATAAGCTGTTTTCTGGGAAAGGGTCAGGCTTCTCCAAATGGGCCGACCTGCCTTGCTGCTGCTTCTGTTGCTGCTGCTGGGTTATTGTCTTCCAGTTTCCTGGAGCTGGCAGGAGGGGAAGGTCTCACAGTTTTACTCAGTACTTTAGAGTCCTGGAGCTGTTAGCTGTTGCTCCAACAGTTGCACTTCCATCTGTTTTTACTTTCCATATCTTGCTTATTTTAGCTCGCCTGCTTTCTCACACCTCAACAAGAATTTTCTCAGTGAACCAGAGCCAAGGTCAGGCAGAGGGGCTGTGCAAACCAGGGACAGCTGAACCCCACAGCAGAGTCACACAGCTACTAATGAGAAAAGTTACTATGAGAAAAGTACTGGTACAGAAGCCAAGAAGGCACAGAAACAAAAAAATCAAAGTCAGAGAGGGGGGAAAAAAAGGGCAAAAGAATGTAGCATAATTTTTTAAGACACTGGATTCATCATATGAGTTTAATCTATTCAAAGTATAGCTTGGAATTCCATGTCCCTGAATGCAGGTATGAAGTCATGACCAAGTATCAAGGTACAATAATGAAAGGTAACTGTCAAAGGTAACAAAAGGCCAAGGTTAAATTTTAAATTCCTGTATGCAAGTAAGTTGATTTATGTAATACAGTTTTGGTTTATATTAATTAGATTTAAAATATCCAATATTAACTGAATTGGAAAAAAATACGATATTGTCCCAGTCTTATGACAGGCTCAGACTGGGTGTAATTCCATGAACAATTTTGTTCATATTCACACTTCAATGCCTGGTCACAGTTTTCATTTCTGGAAATGAACTAGGCAAGATTTCTGGCTTATTCATTGTATTATATTTGACTTTTAAACTTATTTTGACAGCACAAATGTTTTATATGATCATACAGTAATGGTGAATTTGAATACCATAGTCTGACTCACAGTGCGTAAAGGACATTGTGTTCCACAGAACAGAAAAACATTGTTTGTTACTAATTTTTAAGTCTGGTAAACATAATTACAGATAAATAATTTGTCAAGTTACTTAAATGTTTATCAAAATTTCCTTGGTGTCTTCCATTTAAAAAAGGCTATTCTTAAGCCCAAATGCCTGTACCATTGTGTCTACTTCACTGGTCAGCTCCAATCAGGACTCTGTTAACTAAACCATAAAAATTGTTAATATAACTGATATAGGAGCTGATGCAATCTTTTCCCATGCAGGAGCCACACAGATTCAATTTGAAACACAATTTGTTTCTAACTACATGGAAATATTCATGAACGTCCCTCCCAAAACATAGCCATATAATTGAGCAACAAGCATCTGAAAATGCCAATATGTTCAAGTCCAGCCTTCAAAAGGTGACAGATGTTTTTTACGTGGCAGGAAATGATAGCACATGTTCTGATTTGTGCAAGAACATTTTTTCTGCTGAGTCAGTTTTATTGAGAAATAAAAAACATTTCCATTTACAACGTTTTCTCTTTGTATTTTGCCATGGTGACAACAGTCATCATTTTAGTGTAACTATAGCCAAGATTTCTTCATCAGAATCCAAAACTGTAGTTTCATACCTTATTGGATTTTTAAAAAATTATGTCAGCAGCACAATTATTGTTCCAGAAGCAAGTGTTTCCTAGAGAATGTTTGGTCACATTAGAACAAACAAATAAAGATAAATGGATAGGAAAATAGTTATTTTAAATATTAAATAAACAACAATGTAAATACAAAATTATTCTCAGAAGTTCTAGTTGTTTCCATAACTCAATGCAATTCAGTTTTACAAGCTTGAAAATTCTTTGTATCATAGTATATACAGAAGATTTTATTGAAACAAAGACTGTCTTGATTTCAACAACATTTTACATAGATAACATAAATACCTGTTAACCTGCTTTATTATCTATGTCTATTAAAGTTCCACATTACTCCTATTTTAGAATATTAATATTATTTGCAGAAACAAATTTGAGCTATCTGTGGTTATGTGCTCACAGAAAAATAAAAAAAAAGAGATAACAGAATAGCTTTTAACTTTTGTTGTAGTCTACTTCAGGAAACATGTACAGAAAGCCTGACTGTAATCTTACCATGCTTAATATTAAGATAATCTATTTTCTTTCTTAGTTGTATTCTGTTGACTTTTATGATTCTCAATTTGTTTGCTATGTTAGTATGGCAACTGACACATCATATATATGTTAAGAGATTTATAAAATCCATACATATATATATTTGGAGTAAGAAACTATTTGCACAGGTATTTGAATGATAATACATTTGACAAGGCCTTGATGAGCACTTGAACAGAATATCTAATCAGAATATGTATTAAAAATGCCAAATTTTTCAGCATCTTCAAATATTAAAAATACTATACTTAGGTTAAATAGGAAAAAGCCATCATCATTTCTTTTCTAGTTGCAGTTGCTGGCACTGCTTGACAGTAATTCCTTTGTAGTATAAAACATTATCATGATCATAATACTTTCTGCTTTTTAGCCTCAGTTAGGAGTTAAAAGGTTTCCATGTTCTTTCTGATTTGGTTTAATCTAGTCTTCCTCCGGCACAGAAAATATTTTATTTTAATCAAACATATCTCCAATGAAATATTACATGCTAGTAAACTACACTAGTACAAATTAACTGTGTGCTCAGCCCTGTATGAAAAAAGTGTGGAACGGACTTCAGGAGAGGAAATTTTGTCGTGTACCTCCTTGGTTACATCTAAACATTGCACAAGTCAGAGAGAACAAAGGGGATGTATTAAGTAACTGGAAGAGGATTGGGAGGAAGTAATTTTCTATTCCTGTAGAGAAGTCTAGAGCTCTAGTGCATGACATTCAAGCCAGGCACCTTTGGCATTTTTACCCTGACAGAAAGGATCTTCAGTTGGCTGAGTGTCCTTGCAGCTGCCCAGAGAGACCCGCAGCAGGAAATGCAGTAAAAGCTAATACTAATGCAGGTGTTCTCACTCGACATGACAATTGGACCTCCACAGCATTATAATCTGCTGAAAGCAGTTTTTCCCAGTTTCTCTATCCTGCTTACAAATTAAACCAGTATTTTCACATATTGCTCAGAATTTCAAGATGTGGAAGATAATCTTCCCAATCTGATAAAATTAGAATTTATAAAGTTGGAAAAGGCCTCTAAGATCATCAAGTTCAACCAATAACCTGGCACCACCGTGTTCACCACTAACCCATACCCTCAGGTGCAACATAAAATGACAGAATATTCTGAGTTAGAAAGAGCCCACAAGGATTATTGATACACTGACATATCCATACACCTTTTGAATGCATGCAGGGGTGGTGATTGTACTTCTTTCTTGGCAGCCTGTTCCAATGCCTGACCACCCTTTCAGTGAAGAAATTTTTCTTAATACCCAATCTAAATCTCCCCTGGTTTGATCTCATTTCCTCTGGTCCTGTCACTTGTTTACTGGGAGAAGCAACCAACCCCCACCTCCTTTCAGGGAGTTGTAGAGAGGGATAAGGTCTCCCCTGAGCCTCCTTTTCTTCAACAACCAGCCTCAGCCCCCTCAACCACACCTCATAGGACTTACTTACCCTTCACAAACTTCATTGCCCTTCCTTGTTCTAATTATTTTTGATGCTGAAACTGGAAAAATCAATAACTAAAGACAATAATAATTAATAACAATTTAATTTACATTTATAAAGAAGAATTCATTATTTATTAACCACATCTCAATTTCTATAAAGAACAGTTTAAAGCCAAAAGCATTTAGGGGATTTTAAATACCCTGAGGTCAAATGTCTCCTCTTGGAATCTAGCACTTGCTAAAGCCAATAAGGAAAGAAAAAATCATGTAAAAAATTGAGGTGATTTTGTTATTTCCTGAGTGTTTTCTTGACAATGAAAGCAAATAGGCTCAGGTTTCAGATTTATGAATCTTTTTTATTCATTTGTGTTATCTCTGCCTTATCGTCTTGTATATTCTCCTTTTATTTTTGCACACAACTTTCAGGAATGGTAATCAACAGGCAGTAGGTTTCATCTCCTTTTTCAGTGATCATCTTGCTGTCTAATTTATATTTTCATATAAATTAAAATACTTTGTAGCCAGAGTATAATATTAGTTTTACCAAAAATATGCCCAGAGTCATATACATGAGTGTGGGGTTTTTTTTCCTACAGTGAAGAGATAATTTTGTTTTTAAATACATAGCAGAACACTGCACTTAATTGTGAATAAAGATGAGGTCAAAATCACACATGAGGTAAATGAACAAGTTTAACTTCTTAAGATTCAGTGAATCAGCCACAGATATCAAAAAAAAAAAAAGCATACATAGAAAACATGTGCATATAAAACAAAATGGAAAAAGAAATGGTCTATCTCTTAAATCTGTTCTTTTAGTCATGGGACTGTTGACAACTAGATCACTCACATTCAGGGTTGCCAGCAGATATACTTAGCCAAAGGCAAACTTTTACCACTTACATTCATCAGCAGTAATTCTTTTGCCAGATGAATAACAGCAAATACTGACAAATTTAACAAAAAGCAGCATTGTTTTTTTTCTTAAGAAAAATGTTATTATATCCGGTGTTTTGAAAGCAGAATTATAATTGCTTTTCTAAACACCATATGCATTAGACAAAATTATCACTTCTTGGAAAAATTTCTTGTTTTGCTTATTTGAAAAGTCAAAAGACAATTTCCATCCCACTTCGTCCTGCCATTCCTTCACAGTACTGTCTACATTTCAATTTGTCTGCTTTAGCATAAAAAAGATAAATAAGATAAATTGTCACTAAATTTTTTCGTTGTAGTAAACGAAATTGTTAAATATCATAATATATCAAAATACCAGAAAAGTATAATGTTGGGATTTTTTGGTTTAAAAATTGCTTGTATTTTCCTTTTTTACCACCTTTTTGTCTTTATTAGCTCTCTCAGAGGGTGAGCAGAGAGAAGAAAAACAAACAATGGAGCAGGAAAGTGCAATATAGAAGCTGTATATTGAATATTTCTTAGTCTTTAGAGATATATCACAAGCGACCATTTTATACAGATCCTTTGATCTTTCTAGATAAAAATCTCTAGATGTACAGATATGATTCTAAATCTCCTTAAGCATTTCTTTAAGACTTTTTGTAATTAATTTTAATTACTAACATTTTTCAAGACTGTACTGTAGAACAGTAGAAGTCAAGGCACTAAGAGATTCAAGGCTCATCACTGTGATAGGCTGATGGTAGCATCACCCATGTATAAAGTTGAATTTATCAGTAATCTAAGTATACTTGAGTTAGTATTATATTAGTTTATAGATAGTTCCTGTTTCTAATTTGATATCTAAATCTGCCTGCGTATTTCTTCTCTTTGCAGATTCATATTTTTGAAGTATGTTTTTCATTAACAACAACATAGTTTTTAGTGATTATTAAAGCTGGGTCTTCATAGCTAAATTAAGAAGAACAGAACAGAACTCCTTTTATGTTAGAAAATTGTCTCTCAAATCTAGGCAAGGAATGAAGTGGAGATTTAACAGAACAAGGAATGGAAAAGTCTCACCAAAGAACAATTTCTGACTGGATGCTTACACTGTAAGACAAAACTATTTTTCTTAGATTACATGTAAAGATGCTGCTTTAAGGGTGGAGGGCACCTTACTTACTACATCTATAGTTACTGTATCTATACTGTATATTAATCTATACTTATATTTTCATACATAAATATGGTTAGTTGGCTTTAGTTTCCCCTCGTGCACACAAAGTTTCCATATATTATTCCCATCTTCATTTATTTGTCACAAATATTTGAGCGAGGGATAAAGTTACTAATATTTTATACTTTTAAAACAAACCTTGTAGCTACTCACATTATCTGTCTGAATTGCATTAATGAATGGAGTTTCCACAGAATGGTTTTTATTCTGTGTCTCTTTGCTCTGCCCTTTTCTTCTCATTTGAAAGAAATGCTAGCCATCAGCTTAGGTCGAGTAAAACAGTACAGAATGTATTTCTTTGGCTTATCTATGACAGGATCTTGGATATTGGGAAAGTTCATCCTTTCTTTTCTGCTGGGCATTCCTGTGCTTAAGTATGATGGAAAGTCACTAAGAAAAGAAAGAGAGAATTAGATTAAGCAGAATACATTAGAGAGAGGATAATATGAAGCAGTACAAAATTGCACTGAGCAGTTTGTTCAATTGCTGAAAAATGTGAAGAAATTAAACTAAAAGAAGGTGTTAAAAGAGAGAGTAAATTTTTTTAATGTATAGACATCAGCCTTGGTGTTTCTTTAGAAATGATGAAGATACTAAGTCCCTGACAAAACCAGAGCACAGGTTATAAGGATGTCCTATTCCATTTCTGTAAAAAAGTTATACAACAACACTGCCAAAGCTTTAGTCACAATATGACAAACAAAGTTTAAACTGGAGTCTGGTTTCTCATTGATATGTTCCTGTTGAACATAACCACTCAAAATAAAATTCAGTCAATTCAGTAGTAATCTTTCTTGTGAAATGGATATACATTTCAGGCTAACTCGTAGCAGTCCCTTGCATATGTGTTAACTTTAGGGCTCTGAAGGGTTCAGCTAGAATAGCTTCGTTTACCAAGGGGCTCCTCATTACTGAGGGATTATGTGGAAGAGCTTTTTTAGAACAGATGTACTACAAGAAGTGTGGGTTATCTTAGGGCCATGACATTTGTGACAGTCTTGACCCTCAGATGTGTCCTTTGTGTTCACGGGCCTTGATCTGTTCAGACCATTGCTGACAGGTGAACTTTGAAATATTAGTAAATATGGCTGTGAGACTGTATGGAAAGAACCAGAAAAATTACACATTGTACTTTTAATAAGAGGATATTTTAAATTATATAGAAAATTGGGGTCTTTAGATGAACGTCAGCTCTCTTTTACAACCTCCTCTAGTTCATGTAGCCTATTAGCAACATACGAGTACACCCACAAGTACTGTTCCTGCTGTCATAACTGAAAGTGATTTGCACCACAACTTTAATTCAAGACATCTGCCTGACACTCTGCCCAGAACAATCCTTTTTTTTTTTCCCCCTCCAATGCTCTTCAGTAATACTGTTTGAAGTAGATGTGTATCTCTTTTTGCTACTCTCTTATGTTGTATATAGTAGTCTTAGGCGATTAATAGTGTTTGGTTTGAAGCTGTGATTAATTTTTCTTACAATAAAACGTAGGATAACAAAAAACAGAGTAGAAGTTTGCAAGAAGATTCTTGCAAACCAAACCAACCAAAATTATACTGATCCTATCCAAAACAAAAAAGTAGGCAGATGCTTGACTTCCTGCATATAAATGTGTTCTGGGTTCCAATTTTCATTTAATCCTGGGTAAGGACAACTGTCCTAATCAAGATAATCACAGGAATGTACAGAAAGATCTTAAAAATGTTCTTGCTTTTTATGGCCTCTTTAACTGCTGTTGACCTATAAGTAGTACTAAGACACTAATTTTCAACATCTGTATGCTGATGATGTTCATCTTCATTTTGGACTGCAGGAAAAAATCAGGAACAAATCTTTCTTCGGATGTTATTTATAATCTGATGATTCAAAAACCTAATTATTATAGCTTCTTTTCTGAAATAGATACGGATGAAGTCCAGATATTTAAACTTAAATTAAAACATTCTTTTTTATTAATAACATGGAAGCTTCCATCTTGCCAAATTTTGTCACTTAAAGTGCTGAAGATACAAGATGTTTTCATTATTGAGAATGGCAGCCTTAAAGAGAGAGAGATAGTGTTTCATGTAAAAGTGAGTAAAGGATTACTTTTTGACTCACTAACTGTTTTTAGAGTGCTTAAGGTTTTTGTTGCAGTCACTGTTGCTGTATGAATATTGAGGGCCAGCAGTAGTGCTATCCCAGTAAAATAAACTACTACTTTTACATCAGAAATGAAAATGATGAATGTTCATTTACTGTGAAAAATTGCTTTTTTTTTTTTTCAGAATGGGATAGGCAGTGTTTGTAGCACTAATTTAGACATCTTTCCTGCTTCAGGTATGGTCAAATGACACACTAGTTACATCATGCTGCTGTTACAATCCGTTCTGTAGAGCAGGGGTATTCTTGTGGAACACACTGTTATTCTTAGCATGTAGGAGTTGGGGAAATGAAAAGATTGTTTCTAATGCTGTACTTATTTTTATTATTATTATTACTCACATTCTAAGGATACAAAGTAGCATCTCATCCTGCAGCCTTCCCAACATGATGCTGGAAGATACATATGGTTCTTGTACACCTCATTGCAGTATTTGTCAACGTTTTCTGAAAAAATTCCTATTTATTTTATAATTTATATCTGAGGAGGAAAAATTGCAAATCTAAGCATATGAAAGACTCATCAAGAAATATATTCCCTCCAAAGTTATGAGGCTTCAGAATTTTTATTTTAGTGTGGTACATTTTGCATTTTTCTTCAGAAATATATGTAGAAATTACTTTATTTCTTTTATAGGAATATGTTGTTTACTATGATTTATTCAAATAAACATTTATGTAGGCATTCAGCAGAAAATAATATGTATATCACAAAATCTATTGTTCTTGCTTTTCTACTTCTATTTCTCATCTTGAAACTGCTGGAGTGTTATACTCTTCCAAGTTCCATAACTTCTTTTAAAAGTCATAGAATAGTTTGGGTTGGAAGGGACGTTTAAAGGCCATCTAGTCTAACCTCCCCCTCACAATGAGAAGGGGTATTGTCAACTAGATCAGGCGTCTCAGAGCTGAACTTGAATGGAAGGCATCCACTACCTCTCCAGGCACTCAGTTTCAGTGTTTCATCATTCTCAATATAAAAGATAAAACCACGTTTTCCTTATATCTAATCTAAATTGACCTTCCTTCAGTTTCAAACCATTGCCTCTTGCCCTATCCTGACACACCCTTGTACAAACAACCATTAGTTGGTCAGGAGACACCTGGGATAAAATCAGGAACAGACAGAATAACTGAAGTGGCTAGTCTTGATTTTATTTTTTTTTCTTAACCAGAAAACACTGAAATTCTTGTATCATGTGGAAATAACTTCCAGTGAAGAGGAATCTTCAAATTTAGAGTCTATTTTTATGACCTGCTCTGCTAATATTTCTTGTTGAGGATCAGTAGTAGTTCTGCCAAGCTACTGGCAGAAGTATACTTATATATAATAAGTAATCTATTTTCAGGTGTTATATGTTAATTTTTCACTAAAGAGTGTAATGAAAAACAGAAAGTGAAGCTTATATTTACCAAGAATCTTTAAGCATGTAAATAGTTTTACCACAACTTTGCTTACCACATATTTGCTACCACAAAATGTGCTGAAAAGTATTAATAGCCCAACACGTCAAATGTAATACAGAGTTATTTCCTGTTTCTCTTCTAATAAGCAAAGAAATTCAATCAGCAGCATAGATCTGTACAAGATAAATCATCTACGTTTATATGCTATCACTGTTTGCACTTATGAATCAAATTAACTCGCACAGGCGAAGTCAGAACTGAAAACTAACAAGCTGAGCAAAGTATTAGTCCTAGATAAACTTCTTCCTGTTATGCTTTATCACTGTGCAAGAATAAAACTAAGATTAATTTTTTTTGTAAGTCATTGCTGTTTGATGTTGCTTTTAAGTTTTATGATCTGTTTTAAAGATACTTAGCTAGGAGTGAGGTGTTACATGCATAAATAGTTCTGTTTATGAAATCCTGCCTGCATGTAGCCTATTCAGGTGGATTGACTCTGGCAGGACACTAGGTGCCTACCAAAGCCAATGTATCACTTCCTTTTAAGCTGGACAGGGAACAGAAGATACAATGAAAGGCTCATGAGTTTAGGACTGGAAGAGATCACTCAGCGATTGCCATCAGGGTAAAAGAGTCTCAGGGAAATTATTTTAATTTCTTACCAACCAAAACAGAATAGAGTAATAAGAAGAGAAATTAAGATTTAAAAACACCTTCTCCTCCTCCCCTCCCTTCTTCTCAGGATTAAATTTATTCTTGAATTCTTCCCCCAGGCAGCGCAGGGGGACGTTAAATGAGGGCTGTGGTCAGTTCATCACGCTTTATCTCTGCCGCTCCTTCCCTCTCAGGAGGAGAACTCTTCACACTCTTCTCAGTCTCCAGGGTGGGGTCCCTGCCATGGGAGACCAACCTCCATGAAGTTCTTCAAGATGAGTCCTTCCCATGGACTGCAGTTCTTGACCAATTGCTCCAGTGTCAGTCCTTTCTACAGGGTGCAGTCCTTCAGGAACAGGCTGCTCCAGTGTGGGTCCCCTAGGGTGTCACAAGTCCTGCCAGCAAACCCGGTCCAGCATGGACTCCTCTCTCCACAGGGCCACAGGTCATGCCAGAAACCTGCTCCAGTCCAGGCTTTGCACAGTGCCCCAGCCTCCCTGGCACACCTACTCCAGCGCTGGGTCCTCCAAAGTCTAGAGATGGATCTGTGATCTGCCATGGACCTTGGAGAGCTGCTGGGGTACAGCTTGCTCAACATGATCTGCGCCACAAGCTGTGGGAGAGACTCTGATTTGGTGATTGGAGCACCTCTTCTCCCTCCTTCGACTGACCTTGGTGTTTGCAGGGCTGTTTCTCTCACGTATTCTCACTCCTCTCTTCAGGTACAATTGCTGTTGTGCAGGGTGGGATTTTTTCCCCTTAATCACATTATCCCAGAAGCACTACCACCATCACAGATGGGTTTGGCCTTAACTATCACTGGGTCCATCTTGGCTCTGGGTGAAGTTTCTGACAGCTTCTCACAGAAGCCATCCCTATCAGGGATCCCCTCCATACATACACTATCTAAACCTTGTGAAAGCAAAGCTTGGCTAAGATCACTTGTTTAGTATGTGTTAAAACTTAAAAGAAAATGGTAGGAGAATGTTATCCCTTTCTTGAATTTCTAATTTTAGAGAAATATTCTGGGAAATAATTAGCCTGTGCCTTTTTCCTAGACTGCCTATCAAACAAAACCACACTATATTTTCCCACACTGAGTAGTCTGTGCATGAGGTTTGGTGGAGTCTCAGTTTTGGTCATTTTGTTTAATTGATTTATCTCTTCTGTACCTTTATATCTTCAGAGATTTGCTTTTTTGTTATATAAGTTTGGGCTTTGCTAATGCTGCTGTAGAGATGGAATTCAAAATTATATGACTTTTTTGCCGCTATTTTCTCCTACTTCATGCCTTGAAGGTACCTTCTACATCAAGTTGTCTTCTATGTGTCTTCATCACCTAAGGGAGCATGTCTGGCACAGTAAAGGAAGTAAAGGATGAGGTACAGTAAAGGATGACCTCCTATTCTTTTATATTCAACTGAAATGTCATGTTTATTGTTTCACTGGTATGGAATTGTGTGGAATAGTATGAAATAGTAAGATTAAAAATGACTTCCATCAAAAAAAAAGAACTGGCAGAAAAGAACGGGTTTTTTAGAATACTTGAGGAAGCCCAATTTCAAAAGGCTGCAATTTTAGTGCTTCATACCCCTCTCTATTTTCCAATTTCAATAGTAGGAATGTTCTGTTTTATTGCCATTTGTATTTGAAGTGTTTTATTGTTTTTGGCTCAAATGATAATTTCTTCTATCTGCTAAGGAAATTGCATCAATACAGTAAATATTGTAAACTTCCATGTTTTGAGAAAGACTTGCTCTAACTTTCCTCTGAGACAAATTATTTAATCTTCTTCATTGGCTCAGTGATCCTGAAAAGGATCAGGTTTCTTCCTTTGTGACCCCAAAGGGATGAGTCTTGACATTTAAAAATTCAAAATTTGGCTTTCATGTTCTCTTAATGTTTCTCTATGGATCTTGGAAAAAGCAGGTCAGGCATGCTGCCAAAGTTCAAATGTACTCAAAGTGAAGGGACTCTATCCCACCCTAATCAAGAGTGCAACAGCACAATTGACAGCTAAGGCCATACATGAAAACATACGCTCTGGATTATTGATGCTGTCTATAGGCTTTATCATATTTTCTCAGTACAATTTTCTTACAAAAATAACAACCAGAGTTGCTCATCATTCTCTTGATGAGCATGTATGAGTGTTCTTAGTATGAACTAAGAATTGCTTACATACTTGGAGACTCCTAGGAAGACAATTCAGCTCCTTATGTGAAGGTCATGTGTTAGCAAACTTGCATGTTGGCAACATCTATTCTGCAGTTATTACAGTGACACAGCATCAAGGTAAATGGTCAAATGAGACTAAAAACCACCAATATTTTTGCAAATAAAGATACAAAAATAGCATGGTAACTTCCCAAATTTACAGTAACTTTTTTAGTTCAATTTGGATGCCTTTTTAACAATGGTATAAAATCCAGATTCCTCCAAGAATTGTTGATTAAAACAAAATGCAACAGAATAGAAGCTGAGGTTTTTTATAGCTTTACTATTTGCTGTTGGTCTATTATACATAACTCTTTTTTGTGCCTTTTTTGCTTGAAGAGTACAGTTTTCCTTCCCAAAAGGTTCTTAAATGACACTCCCAGGAGTACTAGTTCCTTCACATGCTGTACTGACACTTTTTTCTTTGTGTTTATTTATTTTTGAATGATAAATTCTCTGTTACAGATCTTCACTTGGGAAGACATTTTCAGTTGTGATCAAAGTTACTTCCCTTCCTTTCAGACAAAACAAATGTGCATCAATTTCTATAGAAACTGTGAATTTGTTTGAATACAGGCAATGGAACAGTCTTCTTGGATGTGCTCAGAGACTGTAGCAAGTGAAGAATGGTGGAAAATGAATGGGAAATCTCATGAATGGGTTGAAATGTGAGTAGTTAGAAGCTTAAGTTATGATGTGTATATAACTTGATTTTTTAAAATGTGAAATGATTTCCTTCACTAGTGGTAATGGAATGTAGCCAGGGAGTATTCTAGTGGGAGATGGGATCTATTTAGTTGCTAAAGAAGCCATGCAACATGCATAAAGTAGCTGTTGCCTTATTTTATTGTTTGGATTTTGGTTTTGTTGGGCTGGTTTTTTTTTTTTTGGTGTCTTTGTTTTTAATTTGATGCAGACTTGTGGTTTTGTTTTGTTGTGGTGTTAGGTTTGGTTTGAGTTTTTTGCTTCAGTTTGGGGTTGTTTTGTGTGGAGTCATAGTTTTTCCTTTGGATTTTGCATTTTTTTTGCTTGGGTTTTTTTGATTTGGTTTGGTTTAGGTTGGGTTTTTAACAGAAATGTATACAGAGATTTTTTTTCACCTATTTTACTTACGTTGTTTGGGAGACAGTGTCTTTTGTCTCCCGGCAGTGGAATAGATTTTGTGAGTCATGGAAGAGTGGGAGGATTTGCTAGTTCATTTCCCTAAAATAATTTTTAAAAAAAATTTAAAAGTCCTAGTGTCAGACAAGAGAAGAGTCATGCAGCTGTAGCTACTATTCCTGATGAAAAGGCTACCTGCTATAGTTCTGCTGAAAGTGTGGGGATATTAGTAGGGAAGTAGAGATATGTCCCCTAAAGCTAAAGGAAATCTGGCTTCTCAGTCTGAGATTGTGACACAGCAGTTGTCAGTATTCTGTACATGATGAAGTATTTTTTTTAATGAGAAATATTTGGCTTTTCACAGCTATGGCAAATCCTTCCAGCTGTGTCTAACTATATCAGTTTTATGCCTTGAGGACCTGTCAATTAGCCTGTGATTTCAGGCTTGGGACAGTGGTGTCATGCTTTGTCATGTTGGTTACAAAAATGTTAGAGTTTATACTGTGGAAAGAAATATTTCTTACCTTATATTGTAATATGTAACTGCAAATTTTAATGCAAAAAGAGCTTTTCAAAGTTTTGGGGTTGTTTCTCCAACTTTCCTTGCCTTGGTCTTTTCACCTCTCTGATAATCTAGAATACTGCAGTTTTTGTAATAACTTCCAAGAGCCCCTGGCTAATTACTGAGATAATGAAAATGCATGTATTTTCAAGGTTCTTTCATCCAGCTGAGTGAAAAACTAGTTTTGTTTTAGGCTATTTTAAACTCAGGAGGGATAACAGGAGCAAGTAGTGGCATAAGAATCTACCCAATTTGGTTGAGTATTAGGACTTGTGCTTAAGTACTGTGATTCAAATAAGTAATTTCATCTTATACATAATATTTGGGGTACTGGGGTCACAGTCTTCAGTTTAGAAAGGGAGGGAGAAATAAAAACTGAACAAATAATGCTTACTGAATAACAGTATAACAAAAATTTTTATTTTGTATAAATGACTTGTACTTAAAAGAAAACTGTGGTTTTAGTTTTGATAATGCCTGACCAATGAGAATCTTTTACAAGTTACTGTGGAGTGGCCTTAATGCTGTAAATAATCCAATTGGCCAAGTCCCAGTACAGTGCAGATGAGAAAAGGATGCAGGAAATTCTGTTGTTTACACATGTGTCTGTTACACTGAGAAGCAAGAGGAGCCCAGCAAACTCAGAGGGTAAGGGGTCTTAAGCTTGTGGGTTTAAGGTTTAATTTCTGTAAGTCTCTTCAGGGACAAAGTATGAGTTACTATCACGCTGATGGTAAGGAGGAAAACAGTCTGAAATGCCCAGCAAAAGTACTGAAGATTAGAAAACAGTATTTGAAGTATGTGGCTAAGTTATATCTAGATAGATTTTTCTCTTCTATGTTTTTTGCTACTATCCTGTAGTATTTCTTCTAGTATCCCATTAAACATAACTTGTTTTTCAAGTGTATTAGAATCCTTACTTACCATAGCCAGGTAAGTTTTCAGAATTTTCTAAGTGATAGTTTATTAAAAAGCTGTTTATTAGTTTTGATTAGAAAATAGTATTAATGCAGAGATTTCAAAGATTATACTATTTTACTACTGAAAACCTTTTTTAAATTGCTTTGTGAAATGCATATGTAATGGCATAAACTGGTAAACTTTGATACCTTTTAATGGGTGTGGTATTATGGACGTAAGTGTCACAAAATATTGTTATGAGTTTGCAGAAGTTTATACTGCATTTTTTTTGTTGGAAAGCAGTGTTTTGACAGTGTTTCTATTTTTGTAAGTTATGCAACTCAATAATGAGTTGTATAATCCTAACTTCCTTCAGAAAATATCTGAAAATGGGATAAGAAAAATGCATTCTTAGCTGTATGGTATTACTCTAATGCAATGAAATATATTTTTTGATACTATAATTTGTTGATACTGGACAAAGATATTCAGTCTGTTGTTATTTGAAAGGCAAGTATCAGAGATAGTGTGAGACACTGGATGATCCTTCAGCAATGAGAACCAAGGGTAAAATTCCAAAAGCAATGTTCATGAGTGTAATAAGCAGATATAGCAAATAGTACTAATGGGCTTCCTACTGACTATCCAGATAGTTGCATTTTGTTTGTATTAGTTCTCACTGATTCTTACAAACATTTTATGAAGCAATCTCTGCTATAAATAATCATATAGCTAGACTCCTGGTTTTTGGTTTAGATTTTGCATTGTTAGAAAAGCTACTTTTGTGTTTCTGAATGCAGTTCTTTGCATAATAAAACTAAGGTAAATTAATTTCCAAAATATATTAGTTATAATTAATAGCACTAGTCATATCACTTCCAGAGACGGCTACAAAAAATTAGTGAAAAATGTGAAATTAGATGTCTGGGAGTGAGTTTTTTGTGTATTTGCATATAGCCAGCTTTGAATTGAGGCCACTCTTTCACCTTAAGTTTAAAATACTAATGTTAACCTCAGCTAAATCTGAAAATGTGTATGCTAAAGGAGCTGTTAATGAAAAAGCTTAAACCACTGTTGTTTACTTCAGCACAAGAGGGGTAGATATTGGAACCATTTGAAGTGTACAAATTAGATATTCATGGGGACATAGATTCATAGAAAGGTTTGGTTTGGAAGGGACCTTAAAGATCATCTAGTCCCAGTCCCACTGCCACGGATGGGGAAGCCTCCCAGTACAGCAGGTTGCTTAAGGCCCCATCCAACCTGGCCTTGAACACTTCTGGGGATGGGACATCCACAACTTCTTATTTCAATATATTTCAAAGGAACACCTAATTTATTCACTCCTATTCTCTTTCTAGTCCATACAATGATCTTTAATTGACTGGTTTCTTATGAAAATGATCCTTCCTGGACAGCTTGATTCTCTGCTCATGCTGATTAAGTAATCTAGGTCTGATTTACACTGGTTTAAATAACACTGGGTTTTTTACCAAGCCCATTCTTGCTTTATGTCATATTATTGAAGAAATACCAGGGAAGAATCTTCATGAAAGCTCCTATTGATTTGATTTTTTTTTATTTCAATATATTTTCAGTTGACTTGAATGTTTCTCCATAACTTTTGTAGGTATTCATTTTTGCAAAAGGATGCCAACTTCCCTTCTGATACCCTGAGTAGTTACCACTTACTCAAATCATTTCTTCTATTTTAGTGAGACTACATATTGGCCTACAGTGAGTGGGCGCTAAGAGAATAAATAGACATGCTTCTCTATGCATTTAAGCGACACCTAGATAACAACAGATGATACTTTGTGATTTATTTTATTTGACCACTCTAGTAACTGTGAAATCCTGGTTAAAGTCACAATGTGGATTATTCCTCTGTTCATTTCCCTCAAGAGTGATTAAGTGGAGTGGGGATCATCACAGAATAATACCTTACAACATTAAATCACAGTCCTTGACCTACTGAAAGACATGAGATGCTGTTAAAATACTAGACTGGTTAGGGAAAAATATAAATGTCTGAGTTGCAATTTTTTTTTTAAGGAAAACTCTTAAAAGAATTAATTATAGGAGATATGGCTTCTAAAACTGTTCTGATAAAACCGAAAACATCTCCAGACAACAGAATTGTTAATTCTGATACAACTATATCAGAGTAGTTGAACCAGCCAAAGAGATATGCTCTGACCCAGAGAAAACAAAAATAATCATGAGTGTTCTTACTTGTCTTCTTATGTGGGTGGGAAAATCACTTGTTTCTAGACTCCGAGTAGTGTTTTGAGGAAAAATTGGTTTGTGTCCTAATAAGAATTGAAATGTTTTATGTCTTGGTCTGAAACAAATCATCAGATATTTGTGATTAATTTTCTCTACTCCCAATGTTACGAAATTTCTTTTAAAAGTAGGTCATGTTTTGAATAGGAAAGCATTATGAATGATTTCAGCTCTAACAAGACAATCCTTGATCTCTCATATCATAAAGCATATGGTTTTAAGATACTGTCAAGAGTTTTAAAATCCTGAAGAATTTCTCAGAGTAAGCAGGGGTTAGAAACTTAACTTTTTCAGGGATATGCTATTACATCTTCTTGCTTTATTGAAAATAAAATAAAATAAAGAAAAAACAAAAAAAGACACACTGAAATAAAAAACCCAGAGCAAACCACAATCCCCCAAAACAGTGGGGTTTTTTTCAGTAAGAAAAAAAAGCCTGTAAATGAAAGTGAAATTATCCAGTTCAAGGTCACTTTCCAAATGAGTAACACAGAAGTTAGAATTGAGCTACAAACTCTAGAAAATAAACTTGTGATGATTTTGTCCAAATAACGAAACTTCTCTATACATTTAAGTGACCTCTACTGTTTGGCTGAACATGTTTTAGCATTGCATCTGACCTAATTATTGTTCAGTAAAGTGCTTTTCAGAATGGTTTGTCTGTCTTCAGTTTCCTTTTTTTAACTTCCTTTTGAGGCTGAAAGAAACCCAGCTGACCTGACCTGTAGCCCAATATGAAAAATGTGGTAAAAATCCCACAGATCTGTGAAGTCTTTGTTGTGTTTGGGGGTAGTTGAGCCTCCTCAACAATATTTAATAAGAAGCTACAGTGGCTGTCAGAAAGAGGTGTATTTGGCTTTTGAACATAAGTAAATGAAACATTAAATAGTAGAATGCTAATATTATCAATAGCTGGGAAAGGAATTTAACCCTTGAGAACTCAACATGATACAATGGTCTTCAGTCTGAATAGTGTGCTATAAGCTTATTTGTAGCTTTCTAGCAAATATTTATGTTTCATGTATCTGAAATTGTTTAACTAATACCCTGGATGAAAATCAGTAGCTGAATGAGGTGTTTTTAGTTCCCTTGTCTTCTTTGACTTTTAACTTAGAGCTGGCTTTAGTGCTTGTAAATATGAAAGACTTCTAAGACCAATTATGAATTACATACTCAAAGACAGATCTAACCTTGTGGATGATGTATACTTTGGGTATTATTTCCCTACATTTCTGTGGTCTTCCCTGTTTGTGAAAAGTTGGGAGGAAATCCATGGAAGCTACTCTTCTGTGTCATGTTAAAGGGCTGCCTCTCAGTATAAGCAAGACAATGCCTGTGTGCACTGGCTGAGCTCATATCCTGTAATAACACACTGACAACTCAGATCAAGCTGTGTCTTTTGAGATTCTCTGTTGTGACTGACTATTGGTTCTCTTGTAACTAAGCGGAGTGGTGTAAAAAGCTACCTGCTTATCCTCCCTTTTCCCTGTAAAGGGGGTTATGACCCTGTTAACTCTGCAGCTCATTTCAATGTGGGTTAAAAAATGTTTGTCACACTAAACACTCACAGGAACTAACTTACTCTGCTTTCTGTAGAAACAGAGGAGGAAGAGTCATGCACTTGGTTATTCTTAGTCTTAGCTGTGGAACTGCTGAAAAACAAACCAAACCAAAAAACCAGATACCATTTTAATGTGATTATGAGCAAATTTCATTGTGCCTGAAGAACAAGATGCCTATAGGTGTTTCTGGAGATCACAGGAATAGTTCACTTGTATCTTTAGCCATAAGCATTAAAAGATGATAGTATTTCAGTATAGTGGACTAATATTACCTAAAGTGAACCCTATTCTTCTGAAGCAGTTAGCTGTTTCAAGTTTGAGCAAAAGATTACTATTGTTCTAAACAAATCTATGCTGTTCAGAAGATACCTATTAGACCAGACATTTAACTGATATGAGTTATTTTGTATGAATTAATCATTGTCTCATTTTAAATACACTCTCAATCTGTTCTCAATTGAAGTTGTGATTAATATACTGATTCATAACCTGTTTTTTCTAATAATAATTCAGGCAATAAATTCCATGGAGATTACCAATCTTCACGTAGAATCAATGAGATTAGATTAGAATTTAGGGGACCTGGCTAATTGTTTAACTCAGAAGTTTACGTTAGATTTTGTAAACCTGTGTGTAAGTCATTTACTCTGGAAGGATCTAAAACTTTGACAGTTCATACCTATCTTAACTGTCTGGGAAGTTTGTTTTGCATCTTTTTTCATTGATCATATCCTAAATAAAGTGATGATCAAATCTCAAAAGGAAGCTAGCCAAGTAAACCACCTCAAAAGCCACAGCTACCGAATTTAGTTGGGTTATGCTTGGTTTAGCTTCTTCTTAACACATAGTTCTTTTTGAGGCTGTCTGGGAAAGTGGTTGGTTTTACACACACTCCCTTCCCTCCCTTTATAATCTGATTATACAAAATGTTTTTTCAAGTGTAGTGGCTGAGGAATGAGTATCAATATTGTAGACTTGAATGTATAAAAAATATGGGTGAAATATTTTGAAAGTTTGTAATCAAACAAAACATTCTTGGGGAAATGAAGTTACTGTAAATTATATTTAAAACAGTACTTCAGAGCTTCTTTTAGCCTTATGGGTAGTAAATGACAACATCTTTATGTACAAATATTTATGTTACCCGTATTTAACCCTAAGGATTTGAATACAACTTCAAAGATGTGAAGAAACATCAGCTTGTTGCTGTAAAAGACTTTCAAAGATATTGCAGTGATATGTAATCACTTGTATTAACCAGTAGACCTAAATCAGAGTAAGTATGTCATTCTGGTTCTCATCTGAAGAAATAGTATCCAAACTGTTTAGAGTTTATTAAAAGTGGCAGCCAAAAAAAAAAAAAAGAAAAGGGAAAGAAAGACTAACATTTGTTTAGTCTTTACGTTATTGTAATCTGTGACTACATTCCAAGTTGCCTTTTATGAATGCATATGTTTACAGTATGTATATATTGTACGTACAGTATGTATATAGTCTGTGTAATATTATAAAAGATATATGCATGTGTTTTAAAAACAATTGAAACACTGAAGAAGATTCTACTTTAAAATGGAGAGAAAATGGTAGAAGGAAAAAAGGAAAATGGTACATAGGACCACAGTGAAGTGGATCATGTCCTTTTTCTGGTGCATCTTTTTTCAGAGGGAATTACAGCATTTGATTTTGAGCAAGAAGCTTTAAGACCACCCCCCACCTTCCCCCACTGACAACAATAATCTAAAATAGCTGTGAAAGAATTCTTGTCCTAAATTACTGCTTTTTGGCACCTTGGTGCAACTTAATAGAACAAATTCACTTTACCTAGGGGTGTTTTTTTCATTCTATAGAAAGAAATAACCACTCAGTACTTAAAAGCTTCTAGCCTTGCCAGCTTTACCAGTCCGATGGTCAAATTCTCCTGTTGGCATAGAAATTTTAACTGCATTTTACAGAAGCAATTCACACATTGAGAGAAATATATAATACCTCATGGTTAGATGAATCATGGTATAGGTAATCATTTCAATAAAAGCATCAGCCCAAATATTAAATTTTGTCAAGCTTCATGAAGAAGTGTTTCCTGCAAGACACTAATTGTTGCTGTTACAGGCGTATTTTTTCTGGATTGTTTCCACCTGTGCTTAGAACTGACCTTCAGCCTGGGAATATCTGGGAATGCTTGATTTTTTTGTTCACCCCTTTCCTTCGTACACAGTGTTCTCATGTTTGCAGTTACTGTTGGCAGAATAGATTTGGGGAATAAAGCCTTCTTTCTTCTTTTTCCATGTTCCTTACAGCTGATTCTTGACAACAGTGCAGAATTGCTGCTTTTAAGATAGTTCAGTGTTGTCACAAAATGGGCTTATTTCTTGTAGCTCTTCCCTAATTACACGGTGTTTTGTGACCCATTTGGCTAGAAGTAACATATTCTGAGATTCACAATTTGTGATCTTGACTTTGTCTCATTTCCTGGATGTCATGGCAACATTGTTAAAACTGGGAGAAACAGGCTTGTGGAGCTCCTCAGAAATTACACTGCTCAGAGAATCATGTTAGGGGGACCTTTGAGATCATCTAATCCATCCCCCTTGCTCAGAGCATGGTATTTAGGATTTCTATATGGCATGCCTTTGTTTCACATGAATTTCTGTTACAATAGAGGCTTTATTTTCTCTGAAGTCAGTGGGATGAATTACACCTGGAATTACAAATCCTATTTCAAAGGATTGAAATAAGTTGTGGAAAAGGATAGCAAATGAGGACAAACTGGCAATGTGACTGCCAGGGCCAGCCTGAGGGCCACTTAGGGCTACTTCATGTTCCTTTTTTGAAGATATAAATTATATATATGCAATTTTACCCTGCATGCCTTCGTGTCAATTATTAAAACCTTCAGGAGAAGTAAACTACTATAAATAATAGAAAGGATTCCTCCTCTGGACTCTGAGAATTTTGGTTATTACAATGAATGCTGGAATATCAAGAAGCAGTCTACTTAACCCTGTTCCATAGTGTAAAATGCTTATTTCAGCAATATGGTGATTTTTTTATTTTCCTTTGGTTTCTGGATAGTCTACTAAAATAGAAAAAAGGTTAAGCCATTTCTGAGTCCTCCTTTCACTTACTGCTTCCTCTGTGGTTTATTGTCTTTCAGTCACTATCTTTACTGCTCATCCTTTACTTTTTCTTCTGGGACTTTAACTATACCTGGACAACTAATATAACAATGCACTTTCTGGGGGTACTTCAGAAATGCCTTATCCATCACAATGTTTTGTATCATAGTAAAATGCAATATTCCCTGCAGAACTACCATTTTCCTGAAGCTACTTTCTAGTTTTTGACTTTTTAGGCCTGATAGAGTAGCTGTTTATGGATTTTTTGATGGAAGGCCAAGTTGAAACTTGGGTCTCTGCTTTTGCCTTCTCTCTCTGTCATGTTATTCCATCTCATCATCTAGTTCTGATCAACTCAGAAGTAGAATCAAACTCCAGTTTTGCATAGATTCTACTATCAAGGGCTTACTCACATTTGGTCCTACACCTTTTCTGCCTCTGGAGTTTTTTAGTGTCTCCTGAGATTAAATTTATTAATCTGTGTTCAAGGCAAAAGGTTTATACCATAAAGAAATAATGAGGAAAAGAGTGATATTTTATGTTCCTGAGATTATAAATTTGGTCAGACCTATAAGAAATGTAGAACACTTCTTAACACTTCTCTCTTTACTGTTTCCTCTCAAACCTCTCAAATATTTTGGGTTTATGTTCTTTGGTTCTATCTTTTTCTGGTAAGGCATTTGAGTTTTTATCCTGTCCTTTAGGAACTTTGAAAATTAATGAACTTGGAAACTAAGATTTAGACCTGACATTGTCTCTTGCACTTTATAGTATTCAGGCTGATCATATTGTATAGAAGGAAGATGAGATTGCATAATTTTAGTCTTATGTATCAGGACATTAATGAATTGCCATAGTGATTTCATTTTATCTCAAAGAGACACTTAAAACATCATAGTATCCAAATTGATGTGTTAAGAAAATCAGGGTTTTTTAGGCACTTTTAAGATTTCCTAATTGGATGAAAAAGCACAAAACAACACAACACCACCACCTCACTAAAACAAAACCTGACAAACCCATAAACACTTCTCTTTGTGAAGTTAAGAACATGACTTTACACTTTATTGTTTTCATACCATAACTGTTTTTATTTACTGGACATGAGAAGGAAATAAAACATGTTATGGAAATAAATTAGATCTTTATTGACATTTTTATGTTAAAAGGAAACTAGAGAAGTATAAATAGGAGGGAACAATTATTACTTAACTCCTAATAGGATGTAAATGATTAGCATTATTTATCTCTTCAGGCCATTTTTTGGCTGATATTTAGTTATGATTCATATAAGGAATATAATGTTTGGAAACAGCATAGCTTAAAAATATACCATATGGTTTATATTGTCAATATTGTTTTATAGTTGTGGAAAAAAAATAAACAGAATCATCTTTGGCTGTGCATTAAAAAGTCTTGAGAGCACTATCTTTTAGTTTTCATGAAGTATGATAATCTGTATATGATGCCATGATCTGTTTAGATCTCTCAAATTTACAGTACAGTGTACTTTATAAATTAAACTTTATTTTATGAACTTATGAGCTCATTAAAAAAAAAAAAAAAGAGACCATAAAAAAAATATAAATCCTCTGCCTCAAACAACACCACCAAAACATAAAGACATCAAACAATGGTGGAATCATCTTTGTACAGACTACTTCAACGTATGAACTCACTAATTCATTGTGTCCCTAATTCACAAGCTCTCTTATTTACAAGTTCTCTAAATCATATTTTCTCTATGAGCAAACTAATTACCAAGCTGTTGACGCCAGTGCTCATTCTTTCTCCTCTACTGAGGAGTGAATGTCCCCCATACCACACTGACAAGCACAGAAGCCTCATCAGCCAGTCTGCTGTTGGATCTGCTACAAAAAAACTTGCAGGTAAGCTTAGGCATTTACACTTTCCAGCTCAGAAGTTTGGTCTGCAGCACTCCCATGAGTTAGCATAACCTGAAGAAACTGCCAGGTAGTTGTTTTTTGAAGATGCAGGAGTTGTTGGCTGCAGGTAATATCAGCCCTTATCTCTTCCTATCCACTGAGTTCTAGGTACAGGCTGCTTTCACACTGACCACTCACCTCAGCACTGCTCTAAGCATATGTCAGACTTTAAGATCAGCTGCATGTTCATTATTATCATATTAATACCTTTTTTCCTCTAAGAATTTTCCAAGTCAGTCTGGTTATCCTAGCTTCAGTGTCTTGTAATACCAAGAAATTTATTTGGTAGGATTTCAGTATCAAATTAATTCAGTGCATATACCAATTTCACCCAATAGAGTCTGAATAATATCTCTTTTACCTCCATGTCCTATTGGCCAATGACTTTGTAGACAAGATCACAGAGGTGGTCACTACAAACAGTACTAGTTGCATTCTGTGCAGGAATGTTTAATGTATGTTCATTGTCATTAATTTTGGATCCATAGTCATAGGCTCCTGTACATAATGCAATTGCATTAAGTGAAGGGCACTTTTATTAAGAAGCAAGCTGGGTTGGTTTTTAAGATACACAAATGGGCAAACGGCAGCTTTTTTTTTCCCATTGACATTGATTTGCACAGTGATTATTAGGAATGTTTATGAAATAATTACTGTGTATTTTCTCATTGTGTACTTATGCTGTAGTTATTCTGGGCCACTAGTATGTGATTAGTTTCCTGACATGCCTATGGTACCCCTTTCACTCTTGTTATCACAACCATGTATAGCTTCATGTCCAGTGTTAACTATATATAGGTGATTTCAGCTTAAATTTAGTTCTTAGTATTAATGTAATATTATCACCCACTGTCAATACTTGTGCTTGTGATGTTGCAGATGGTATTCCTTCTGTAACTGGTTTAAAGGTGATTAATCATGGATCTGCAATACCTGAGTTGTTCCAAAATGTAGGATCTGTTATAGACAAGTTCTGGGTATATGTTCCAATAATCAGTGTTGCCATAGTGATGCAGTAGGGTCACACTTTCTGCAAAAGAAGACACTCAGATCTTGGACATAATCCAAACCTTAGTTGTTGTTAACTTGTTCCCTTTTTCATTGCAAAAGGAGAGGCACATGGATAACTCCTGAGTTTTATGTTTAACTGCAGTCTCATTTTATGGACTTTAGAGGACTTTTATATTTGTTTGAAGAGGATTTTGGGCAGCTACTGATATGAATGCCTTATCTGTGTTTTTTCTTGTGGGGGATTGTCACTTGTGTAGCTGTAGAAGTTTTAACGATTAACGCCCAACCGCAAGCGAGAACCGAGGCGTTCGCTACTTCTACAGGGTTCAGCCACCGCCGGCCGTGTGCTAGAGTGGTGGGTTCCGGTGAGCCGGTGTCCCCGAGGCTAAGCCAGTGGTTGCCACGGGGGGAGCGCAGAACTGTCTCCCCAGGGCACCCCGGAACCTGGTCGGCAGCGCCTTCCCTTGAGCTGGAGGAGGCTGGGAGGGATCCTTAGCCCCGGAATAATAGAGACACAGACATGAGGTAGCAGCACTCTGGGCATCCGGGTTCTAAAGACCCGTAGCACCAATAGCACCAGACTTTTATTCATGGGGATAAACCAATCACAGCACAAGGTGGGGGCGGTATAAGGGCGGGACAAGTAGTAGGGACAAATGGGGAAGGACAAGGGGAGGAGGAAGGAATACAGGCATGAACATAAACCAATTAGCAACCGAATAACATGGAACAATCTAGAAACTAAGAATGATAGGCAGGAGATGGGCAGTTGGCAGGGCGAATAGGAAAAGGCAAGCAACCTTAGGCTTTTAGGGGCAAAACCAACTCCAACATGTAGCCAACTTACAAGTTCTCACAGATATGATTCCCACACATGGTATTAATCGATCCATTCTTGTGTATTTGCTGGTTTAGTAGTTTATTCCATCGATCTACTGTGCCACTGTTTTGAGGTTGATGCAGTAGCTGAAAAATCCATTGAACAAGACTTGAACCAAACCAAGCTTGTCCTACTTTATTCTTGAAATGTTTTCAATGGTAAGATTATATTTCTCTGGATAAGGGAGAAGTAGAGAACCACTGGCTTAAAGCAGTTGTGACACCTGTGATACTTTAGGCAGGGAATATATTCTGAATACCACTATTTCTGCTCCTGTAAGGATTTCTTTCCACCCTCCAGGTGTTTGTTGTAATACACATGACAAGTTTCCCAGATTATTTTACCTTCCATGAAGTTGTAGAATACCAGTGATGTGCTGTACCATTGTTTAACAAAAATGGCACGAATATACAATTTATTTCACCAGAACTTTTGCCACTCTTCTTTTTTGGCATCCTCTCTCATTGCCTGTTGAGATCTTACATCCCTGTATGTCTGAACCACTCCTGTAACCAGCTATTTGTTCTGCCTCAGAGTTTTGTGCTATATTTTTTCTAACAAAATGTTCAGCCACCTAGCTGCACATTGCCAGGATTTTTAGGATTTTGGTAACTAGAAACATTTTTTCATGGATATTTTTAGACTGAGCTATATCATCATTCACTTTCCAGTGTGATGGGGTTTTTTGCCATACATTTCAATAATTTACTTAGCAATATTTTTTAGCTAGCCACTGGATGGGACCCCTAAGGGTTATTAATTAAAATCAACATTAAAACATGAACAGACACACAAAATTTGATCTCCTTTTCTTGAGCTCATAGCTTGGTAGTTAGCAGCCTTTAATAAACAGCCAAGTTTCCAGGGAGTGAGTTAAATCACTTCCTATATTCTTCCCATAATGACCACATCATCCCTGCCCATTTTCTTTAAGCCTTCTCTCTTTGTCAGACTTTGTTGATTGGTGAACTGCAACAATACCATGGAAAGTTCTGACTTTCCAGTAGCACTTACAAAAGAACATGTACAGTTCTATGATCCATATTGTCCTATTAAATTTATAGATTAGATGTCGCGTCCGCCCCTGACCGTTGGTCTGGTGGGCGCAGACCTCCAGGCGGACCCGACTCAGAGTGCCTCAGGGAGCTCTCTGGCCGGCAGGATTCTCCTGAGCAAGGAGGCTGCTACTCTCGGGGTAGACAATGTTGCCAAGCTGGTAAAGGAGAGGCCCCTCGCCTTGGTGTAAATGAGAAACTGTAACACGGTGGTTGACAGCACTCAGGGCGACCAAGGTCGAGAGACCCCGAGCTCTTGGTGCACCAATCTTTTATTTGATACACAATATCCAATGACCGTTGATCTCGGGGGAGGAACGAGGGAGGAACAATGGGAGAGGAGCCAACAGGGACAATAGAGGGGAGGAGAGGGGATGACTGACAACTGTGGCAAACAATAGATGACCGAACAAAACAGAACTTTCTAGAACTCATGAATGATGGACAGGCTTGTTCTCTTGATTGACTGTGGAGGTGGCCAATGTTCTTAGGGGACGTCCTGCCCCTAGATCTTCCAGTCCTGCCCTGGAGGATACCAAGTCCATTCCCCACCCAGGGGGTGATCCTCAATCTTCTGCCTCTTTCCTCCAGGGCCTAAATGCCTCTCTGGGCACTTGAACCACCTCCACAATTAGACAAAACAAAATTAACTGGTTTAATCTAAAGCAGACATTTTCTCTAAAGACAGAATACCTTAAAAAAAGTTTGGCTAAGGTCTTAATAATTAAGAGACATGTAACTAAGGATTAAATCATACAGTTAGTAAAAGACTGTTGAAATAGTATCCTCAAGCACTGGCCTAGCGACTGAACTGACTGAAAAAGCTGAGTTCAGTGAGCAGGAATTAACAGGAGGAAAGTGCAATAATTCTTTCCTCTCCTGGTGATTTTGTTAACAGTGCCACCAGGGGTGAATATACTGCTGTTTACCTAAAACAATAGCTGGCAAAAATAAATCCAAAGCTCTTCTCTTTCTTACTGGTGTTCAGGATCATTAAGTAAATAGGAAAGGTTGCAACATAACGAAATGTGGTTGAGACCTACGTTCCTTGTCATGTTCACCAAATGTCTGTGTCTTTTTTTCCTCTGAGAACTATCATCACTCTGTTCTCACTCTGTCATCTCACCCCACTCACATGACACAATGAATGTTGCTTCATATATTTTGTTCATACTTACTTTAAATTATTCCATTAAGAAAAACAACTTTAAAAGGGGTGTTGTATTCCTTCTTATCACTCAGTTGTTAAAAGCGGACCTATCAGAAAGCTTCACTGATCAGAAAACTGCCATTTCCATCCAATTCTCTAAGTTTAATTTATCTTTCCATCCAATTATCTTGTATCAAATAATTATGCTCACTGAGCTCCATGCTGTGCTAGCTAATCTGTTGCTGCAAACTCAAGGAGTGACTTTAAAATTAGCTCCACACAGTATTGTTTTTTCGATTTGTGAAATTTCTGATGTAAAGAGATCTGTGTCTAATGATATTAACACAGACCTTTTGCCTTTTAATTATCAGTAACATACAAGTTAAACATTATTCTTGTTCTCCTTGGAACATATATGATATATAAATATTTTATAGAGGAGAGTTTTCAGAGTTCAATGTAGATATGTGATGTTTTCTATGAGGTGGTCATATAACAGAGAAGAGAATTATTATTTTTTTTAAATACCACTATATCTATAGGGATGATTAAAGATTCATTATCAACTGATTCAATACTGTGACGGTCTTCAGTTGGACTCTTGGACTTGTTTTTTATTATTTTTGCATCAGTGCAGTATTTTTGATAACATGAAAGAGTAGATTAATATGTACTATAAACAAGGTAAAATAAGTCCATCCTAATCATCCCTCTGGAACTGTGAGATTTTTTTTACAGTTTCAGAACTTTTACAATAATCAGCACATTTTTCTAATTTTTAAATCTTTATTTTGTTTCAAATGGATATTTTAGTCCACTTCTTTAAAAATAGATACAAGCACAAATCTTCATAATTCATACATTTAATAAAATTCCTGTTACCTGTTTCCCTTATCCAGCAAATATTTCTATTATTGTTTTTATCCTGATTCAGCCAACCACTGAAATGGATTGTGTTGACATCTGTCTCTTTTAATAAAAAGGTGATAATTTATTCTGCCTCTTGTAATCTTAAAGGGGGTATCTAAAAAACCTGTTTTGATTAGATTTTCTGAAAAGGATATAGGGAAGTCAATACAAATAAAAACACCTCCTTTTCCTTACCACCTTGGAGTGAGACAGCACTTCTATTTTATGGAGGAGGAATGACGTATTTTAATTCTTAATTGTTTTGAATTTTAGGTACAGAGTTGGGATCATCTATTCATGCTGAAAAGTGCAGGCAAAATTCAACCTATCATAAAACAATTAGAGGCCTAAGAGACCACTAGCTTACTGTACAAGCCTTCTTCATTTGTTAGAGTGGCAAGTTTGATCTGACTGGCAGTGTCCCAGCCTCAAGAACACTTGAGCTATCACAGTGAAGGGGAGCAAGAATTCATGACAAATGACACTTTTTTCTGTGTCCTGTGATCTGTGAGCTTAACATTTCTCCAGCTTTGGAAATATTACTGAATGTCAAATGTCAAAGTCACCTCAAACTTGTAATGAAACATCAGCAACAGTCTATTCTGATAGAATCATCCATTCTGATGAATATCTCTCCAATCTTTCAAATTTTCAGTGAAAGAAAAATATTGCCATTCTTATTTCTCCATCTATTAAGATTTGTAAACTGTACATTCCCCAAGTTCTCCATTCTTTTAATGAATATGCAAAGAAGCTAGCAAAATGCACTGAAAAAACCTACTGATTATGAAAAGTGTAATTCCCGTAGATATCTAATAGTTTGGGACAGACACAAAAAATGTAAGAAAAAGTTATTGTACTATTTAAAATTCCAAAAGTTTCAACTGCTTCATTATAAATTTATGACATTATATAATATATTTTATATTTTTTAATGTGTTTAAAATTTACAGTGGTTTTGGTTGGTTGGTTTTTTAATTAAAGCTTTAGGAATCAAAGGCATTACCACAACCCAGAAGTTAAATTAACAACTGACTGCAAGAATTTAATATTTAGTTACTTTGGCTCTACTGGGCCTCATACTATTTTGTGGGTGGCAATATCTTTGTATTTTGGATAAGGCTTATTCAAATTAAATTGCTGGAAGCAGGTCAAGAAACAAGAAAGACTCAACCTTGATGAAGCTTTGGCAGCAGCTCTGCCACATCTGTGTAGTGTTATTGTGGGGCTTGATGGTACTACACCAGACAGTGATAATGAAGGGAACTGGGAGTCCTTCATTGTCCTTTTCCTCCTCTCATATCCATACTCCACTACAACAGTTCTCTGTAAGCTTCTAACAAATGGCAAATAAATATCCTGAAAATCATGGAAGAGTTGAAAACAGCTGGGAAACTGGAACAAAACCTGCAAAAACTCCTGTTCATTTGAAATGAGACATTACTGAGTCACAATGCCAAAACTCTCTACTCTTCAGTGTTTTGTTCACAGCATTAGCCTTCTGCATTTCAAATGCAGGTGTTAGCACTAATTGCTGTAACATATAAACATGTTTTTTTACAAATGGATATGACAATATAAAAGCAATTTCATTTTTACTTCAAACAACTTAGTCTTCTATTGAAGTAGCAAGATTTTTAACTTTGTTTATTTTTCTGTATTTTGTTTGGTTGGTTGCTCTGGTTTGTTTTTAACACAACCAAGAGGAAAAAAATCCAAGGAGGTATAAGTGGCGAATCTCAACAGATTGTCCACATCAGCATTTTCTCAGCACTGGGGGAGGGAAGCAATTTCTGAGAAACTGTTTTTCTTCTGGGCAGAATAAGTAATAAATAATGAAAAAGAATGCAACAAGATTTACTAGCTGAGTCATATCACTTTGAGATAGGTTGTACAGTACAGTAGGATGATGCTACACTTTCAAGAATAATATAAGAATATACTACCTGGAAATCTTCTGGAATGCAGACAGCAAAATAAAGCCCCCATAAAAAAAGGGGGTTTTTTCTCTCTTGAAAAAAGAAAATCCAAAGATCGCAGGGGTTTTGATAATATTTTTTTTTCTTAGGTATGCAAATTATAAGGCAAGCTTTGCTTGGTACGAAATTCCACAGTTTGGGAAAGGAGGCAAGTGATGTGTTATTGCAGTTCTAGACAAATTACTTCATCTTACTAGATATTTAAAATATATATTGATTCAATTCAATCTTGTCCTGAAGGAAAAAAGCTTTTGTCTATTTTCTTTAGACTCAGACATTTTTGAGAGCACTATGATTATTTAATGACTCTTCCTTTGCAAGCAAATTCTAGCTAAGTAATAGGTATGCCTGTTTATGCTGTACTCAAAAAGTATTAAATAAAAGTTATTTGTATAATTATTTCTTGTTGATAAAGCACATTTCTAAAACATGAGCAGAATCATTAACTCTCTATTGCAGCAGTAAAAAACCCAACTGTTAAAGGTTATTCATATGACATTATTAATTAAAGCTAAATTATTGTCTTTCTTTTTTTTTAGGAGTGAAATTAGATGATGAATCAAAACATGAATTTAGACTTCATTCAGAAACAAATGGAAGAGACAGAGGTTATTGGGACTCAACCAACACAACCTGATAAATTAGATAGATGTTGGCAACCAAGTGACTGTCTGTGTCATTCATATCTTCCATCTCAAAGTTTCTACCCATATTCACCTCATTATGCTCATATGCATACAAATTACAGCAGTGATTGGGAAATTTTTGAAGCAGTAAAAGTTCAAGAACTGGAAGAAGTCAAAGCCAGAGCTGCCCAAATGGAGAAGACCATGCGATGGTGGTCAGATTGCACTGCTAATTGGAGGGAGAAGTGGAGCAAAGTTAGAGGAGAAAGAAATAAAGCACGAGAGGAAGCAAGACAATTGAGAATCAAATTAGACGGTGTCATAAAAGAACTAAGCATGCTTAAAAAAATAAATCAGGATTTAGTAAGTGAGAAAGAAAACTTAGAAAATGGAACTGCTTGGAAAACAGAATGCAGTTGCTCAGAAATATCTTATATTAAAAAAGACCAAAACCTCTTAACATTTCTGGAACCAGAAGCTCTGAAAGACCTAAAAAAAATCACCAAAATTCCTGGGGCAGAATGCACAAAGAAGGTAAAGAATGGGATATCTTTTTTCTGGTTTGTGAAGAAGTGGCAAAGTATGGATGTGTATGTAAGAATGGGATTTTTCAAGCATTCTGACCAATATGCTGCCTGATCCATTCACTAGCAAAGCCCTTTATTTTATAGCCCCCCCATCTAAATATTCCTAATACATAAAAACACAGAAAACAAATCAGACCGTTGCACTATGACTAGACATTTAAGTAATAGAGGCAGAATGTTCTATCTAAAAATTTACAGTATTGTTTTGATTCTCTATCATATTTTATAGTAACAGATTACCTCTCTTATCTGAATTAACCATGTTTTGTATCCTCACCTTTTTTTTTCCCTCCAAAAAAGTAAATTAGGTTCTTGACTTCTAAAATAAAGTAATTTAATTCTTCCTGAACTTCAAAAGCATGGGAAGAGGTGAGGCAAAATCTTTTGCAAATTTGCAAGACTTTTTGCTTGATAAGGATGGCAATTAAGTTATGACATAGAATTAAAAAATCAAATATCAAGAATATTTAAACAGCACCTAGTTCTGTACAAAAGATCCACTTATATTCACCAAAAATTGAAGTATGTGTTCACATTTAGCTACCTTTAGTTCTGTGCCTTAGAATGCACTGTATGGTCTTCATAGACAGCACCATGTAAAAACTGTATTTGTTGTCTGATAGATGACAGTCATTGTAGATATAGGTATTTTTTTCATACATTGCAGGAAAATGTTTTTCCCTGTATTGTAGAAAGTAGGAAATTTTTTGCTTCTATTCAAGGGAAATTGCCATGATCTTAGATCTGAATGTATTCTGATCAGGAAGTTTACTCTCTAATGCGTATTAACGATATTATATTCCTGTGAAATCTGGAAAAAAAAAAAAGTAGTGTTAGTAGTGAGAGCAAATTTTTCCAAAAAAAGCATGCCTCTTACATTTTGAGGCAGACAAATCTGCCATTGGAAGGAAATACCACAAAATATACTTTAATTATTTCTCCTTAGTATAAAATATTTTCTACTTGAAAACTGATGCTTTATATGTGAATGGGAAACATCCTTATCTTTTCAGTGGTTGTTAGTATTTTCTGATGTAAATTTTGGGCATTCATCTGAAAACTCGAAAGAACAGAGTGATGTTAAAGAGGGCTGTCAGTAAACTGCTAAAATGAGATTAGCTTTTAAACAGAATTCCTCAGACGTGGTAAAGCAAATACATTTCTAAGGGAAATTTGTTTATAAGAGACATTCAGTCTTCCTCAAACTGTCTATTTTATTTTTAAATTTTTTTCCTAATTTGGTATTAGTTTTGTTTGTTTTGTATGCAAAACTTGTATCTTCAAAATAGATATCTATATACATTTTTCCTTATGAAAAAATTGTATAAGCCTGCTTCAACACACTTTACATAAAAAGTTTAAGAGTTCATAATTTAGAGTTTCTCAATACATTATTTGTTTGGATAAATTGCATTGCCGGTTTCATGAGTTCCAGGATTCTGTCTTCACCATAGTTATAGCCAACAGAAGATAAATGGAATATATTTCCTTAATAAAGACAAATAAGAAATATTTTGGATATGAAGCTTGTGAAAACAGAAGGCGTGAAATATCACAAAATGACAGTGATTCAAATATAGTGACTTTTTTGCGCATTCTACCCATATACAGTCCAACTGTCTAAGATGTTTCCTATTTCCTTTTTTTCTCCTATGTTCCTTAAATCTCTAGAAGAGCCTTGGTAGGCCCTGCTGGAATTATGTTAGATTTTTTCCTTCATTTATTCTTGTTTTTTCAGGATGTAAGCAAAGACCAAAGCAATGACAATGAAAAATTCATCCCAAATCCTCCAGATTTCTTCCCCAATGGACTTCCCAGCATCTATCTGGAGGAACCTAAAATAAGTTTGGGCACTACAGCTAAGACAACAGAAAATGACTTAATACATGTACCAGTCTTAAATTTGCATTTGGCTGAGATGAGGAAAATCTTACAGAAGGAAAGAGAGTAAGTACAAAATATATCCTACTTGTGGAATTCTTGTAGAAGGGTTGAAGACAGTTTCTAAAATAGATACGGTGATGTTTCCATTTATAGCTCATATATTCTAAACTTTATTCATTGCTATTTGCAAGGCTTTAATAAGAATTTGGAGAAGCATTTCAGCATTGTGTGTTTATTGTTTTCCTTGGCTTGTCTGTCATTCAAATAAGAGGTTTCCCATACAAATGTAAGCTTATTAGCAATTTGGTATCAGTGCAGTGATATCTAATAGACGTTATACCCAGTTATTGGAGTGCTTTGTGTGTAATAACAAATTTTCATATACTCTACTAGCAGACTTTGAAAGATTCCCACTGCAGAATGACAAAGGCAGGTTTTGAATTCAAAATATATGATCAGCTGCAAAATGCTGTTAATCTTAACCTCCTCACTTTTAGCAGTCTGTGTTAAAAGCAGGTAATGAAGAGGGAGTAACATTTATTTTACATTTATGTAGCATATCAAATTTGCCCCACATAAATATTAAATGTATATTTTGGTGTCCTAAAAGAAGTCTTATGTTGTATAAATGGCCAATATTGAGAAAGATTGAATCTCACCAGAAAAGCCTTTCAAGGAAACATGCAGCATGTGATGTATGATGATGCACTAGCAGATGTCAGGCTGTAATTACAGGTGACTTTAATTTCAAAATTAGTTGAAGTTAATTAGAAAATTAAAAGGAAGAAAATTCCCTGCCTATTGCAAATATATTCAACACTTTCAGTTCAGAGAGTCTGTAATGGTAAACTGTGTTGAAGATTTTCCTTCCTGCCAGTTTATTTCACATTTCCTGCCTGTCAGTTTATTTCATGATTGGGGTGTAGATAGTACAAGTCTGAGGTAAAAAATCCTTTCAATTTCTGACTAATATTTAATGTGTTTTGTAATATAAATTAGATAGTTGTAGAAAGCATAGAATAATTCTCTAGTTGAATCATATAGCAGAAGATGACCATGCTCTCCATACTTAAAATGTTTTTAGTTTGTCTGTGGTAGCAAATATATATGTGAGTTAGGGGACTGATGCCTCATATATCCATTTTCCTGGGGCTGAAATATTTAGGGGCCTAGGTACTTCATCTTCCAACAGCATTCACAGTATACGTACACATAATACATAATTTTTCGACTAATTTTTAGTCACCTCTCAGGCAAAACTTTCATAGGTTTTGGTTTGTCTGTTTGTCACATGCCTCTCTAACCAATTTTTAGCTGTACTTCAGAGAGACAGACTTTTCCACTTATGCCTAGATATATACTGACTGTAGTATAAGGCAATAAATTTACTGGCACACGGTAAGAGTTGGGGCACATCTCAATGTGTGTGGCAATGCCAACCTCAGGCAGCAAATGCTCACAGAGCAGTGATTTCCACATAACAGCTGGGATTGGTACAACTCCCTCTCTAGGAGGGCAACATTTCCTGCATGCAGAGGTGTTATGTAAGCAGAATGTATCAAGCAACTGTATTTGGCAATGCACACAGTAAATAGCTAGGAATAACGTTATTAGGATGAGTATTACCATAGTCACCAGTCTCTTGTGATAACTGATGAATCTTTTTTGGCCAGGCTGTCACCTGATAGTTCAGAAAGGGTTACTCTCCACCGCTTAGTGGAACTGGGTGATTTTGCCGAATTTCCATCTTCAGGTTTCCAGTTTTCTCTCTTAGGTTTTATTCTTACTCGTGTCAATATTGTCACTCCTGTATTCTGGACTTGCTAGCAATGCCTATCTCAACAATCTCACCCCTATTTGCATTTTACTTCCCTTGTGTGGCTCTAGCTTAAGTACTTTCTCACAGCTTCTTTCTCACAACTTAGCAATTTTCTCAGTGTACTTGAGCCAAGGACACACAGCTGTGCTGCATCGAAAGCAAACAGATCATAGACAGTTTGAACCCAAAGGCCAAAGGTTATTTTAGCAGTCAGTATGATTTTACTCATACAGCAGAGGACTTCTCAGCAGTTTTCTGGTTCACATGCAGCACTCTGAACTCTGACTGAATTTTTCTAGAGTCAAGTTAGCTTATAAAAATCCAGTGTTTTGACTCTCCCCTAACTAAATTACCCAATAGTTACCTAACCAGTAACCTTCTTGGTTTCCCAACTAATCTCTCCATAAGATGTTTTGCTTTTTGCTTCTTCACCCTGAGAGGACTTCTGCTTGTTGCATTCTGCTTAGAACTATCATCAGTAATGTTGACATAGCCTTATGCACACAGATCAGTCTTTGCAAAGGAAAAAAAAGAAAGAAGGTCTAAAAAAAATAGAAAAAGTAAAGAGACGAAAATTTATGTTTTGGCTTTTAAAAAATATCAGGGTTGGGTTTGCAATGTAAAATCACACACCAACATCCTCTACTAGGTACTAATGGCTCATATCAATTACAGATTTGAGGTCCCATTGACATGAATGGGAATTACAAACCTTATGAGTTGCTCAGCATTTTGCATAATGATTTGCTTAAAATAGCTATCTTTTGTCATCTTTTGGATCAGTGTTCTCACCTAAATGTCTTCTAGTTTTAAGATCATACTTTGGTCTGTTTTGAACTTAAAAGTGTTTATTTCCTCTAAAACCAAAAGCCCACAAACTAGCCCACTGCTAGTTGATAATATCAAAGAGAAACTGCCTAAGACTGGCTGGGTAACACAGACAATGGATACAAAAGACTCTGTCTGAACAACAAGAAATCCTTCTTTTTTTTCTGTGAGGATCACTGAATGCCAGCACTGATTTCACAGAAAGGTTGCTGGGTCTGCATCCTTGGAGACATTCAAAAGCCATCTGGACATGGTCCTGAGCAATCAGTTCTAGGCAGCCCTGCTAGAACATGGGGTTTGCACTCCCAGAGGTCCCTCTCAACAATTCGGTGTAATTCTGTGATTTAATTAAGTAATGAGTTCAAATGTCTCATTACAAGATCCATGAAAAATGCTCTGAACTTGATTCTTCTCCCTAGTAGTAAACTGCGTCTGATCTCTTCTATATTCTTTCTTCCACTCTTTGTTTTCTTTATTTAAATAGTAAACTTTATGTAATCAGGATGATCTCTTTCATTTAGTGGTATCAGAGGGACCTGATCTCACTTAAGTACTATAACACAAAACAAAATTAGTGTCTTCTAAATAAGCACTATATACTGGACATTCCTCTTCTACTTTTCAGATTAGACCATTTCTGAAGACTTTCACTGCATTCAGGACCGTCAATTGGCTATTATTCAAAGTACTAGAATGTCATTTTTCATGCTTTCACTTTCTGCTGTATATATATATACCCCACTTAATAGTTCTCTTAGTTCCCTAATGAAGTCATGATATCATTCCAATAAGATATTCCTGATATGACTTGAGCCACTAACTGAAGTCAAATGTTCTTCAGTTTATCCCAAAATTTTATTTCATTTAAAGTTTTAATTATGTACTACTGGATTTCTGTTTTCTCTTTAGCAATTATTTTTGGTGAATCTTTTGAAATAATTATGCGATGATAATATAGGTTTTTAGAAAAGTCAAGATATACCATTGACAAAGGCAGCAGAATATAACTTAAGCTATAAGAAGGAAATTCAAAATAATTTGTCTTCTATCAGCTTCAAAATCAATGCTAAATTTTAAAATGCTTTTTCAGAATGAATGTATTTCTGGAGAAAGAAATGGAAAAAATGGAAAACGAATTATTTCTTTGGAAATGGAAATATGAAGAACTGAGACAAACCAAGTTAGAAAGCCTGGAACAGGTATGTGAGCAGTACATTGTTATCATATGGAGTAAGAAACAAAATTTAGACTTCTGATTTCCTGTGTTGTAACTAAGAGTAAAATTGTGTCCAGAGTTTATGAATGTGATAAATCCACCATTTATCAATTATTTTCTGTGTAGCCAGATGGGAGGGACCTGATGAGGCTGTGTGGGGAAGCCCAGGCTCGGATGCTGCCATGGCAGCACTGGTGCAGGGGAGCTGTGGGAGTGACACTGGGTTGACTCCACAGGCTTCCAGAAAGGGACCAGCCAGAGAAGGCAGGTTCGGGTGCCCCATCCCCATGTGTGGTGAGGCTGGTGGTCCTGATGTACAGCAATCTGTGACCTGGGTCCAGCTGGGCTTGTGTTCAGAGAGAAGGGGCCCATGTGGGGTAAGGGGATGTTTGGGAAAGCTCTGCCACCCTTCCTGTGAGGCTGGGGCAAGAGAACTGTATCCCTGTCTATAAGAGGTGTAGAAATTGGCTGAAAAAATGTGTTGTCCCCATCGACCTGGACAAGGAAGTAAGGCTGGGCAGGATCAGAAAAGGCAAAGAGGATCTTCACAGGGACCCAGAGGTAAGAAAGTCTAACCACACAGGAGAGGCAGCCAGAGACTGTGAGTTTCACAGTGAATAGGGTCCCACAGTAGGAGGGCTGGAAAGGTATGTTCTCCAGCAACTGCAGCAGAATGGCTCTTTTTCCAGATCTGCAGTTCAAAAGGTTCAAACACCTGGTAGTGAAGTCAGAGAAGAAAGCCATGACTTGTGAGGCATAAGAGCCAGTTTTAACCCAAAACATGCATTAACATCAGGAGGAAGCAGTGAGAGGCAGTAGCAGAAGGCTTGTTCCTGTGGGGATAGAAACCCTTGTGATCCCCACTTGCCTTTTTGTGGGTTATGTGGCTTGCTCTGGGCCAGGATCCAGACCATTGCAGAGAGATTGCCAAGGTCTGTCCAGTCCTTAGGCTGCTATGCTACTACTCATCCCCATGGGAACCAGCTAGGGGCATATTGGAAATGATCACATTGCTCTGGGGTTGAGGTAATGGGGACCCAGGTACTGTCTCCTTGATCCTACCAGCTGGGTAATGTAATCTGGAGGCAATGAGAAATTACAGACCACAGTGAAATGAAGAAGTGGTGGTTGGCTGGAAAGCTCAGGGCACAGGCCGATAAGAGCAAGAAAGACTTCAGGAATGATAAAAAAAAATGTGAAGAGCCACCTGTCTCAAGTGTTGGTAAAGAAATGCACACATCCTGGGAAACGAGCAGGGAGAATTAGGGCTGCACGTGGTTGCAGAACTATTTTGTTGGAACAATTCAAATACTGTGCCAAGTCCATGCAACTGGAGTACCATGAAGGACCTCCAGAAACACTGGGAAGGAAGGGCTGAGAGGATGGAAGTTGCCCTTAGATCTATAAGCAGCTCAGACTTTTGAGGTCTTCAGCAGGATGGGGGGTAATCAGACTTGTGACTCTAGGATCAGAGGAGAGGCTGGTAAGGGTGTCATTGTGGTAGGAGTTTGTTACAGACCACCAAATGAGGAAACAAAAAAAGGTGTTTAAAGAACGCAGATCTCTGAGTTGCAAACTCCAGTTCTTGTGGGTGACTACAGAGGCTATAAAGGTAGAATGGCTGCTGCAATCAAAGAGGTTTTGGTGGGGTTTTGGGAGTAAATTCTTGCTGAAGGTATTCAAAGGGCCAACAAGGGGTGATGAGCAGCTGGATCTGCTATTGACTAATATGAAGAAAACTAGCTGGGGATGTGATGATAAATAATTTCTTCATCTGTGGTAACTTTGAAATAGCAGTGTTGGTAGTCCTGAAAGAAGAAAGGCGAGCAGCAGAGTACAGACCCTGAACCTAAGGAGAGCAGGACTGTGGCTTAGCTGGGGAACTGCCTCCCATGGGAGGGAGCTCTGATATTTAAACAAAGGAGTCAACCAAAGCTTTCAGGCCTTGGAGTACAGCAAAGGTTTCTCCTATTACTCAGGAGAACAGATAGATGTGTCAGCTCAGCATTTACAAAGACCAGCCTTGAAGGAGTAATTTAAGAATATTGCCCGGTTGTGTAGGATTGGTGTTAGGAAATACATGTTCATTTCCATCTGCTTTCATGACTAGACGAATAAGAAATATTTGTGTTACAGTTTACAGGTTTTAGCTTTCAGAACAGTGGATTAAGGACCACTTTGATCCAACTAAACTCAAAATGTGTGGCTATATAACTAAACATAGGTAGTGAATTAAAAATGTGCTATGAATTTAACATCTCAGATATGGAATAATGGAGGGAATTTAATTAGTTTTCTTTCATGATCTGGAAAGAATTGCAAGCAGTCTATTAAATCTCAAGTTCTTGTTAATAGGTGATGCATATGTAAATGGAGTTTCCTTCATAGACGAACATACACAGCAACAAATTAACATCTATCGCTCATATTTTAGTTCTTTATTTTCTGTTTGCTTATTAAGTAGGATTTTAGCTTGTTATACTTGTGCAAAACAGAGGAAGTCTAGATTTAGTTAATGGTTTTGCTTAAGAAATGTAATCTTTATGAAATGCTTTATGGCAGTTTCATCAGGAGTAAAACAATAGGAAGTCAAAATTTGCTGAGAATTCATTGGAAATAGATAATATTTATGCATGTACATGCTTACATATATGTGTTGCTGCTTTTTTCTTGGGAACATGTTCAATTGCTTTAATTGCCAACAAGAGGATTCTGTTCATCTTCTGATATTTATGACATAAATCTCACTTTTAAATTATGGAAAAACAATGATCTGGATTAATCTGACTAATGTGAATGAAATTATTTACAATAGTGGGGATGGGGGGATTCTGTAAATGTAAACTCTCCCTCTACTGAGGTAAACTGTACCTTGTGTGTTGACAACATGTATGTGAATTTCACTCACTATATATTACTGTTGAGAAGTGGATGCTGGAACAACAGACAAGATTTTTGACGGTGAAAAATTCGAAAGTAAAATAAAGGAATGTGCAGATATCTACTAGGCTAAGCATGGAATCTGATTGCAATATACATTTGCAACATTAAACACAAAGGAATTTCTAGATTAAAAGCAGATCAATCATTACATCTAGATTATTTTCATGCTGTTGACCAAATTAATCTCCTATTTCCTTTGTTAGATTACCTAACAGTCGCACTGTGAATGTGAAAAAAAGTGCTTGGTTTGCAAATGACAGTGTCACTGCAAATTAAACCGTTTTTAGGAATGGATAGCTCTTCTAGCCTTTTGGAGAGATTTTGGGGAATGTTAGAAGCTTCACAGCTGCAAAAACTTGATTATTAGTGCTCCTTGTAACTAATCACTTTCTTTAAATACTTTCATTAAAAGACAGATATTTACTTACCTTGGAATAAAATGAGTATGGAAAGCCTTGGTGATCTTGCTGATCATCGTTTTAAAAAATTATCCATTCAGCATCAATTTGGAAGTTGTAAATAAGTTTTCAATGCATTCAATTAACTTAAAAAAGTAGTAAAGTGACACTTTATGAATACAGTAACCACGAGCATTGTAGGTGGCTTTGTGTAACACTAGAATTGATCTTTTCCTCTTTGGGGTCATACCTTAGACCATTTTAACAGATACAACAGAAAGTTGCATTTGGTGTTGTTATGGACAATTTCCTTTTCTGTTCTAACAATTCTGTTCTCCCATTAAAAATGTAAAACACTTTGTTATTTTAAAAACAGAAAAGCAATTACTCAGTATAAAATTATACTTATTGTTGTGTTTGCCTGAGAATCCACAGAAAGAGAAAGATTGTATGTAAGGCTAATCCATAAATAAAGGGTGTTGACATTAAATATGCTTGGATTTAAAGTAAACTTTGTTGGAAAGAATAGGAATCTCTAAGTTCTGTAACAAACACAAAAATTTTGAAATACATAACTTTGCTTGTTGAATGTCCCCAGGAATGGGGTTTCCGATTCTGTAAGTAAGAGTTTAGTTTACAGATCAATTCACCAGCAGTCTGAGAAACACAAAAATTGTGTCTGAATTTGATTAGTTAGGTCTTTGGACTCTGGAACACAGAGCAAATCCTTGGTGTGTTGCCATGAGGTTTGTAAACACAGAATTGGAGTCAGCAAGACTGTTGAAGTTTTAGGTTTTAGAATGATAATTTTATCTTATGTACACTAAAACATTCTTGTTTATACTCATTGCAAATCTACTTTAATATTTTATACCTGTCTTTACAGTTCCTGGAGGATGTGCTTCTCTGGTGATTTAAGAGTTAAATAAGCTGGAATATTTACAAACCAATTTTTCATTATACTGAAAATAGTGGAAAAATGCATGTACTACTATATTCCACTGGTGTGCACTGTAGACTTACAAATGCCACTATAGGCAGTGACTTCGGTGTTGTTTAAAAGAATTTTCAGCTAGCTGAAGTACAAAATGTCCTTCTACTCTACATCATCTAGTGTTTTGGTAGTTAATGAGCGAAATTCCTATCCCATTTTGTGGGATTGAGGCACAAATTGCACTAATTAGTACTTTAATCTTTTTGGAACATCTATGATAAAAAAAGTATGCCTAGATAAGAAGAAAAACAGGCTAAATGAGCATTTTGTATATTTGGCAGACATTTCTGTTCTTCCTCTTTTTTTTTTTTTTTTTTTTTGTTGCAATTGAAAGTAAGTCACCAGCTATTGATTTTGAGATAGAGCCAAAAAATCCCATCTTTAAACATCTTTTAAAACAAATGTTTTCTCTTGTTTCCTTCAGTATATAGATGTTTTACACTATATTACAGCTATCTATCTCTTGTTACTTAGGAACTTTACTTTCTCTAAGAGATTGTGAATGGTTCCCTACCTGTTGTTCCCGGGTGAAGGAAGCTCCACTGATGTGAGTGAGGCTTCTGGATAAATCAAGTCTTCTGCTATTACTGTAAACATTTAAATACTCTTTAAAATAGAATGGTGTGTTTGGAGGATCAGGTTGTTAACAGGTTGAGCTTATTAAAGACTCTGCTTGATTTCCACCTTCTCCAGAAATCTGTATTCTGAAATCACCTTATAGTGTGAAGGTGCTACACCATTATTTACCTAAAATTGCTTTTTTCATTCCCTTAGTACATATAAGAAATAGCGAAAGTTGTACTCTTATAATCTCACAGAAAATTTAGATACATATAGTAAGATCATCCATTCTGTCACATACTCTTCACCTGACTTAAAAAATGGCTCCTGAATCCTGCAGAAAACATAATAATTATCAGACATAAACCAGAAGCCTGAATGGCTATACTGGCTACTGTGAATTTCTCTGTTTAACATCTCACCTAAGATGCCCAGAAATGTACTTTGCATGGCTATTGTAGGAAAAAAATGATGTACAAAAAGGTAATTTTATGGTGTTTTTATACACTAGAGAATAGCCGGTAGTCTATTTTAGTGTGCTAAAGGAGTTTTTATAAAGTTTGCTATCAGAAGCCTCAAGGCTGAGATTTAAAATATCATTAGGCAATTTTGTGTAAACAACATCTGAATTATTTGAGTATGCAAATGACTTTATAGAATGGAATCTTGGTGCAGTTAATTTTCCTGTAATAAAATCTCGTTATTTTTAGACTAGGTCTAGAATTTTGAGTGTTCCTTACTGCTCTCAATGCTTCATTTGTTTGGGAGGCTGGTGTGATTTTCAGACTGAGTGAAATGAGGTGAAAATGGTGCTACACATCTGACTCATGGTTTGATAAACGTACTTTAAAAATTACTTTCGATATGCACATTCTTTTTCCTGTGTAAATTACAATAACTGACAGGTGGTTAGAGAGTAAGGAAAGAATTCTGCGTTGTTTCTTCAGCAGCAATTCTTGCAAAGAGTTAACTTTCTTTGCACTGTTTTCATAAATCAGGTCCCTGTTCATATTTAGTATTATCTCTGGAAATTGCATACTTAATGTTCTTAATGTCCAACATAAAGTATAATTTGTCATGCTGCATAACATTAAGGTTCCATTTGATGTTTATTTCTCACAAATCTAACTTGAAAAGTGTGGGATCAGTCTACAGTTTAATTGACTTTTTTGCTCATACTGGCTTCTGACAAGATATTTAAACTCTATTCAATCATACTTGCCAATATTTTCTCTGTCTTCATGACACATTTTGCAATGAAAATACCAAGCAAGACCAGGATTATTTTTTCTTTAGTTTTTGTTTAAGGACAACTGAGAGGTGAAAAGTTATTTTTGTGAGAAAGTATGTTCAGAAGAAACATGTGTGTGCATACTGAAACTTATCTCTGCACACAGATTCTCTGTGAAAGGAACATCATACCAAAATGGCATCATTTGAGGAGGTTTGTTTAGCCTGTTTTTCTACCACTGGCAGAAAGTGTAACTTGGTGATGAAATAAAGAAGATGAGGGAGGAATGTGCAGGTGCACGCACTTATAGATATGTGTGTGTGTGTGTGTATGTATGTTTCTGTACATGAAGCAATCTTGGTCCTAGGGATTAGACAAGGTGTTCCTTCCCAGGACAGGGGGATTGTAGATGATCTTCGAGGTTCCTTCGAATTCAGGTCATTCTATGATTCTATGATTACATCTTCAACGAAAAGAATTTTTCATAGTTCAGATTGACAGGCCCAAAATTATGACAAAGTTTCTTCTTGATAATGTATTATTGTGGTCAGTTGACCATATGGTTTTCTATCAGAAATTAGTTCTTTGCAGTGTATAGTAAAAAAAACCAAAACAAAACAGAACAAAAGGCTTTTTGATATCTAATTTTTAATATATGTTTAAATATATGTTTAATATATGTTTAAATATGTTTAAAATATATGTTTAAATTTACCTTTCAATGTTATATTTTAGCATTCATTTAGTTGTTAAAATAAATATTTCTGATAGTGTGCTTACTTCTTATTCATCCGCATACAATCAACTTGAAATTACTTGAAAAAAGTAACAAACCACTGAAGAATTAAATGTAATGACAGGTAGAGTGTTGAAAATTGAATTTAATGTGTGACATTTAAGGTATTGAATTAAAGATGCAAGAATTTTGCTCTTAGTGATTCAGTTCTTTTTTCCTATCCTTACCTGGATAAGGAAAGCAACATATCACGTAAAAATTAACAATCTAATTTGGGGGGGAGGCTTGATTGGGAAAACAGCATTAGATCATTTTCTTCCACTGTTTTTGAAACAAAACTTTCCATGCTTACATCAGTGAAGTACTGCATATTTCTTTGAGTAACATCATGAGTGATACTTGAAGTCAATGAGAAATCTGCTGATGTCAATGAACTTTGGATCAATTCCTAAACAGCGTAGTAACAGGTGATTAGGAATTGTAACAGAAGACTATTCAGGGACACTTGTAACTTCAGAATAGCAGTATGATGTTCTATGGTCAGTATGGCTCAGATAAAGCAGAAGACATGCCGTGTAAACTCTAAGTAGAACCATTGCTACCAGCACTTGCCACCAGACCACTGCTCCATAGAAATTATCTTGCATATTTGCTTATCTAGATCGAGTCACTAAAGATTTATATTTCAGGTTCTTACTCAGAAAGGAGAGCTGCATGGAGAAATGTTCTATACTATATTTACCTGAAGTCTAGGCAACACAACACTTTAAACAAAGTCATCTCTTCTATTTCTTGAATCCTGTTGAACTTACAGTTCAGAAGAGAAAACAAGCTTGAATAGTGGTTTAATCTGTCCTTTTTAGCTGTTAATGCTTAAGGATAAAGCTCACTGCATCAGAACAAGGCAGCTTTTGGAATCTGGTGTATTATAGTGCAATTTATCTGCACTTTAAGTAACATTGGTGTAATAGTCTGGTACTCATCAAGGAACCTTGATGCCATTTTGATTTTCTTGAATATTTCACATTATGTCTAATCAGACTTGCAGATTGTAATTAAATATGTTGGTATGGATGCTTTTTGTATAGGAAAGTAATGATTACAAATTCTAGTGTGGTTTCAGACTATTTAGTATTCTAGTAATCTGACATGTATTTATTTGTAGAGATCTACAGAAAATATCGTATTCCCAGCATCCCTTGACCATTAATCTGAAAAGTCAACAATCCTCATCTGTAAGATAAGTGAACTTGTGAAGTCCCTAAGTTAAATGTAGAGGCTTTGACTGTTGCTGCCATTTTGATGTATATTTATTATGATTCATTATAAGCTACTTAAAAAATGTACTGTAAGCTGAGTTAGTATTTTATTTTCCGATCTATAAATTAGCATTCTTTTTATATCTTTAATATTGTTAGTTTAATAATTTCTCAATTGGGTTGAACAGTATTCTGATCTGCAACATGTAATACCCATACAGTCTAAGAAATTCTTGAGACTGAGGACAGTTTGAATTTGTTTTAAGTGCTTCCTAATCATGCTGACCATTATTGATTTTTCTGTTTCCTTATAGTTCCTTATTTAGCTATACATTTGTCTAAATTCAACAATATAAAGTGAGAATGGAAAGTTGGCTAAGAAATTGGTTGTAAACAAAAGTTATTGACCTTCGGTACAGCAAATAAAACTTCATAAATAAATAAATAAATAAATTACCCATTGCACTATTTACTCTTCCAGATGATTTTCTGCATGTCTGCATTCATCTTCTTATGACAAATCCCTGTATTTTTTGAGAAAGAGTTATCATCTTCCTTTTACTGTACTTATTAGAATGGCTTATGGTGTATTCTAGTTCCTAAATTAATTACTAATAACAACGAGCTAAACACACAGCAGTAGATAACTATTTGAAGTAACAGGAGGCAAGCTTTTATAGTCTGGACTGCAATTAAATGTGTATGCTGTTTATCTGTAAAAACACCAAATATAAAAATTATCTTCTGTAAATGATATATAAATTACTATTGCTCTGAAAGTTAGGAATTAAAATTTAATTGGTCTGGTCATTTCTTTCCATAGAATTGAAGCTCATTGTTGCTCCTAGTAAAGTCTGCATGTATTTCTACTCATAGGCATACAGACTGACAAAACTAGTTTTTATCTTGCTGTTAAAAAAACGCTGTTCATTAGTCAGCCTCAGGTCTCTCAGGGCTTAGTCTGTGTTCTTTATTTTGGGAAGAAGCTTGTAGTATTAGGTTTGAGTAGGAAAAACAACCAAAAAGCCACATACACACATGGTCTCCTTCCCCTGATAAGAACACTAGTAACAGAAGTAGGCTAAATAAAGGTCATAAAATCTCTTAAAATGGGCAACTTCAGTCTTGCAACCATACTTGGATGAAAAGGGAATTAAGAAGAGTTTAATAAGAAGTTTCAGGTGTCATTAAAAAGTATATTCTCAGCAGGGGCCTATTCTACCTTCTTTTGAAATATAAACCAAAATGTCTGGAATTGAACTTTTCAGCATGTAGTGAGGAGTCGTTCCCCTCCCCAGTAAAGCCAAGATGTCAGTGAGGAAAATTAAGGGATGAAAGTTCATGCTTTGCTTTGGATATTTTTGCTTACGGATACCAAAAATCAGCTGCCCTTTGAGATTTCAAATTACATTAGGAAAGATATCTACTGTAATCCCTATTCCTAAAACAATCTATGCCATTTAGTCAGGGTTTTTAACACTGTTTGTTTATTCTATTTCCTCTGTCACCCCCACTGTGTTCTGTCATAATCCAATCAACTGCAAGAAAAGCATGCTACTGCTTGTAAAGCAAACAAATCGAACCCTTTGATGTAAATGTCAAGAGCTAAAGTTCTCCCTTGCTTGTCAGTGAAACACAAATATTAAAGTGTGATTTTTTTTCTTGTTTTTATTTTTTTTTAATTGGCTTGAGCTACAGTTATTAGATCAGTTGATTATTAGTTAATACAGGAATTTTTGCTTGTTTATTCCCTGGATTAAAAATTTGACCTCTTCGTGCATAGTAGCAAAAGGAAATAGCCATTCTTAGTACATTGGAATTATCATTCTCCGTGAGTGATGGCTTGTCAGGCTTTCAGAGTTCTGGTTGACATGTATCCCTTATAAATTTCAAGCAGTATTCTCCAAGGGATTAGCTGAAATCTGAATTATTTCCTTGACCAAGATTAGAGAACATTTAAATTCACCAAAACCACAGTATGATGTTCATTTAGATTAATCTTCGACTCTAATTAATTAGAAATCTAGTTACTATGTTCATCTCTAGTCAAAAAAGGAAAGTTAGTTTGATAATTTAGTCATGTTAGCCCCATCTCAAATATCATTTCCATTTAGGAATATAGCAAACAGCATCTTGTACATGCCATTTTTATGTAAGGTCATGATTATCTAAGCACCAATATTTTGCTAAACACAGCAACAACAGCAACAAGATAATTTGAAGAGCCTGCAGTAAAAGATATGCTGCAAAAAGATGCCCAGCATTCAAATTACTTTAGATTCAATCTCTGTTTCTAATTATAGGAAGTACAGAAACCACTTGAATCTGACTGGTTTTGCCATTATTAAAAATAGCCTTCAAGTCAAAGGCCACTTAACGGATGCCTAATATTAAAGTTATGAGTAAATAGTACTTGAATTATGTTGAAACCAATGCTTCAACTTTTGTTTCTGCAGTCAGGAATTACTCTGAGAGCCACTCTCTTCAGATTTGTGCAGGGAAGAATGTAAAGTATGTGACTTATGGGCAATTTCTAGGAACTGGGAAAACTTTTGGAAGTGGTTAGTATGAAGTAGGCAAGAAAAGAAGCCACCTAGAAAGCTGGTATTGGATAATCTGGAAGACCTTAGCAAAGGGGGACATTTAGTAAATTTGTAGAGTCAAATTACTAAATCAGCCAGTGAAGCATCTTTTTGGTGCAGCTGAGTGACATTTGATGTAGTTGTTGGTACATTTTTTACTACAAGCATTACTCTTGAAATACAGCAAGCCGTAGAAGTAGGAGGAGAATATAGCTAAACAATTGCTAAAATGAGAAATTCACAGCAGGAGAAGTTGTGAGTGATGCTGACAGAAATTCCGGTAGTGAGGTTCTTTGCCCCAGACAGAGGCAAAAGTTTGGGTTAGAGTTGAGCAAAAGAGGATGCTTAGGGGTGCTGTTGGAGTGGGACAGTTGGATTGGCGTGGTCCAGGGAAGGTTAGGACAGCCAAGTGGTCTGTACTGTGAGGGTCTTCGTGGTGTGAGCCAGAGGTGAGAGTCTTAGTCCCAGCCAGAAATGAAAAACAAAGTCCTTCTACTGTTGCCCATATTATAATATAGGTATAAGGTCTGCATGAAATTATCTATGGCTTGGGTATATATAAAATGAGAGAATATGAGTATTTGTTTCTAAACAACAGTAAAGGTTTTAAAGGAAGAATGGCTTGATGGACCATTTATTATTGGTAATTTAATTGTAATGATTTCTTTTTCAGTGGATTAACAGCTCTCAGTTATCTCATTCAGCCTAAGGGGGAAGAGAGGAAAATTTCTGGGAAATTCCAGAAAATTCCTAGTATCTTGATAGATAGTATATTTGTAAAAAAAAGAAAAAACACTAGTTGTTATGGCAAATTTGTCATAATATAGGAGGAGCAGATTACAGATTTCATATCTTTTTACTTAATTTAGAAATATAGGTTTTCATTTTTCTTGCAGGGGTATTTATCTTGTCTAAACAAGATTCTGGAGGTGAAGGGGCAGTTACTTCAATGATTCCTTATGTGACAGCAGCAGATACTCACAAGTATCTCAGAGGGCTCCCATGAGTCCCTCAGTGGTGTCTGAGAGGATGCCCAGAAGGTCGGGAAGAAACTTAAACCAGAACACTCTCAACCTGGTGAGTGTACTGACAGGGACTTCATTTAGACTTCTTAGAAATTCAGTCAATATCAATATTAATGACAAAACTGAGGAATGGTTCTTACCCAAATATTTCATTTTGAGGTATGCAAATACATGATCTGCTACCTTTTAGACAATATGAAGGCTCCCCAACCAGAAATGGTGGTAAAATATTGATATATTTATATTAGCAAATATGAGACAAAGCGCATCAACAATAACCACTGAGACAAGGCTGATACTCTGTTTTAATTTGAAAGGTAGGTGAAGATGTTGTTATTTAGTTTTTATTATTTTTACTGTTTTCACTAATTAAATTTGCATATAAAAGATGCATTATTGTTCATAATTATCAAGTGTACATTTTCCAGTGAAAAATGAAGGAATCACTTTTTTTCTGTGTTTCTCTCAGCTGAAACACTTTACTCATAATAAAAATAACCGGTGTTTGTATGGACTGATAATCTAGGCAGTTTGCACTTTGAACTACAGATAGTTGAATTCAGTGCTGGAAGAAAATACAGTACATGATTCATCTTTCATGTGCATTAGTGATTTGGCTGATCAGGACATGTGGATATGCTTAATATATCACCTGGCCATAAAAATGAAAACAGCATTTTTGTTTTTGTTTGTTTTAAACAATGGATGAAAGTCCCTTAGTTTCGAAGATGGCCTACAAATGATTTGACATTTGACTTATATCTCAGTAGAACACTGAGAATAGTAGAACAGCATAAAATGTTTCAGAAAAAATAATCTCACTTTTATTTGTTTTTAAATATTCATGCAAACATTCATTCTTTTCTGGCAAGCCTACAAGAATGTCTGCTTGACAAAATTGTCCTTACATCATATGTTATCAAATACTTTATTTATAGCTTGCATTTTTATATCTTCATTATAACAGTCCTTTCCAGTTTTAACTTTTTTCCTATATAATTTTCAAAATTGTTTTTGAGACATGAAAATGTTGGCTAAATAAGCATCACTGTACAGTTTGGTAGACACTGATAGTTTGGACACTCCTCTAGTCTCAATCTTGTTATAAATTGGGATTACAATGAAGAAGGCAGACATACCCTGCTTGAGCAGGGATGCTGGCCCAGATGGCCCACTGTGGTCCCTTCCAAACTTACCTGTTCTGTGATAGCGCAAGAAATTACCCATATTTGTTTAGTCATCTTGCTTAGTTTTTGCACATGAAAAAGGTAAATATCTCTTTTTTAAAATGAGATCAAACACAAAAACCCTTCATAATTTTGAAGTAGAAAAGAGTGCATGATGTGTTGGTATTCTCTTTACTGATCTCAAATGTTTAGATAGGTAAAGGTAGTTTCTCTGAAGTATTCAATTATTTACAAATAATTGGTGAAAGTAGAATTTTGGGTAGGCATTATGGATAATTTTCAATAGTAGTCATAGTTAGAAAATGTGTTTTCCTTGAATGAATAGTAGGTTCTCCTGAACAGGAGGTGTTAATTTTAATGTAATACATAGTCCATATGTAATTGAACTTCAAAGAAACTGATAAAAGCAGTGGCAGATTCAAATGGAAAGAAAGATCTGCAAGATTAAAGATAATTTTCTCCACCCAACTATGTTCCTATTTTTGAAATTATTTGTGCCTCTCTGCATGTATTACTTCTGACTGTTGTAAAGTTTCATTCTTAAAGCTTTTTATATATCTAAGGACAACTTATATTCCTGCATAAATCACTTCTGTTAAATTAGTCATGCACAAAAAAGAGTTTTTTCTGTGTGCAGACCAGGGGAGAGGAAAAAAAGTATTGGTAAATCAGCAACTTTGCATTTAATGTCAGCATAGTGCAATGATATCAGCTTGCAGCAGACTTAAGCATTTGAGTAGAACCAGAAGGAAGAAATATTTGATTACTAAATATGCTGGTGCTAGGCATTGTTATGAATATAAGCATTCATTAAAAAGTTCAATTTGTTGCAGGGCTTGGTGTCTCAAGATATTGTCAGGCACAATAACATTTATCATGCTTTCAGTATAGTTGCTGATGGACTAAATGGTGTTCTTGGCAGACTTGCATACGATAAAAAAAAAAAACAGAGTACATTTTTTTTCCTGTATTGAAGCATTTGTCAAATAAAAAGGTAGCCAACATTTGTCTTCCCTTTCCTGTGGAAGGAGTGCTGTGGATTCTGGTAGTCTTTAATTGCACCTTTTAGATGAAAAAAGGAAAGAATTCTAGAAAAAGTCATACATAATGTAAATAATCATTGCAAAACTGCCCAGTGTCACACATGCTAAGTAATAATTTTGCTTGCCAGCAAACATCACACCTTTATACAGCAGTGCTGATCTTGGAAGCAGGAAAGTTGATGAGTTTTCTTGAAGACCTTAGGAGCTTTGGCAGTTTTCATGTTCTAGCAGTAGAAATCTCAAAACCAAAAAAAAAAAAAAAATAGAAAATTATTTTTAAAAAACACAGAAAACCAAACTCCCTCCCCTATACCCCAACAAAATAGTTGCTACTTTGCAAGTAACAAAGATTCTTGGAATTGTTTTCTATCCACTTGCACATGATTGTCTTGCTTATGTGAAATCTGTCTTCCTCTTACACCTTTCTCAAAGGCAGGTGTGCGGTGGAGTGGAGCCACTGTCACCTTCCAAGTTCTGTAGATACAGCTGAACTAAAACTGGAAGTTATTTAAGAGAACCAGATTAATCAACGTAACTATTTCCTTCTCTTGTGTATCTCTTTTGTGGGATTGAGCAGGGGCACAAACTTCACACAAGATGACAGCACGCAAAGACCTTGTGCAAAGACCTTTGCTATACAGTGTTCCTTGTGCAAAGACGTTTAGTGTGCAGTGAAAATTCCTTAAATACTATTACACAAACAGGATACATCATCATATAAACAGGAAATGGTTCACTACAGTGTTCCCCAATTACCTTGGCTATTCCACAGTTTTTACCTATTATGGTAACAGGTAAACAAAACCCTATAAGGTCACAAACAATAATTCTCACTTCCAATATGTCTAAACTGTCTACAAACCCACAATTCTCTCCTAGCCCATCCCTGGTGACCTGGATGTACTTTCCCGGAGTCCTCTCTGGGCCTAGGAAAGAGGCTCATTCTGGTCTTCAAGGCCTGCTCCTCTATCACACACAAATCACACACATAGTGTAACCCAATATCTTTGAAGATGCTTCTGCCTGTGCGAGCTTTTTCCTAATCCTCCAACACAGAATTTTTTTCTCCCAATTGGGCTGAGAGACTATCTTTAAGCATTTGATACTATTACATTTAGATTATTCATAAAATATCTTCAGACCTAGTATAGCTATGTTATGAATTGTAATGTTTCACAATGAATTTCATGAAGAAATGTGATGCTTCTGCGTGATGTTTACTTGCTTCTCAAGCAGAGCTTCATTTTGATTAATTTGATCCAATCTACCTAGGTGCCATATTTAAAGGAATCTGCATGTTTGCCATTCCTTCTAGCAGCCGAAGCATGCTCCATACTTTAGAAGTTGATGACATCTCATAAACTACCACTGTGAAAGGGCACATTCTGTGTCCTTGAATTTCTTGTCAATGTGCAATAATTTGAGAGATGGTTGCTAAAACTGCACAGCTGTTGAGTTCTTGGCTCTGGCTTTGAAAAGGCTGTTGGATATGACATTTTTTTGAGAGACAGTATTCTTGTCTGAGTTAAAGAAAAGGAAAAGTTGCTTCTTGTGCTGAGTTTTCAGAGTAACTGTGAGGAAGAAATCTGTAAGAATCTAATTCACTTGTGATTTTATGAAGATTTATGATTTTTTCAATAGGTTTTCTTTTTTAGGAGGGTGCCATAGTCCTAAATTCATAATCAACTTGTGGCTTATTAATTTTTCAGTTTAATATACCTCTTGCTTAAGTTTTGTAGAATAATTTGAAGCATAGATGAATGGAAATTAAGTTCATGCACAATACAGTGAGGATATCAAGAATCTTGAAAATTTGTGTTCATTTATCTTGCTCTGGAACATGAAAAAAGCCCTGCATAGTCATTTTAAGGACAAAAAATAAAAAGCAGATTGATTTCAAATTTTCATTTTTGATCTGCACAAACGGAAGCAGATGTTTTGCAATTGTACTTGATGAAGCTGCCAGAGGTCACTCGTTTAAACAGGAATTCTGGCCTCTCTGGGTCACAAGTCTGTAGGCCTCATTCAACTTGCCTGCAGATTCTGAGTGTAAAGACAGATAGCATTAGAAGCTAATGATTTGCTGTGATTGTGTAAGGTTCAGATTGGAAGTTTTAAAATAAATAAATAAATAAATACAACTATTTTATCTCCAGTCACATCAGCTTCTATTTGAGATTTGTAGACAATCTTTCTCAGAACATGCTTTTGGTAAAGAAAATGCCAGTTTTGTAGAAGAAAAATTTTACAGAGAGAATTCATGCTTGGATTGGCAGTTTTTATTTCTGACATCATTGTCAAGTCAGATCAGACCAAAACTACAGGGTTTTTTTAACATAATGCTTCTGTTCTGTCCAACTCCATTTTAAATACTTATTTTAAAAACCTTTGCACTAAAAATAAAAGCTGAAGGGTATGTGGAACTTCTTCTGTTTTCTGTCTGAAATCATGTTGACTGCTGTATTTCCTCTTCATCATCTTTCTTTTTGCATTCCTTGCAACTTAATTGTTGTCCTTCATCCTCCTCTATCTTTTCTGGACTAAGGGGAAGGAGAAAAGTCATGTTTCAATAAAACTTTTGGAATCTTAGCCACTGTTACATTGCCTTAAACAGAACAAGAGCATTAAGATTTTCCTTCTAATGAACTGTACGAGGTGGAGTTCCTTCTTCTGTGTCTGTTTTTTTCAGGGTTCTGCCTTTCATGTTAGTCATAAAATGGTGTAGGTTATCTCTAAGATGTAATTATCCAGTTTCAAAAGGTCAGTACACTGTACTTCATTTCCACCATTCACCTTTGCAATTATCCACTTCATTGACACTACCTTGACCTCATTCTGTGCTTCCACCATTATTCTGATCTTCCAATTAAAAAGTAAAATTCAATGCAAGTCTGTGCAGATGTTCTTATAGAGAGAAAATATTCACATTTTAAGGGAAAATAAAAGATCTCAAGATTTTTTCACATTGTAAATTCTTTCTCAAGCTTTCATTTTCCTTTATAAATCAGAATCTAGAGTTCCAGAAAAGAGCATCATATAGAATGGAGTATCCCTGTGGCTGCTTTGGGTTAGCTGTCCACTCCCAGCCTCTTGTGCAGCCCGAGCCTCCTTTCTGGCAGGGCAGTATGAGAAGCTCAAAACACTTCACTCGGTGTAAGCACTGCTCAATAACAATGAAAACTTACCTCTGTTATCAACATTATTCTCATACTAAATTCAAAGCATAGCATTGTACCAGTTACTAGGAAGAAGATGAACTCCTATCCCAGCTGAAATCAGGATAGTTAAATATGTTAATTTATCATAATTGAATCTTGGGTGCAGTGAATTTAAATTTTACAGACAGAGGTAAATAAATCTATCTTTGACATCAGATCATCATGTAATTGTCACCTTCTGCTTAATTTCATGGCTGAAATTCAGCCTTGGATGGTTTTGTGATTTCTTTTTATTTGATGTCTCAAAAAAATGAATTTGTATTGATTAGCTTCAACATTGTGAAAAAGTGAAATTTCAGGCTTAGAATTTCAGCTGTTTATTTTGGCAGGTGCTTTGCAAGAATACAGGGTTTCTTATATTCCAGAACTTTCATGGGTACTTGTAATAATAAATATGATTGCATATTTATTTAGGAAAAAATATGGGCTTTGTGATTGTAGTCCAGTAGACAATATTCAAACAACTTGTATAATTTTGGTGGGGAAGAAACAATATTTGCTGTTAAATAGGAGTATGTGATTCCTAATTTCCAACTATTGTACAGAAATTCAGGGGATAGATTTTAAAGACCTCATAAGGAACGTGTGAGCATCAAATATTTACTTGTGTGTTGTCACTCTGGACCCACTCTAGTAGTTTGATGACCTGTGCCTAAAACTGCAGACAGTGCTCAAGGTGAGGCCACACCAATACAGAGTAGAGTGGAACAATCACTTTTACTGTCCTCTGAAAATCTGAATGAGCCTCTTTCACTTTATTTTTTAATTGTTTTTATTTACTCAGAAATAAGGTAGGAACAGACACGTTTGCAGTTTGATTTAGCTAGATATTCACATTGTTACTATTCACAGGGTCAGAATTATGTTTTTAGTATGCTGTAACAGCTCATTCTCTTTGTTCCACATTCAGTACCTTTTCATAATTTGCCAGAAATTGATTTTAGAATAAAAGTAACCATTATAACTGAAAAAGTACATTCCATGACTCTTTCTAAAGCCTTTTTGGCACAAATATCATGTTTCTTCAATGAAAAAGTGTCTCACAATATTTTCAGTCTCTATTTTTATCAAACCATGGACTTCAGTTCTCACAGAACTGAAAATTGTAAAAAGTTCTTAAAATTTTGACCTTTTTTTTAATATATTAGCAATTTTCTTTTCTTCACCTCAATTAAAAGGACTGGAACCTTTTATTTTCACAGTTTGAAATCTCTGTTAATCTCTTTTAATCTCCCATTAAGAACCAGTTAATAATAATTTGTTAATAGTAAGTACTTGTCAATAATAATCCTCTATAGAAATAAAAAACGAACATCCGCCGGCCAGGGGGGTGGCCAGGGTGTCTGCGCTCGGGGGTCTTCCACGGGGCCCTCTCAGAGGGGTCCTCCTAAGCCTCCCTGGTGACCACGAAATCCCCTAACCTCCGGGTGGGGAGACGTGGGAGCTTCGGAGCCCGAGCTCTCAGGGGGAAGGAGGGCTCAGAGGGTGGGTGTAGGTCCTTGGTTCTTTCCTTGACCACGAGCGAATTGGCGGAGAAACAGGAGCGACTCCCAGGAGAGACGGACAGAGTGTTTATCCCTCTTGAGGGGTCTTGTACCGAGAGCGTCGAACTGAACCGAACATCACCTTACATATCAAACCATTAACCAATCCATGGCAGCCAACTAGGAGGAGTTAGGGAGGGGTTAGGGGTACACAGCCAGTAGGGTAGGAGAAGGGGAGGACATAGGGGAAAACAACCAATTCCCAACCGAGTAACGTGGAAACTTCCAGAACCTGGGGTTTGAATGATAAATCAGTTATCCAATAATACTTTCTGGGGGCATGGTCTCCTAAGCTCAAACCACTGTCTCCTCGACAGTGGGGGGAAGTCCTCCTCCCGGTGGGCTGGACCACCAGGAGATGTTCCTCTCCTGAGCTTTATTTGATCTTTCACCTAAGGAGACCATCCCTACAATCCTCTGATAAATATCCATTAGTGCCTTGTAAGTACCTGGTTTGTCTTATAAATTCACCTTACCATTTTTTCATTTGAACTCTGAGAAGTATTTAATGCAGCCTTGACAAAAACCTCTATGTAGTTGTCTCTGAAGAATGAATCAGTTCTTTGATAATTACTCTATATGACTTAGTAATGTATGTTTTTGTCCATATTTCTCCCTATATGAGGATTTGATGAGCAAATTCATAAAGTTATCTGAAAGTAAGGTCATTGGCCATAAAATATATTTCCCTTGAGATTGTTAATTGTGACCTCAAGAAAAATATTAGCATGAAAACATAAAAATCTTTCCTCTGATTATGAGGATAGCAGTATGTAGTACTGAAGACATCCTTTAGAATTTCTTAATAATAAATAATTAATAATAATTAATAATAAATAATTAATAAATGACCATTTATTGCAACACTTCTGAACTGTAAACAGAATAAAAACATGCTGATTTTTCATCTTTTGGAGAATAAAAAGCAAACTTCGACATTGTCAAGCCAAAATCAGTGTTATTTAAAACATTTTATTATTATTTTATTCTTTTTTTATATAAATACCAGGAAAATAATAAGATTTTGTTACTACTTACTGTACAAAAAATTATCTATGCTTTATTTTTTAGAGGTACATTTGATGAAATATTGACTGTCTTATTTTCTTTTCAAATTCAAATATTTAACTATGAAAAATGGAAAACTTACACCTTGGGCTGATTTCTAAGGTGCTCACCTTACTGTGAGGTGGGCCATTAGCCTCACCCAGTGGAAACCAGGGAGTTTTAATCAGATTATTCCTCCTTCTTTTGTTTTTCTTTTTTGCTTATTCTTCCTCCTACCCTGAACCTTCCCAGCTGGAAAGAACGCAGTGCGAGAATGCCTCTGAATGGGGAAAGAGAGAACTACTAGAAGGAGAAAAACAAAGTTTGGAAGAAGAGACCAGAAAACTAAAAATTCAGGTAAAAGAAATTCAGAAACTTCTGGAGATGAGAAAAAATAAAGCAACGCTAACTAAATTGATTTGCGACCATTAAAATGCACAAAGTAGGCTTTTGGTTAAAAGTAAGCTATATATATAACTTAGTTGCATTATTTGGGGAGCATTCACACCCAAAATTACTATTTCTTAATGTCGAAATGTGTCCCTAAAACGAGGATTTATACAAGACAAAGCAGCCCTTACTGCATTCCAGACCTGAACAATTGGCTTAGAATTTCTGTAGGGTACAGAAACAGAAGATAATATCTGTTCATTTTTAAAAGGAGCAGGGAGATATGACAAGTATAACAAGGCTAGGAAGCAAAAGTGAAGACTGGGAGGAACAGAAGAGATTAAGCTTTGTAAGCTACAGAGTCAGAGCATAAAAAACTCGGAGACAAATAATTTCTCTGTCTTGTTGAACATCGAATCTCTTCTTAGGAGAGGGAGAACTGAAGGAAGAGCCTATTCCTTATTTTTTTGTTCCTCCAGAGTTCTGTTCATTTATTGTCCTGCTAAAAATGATGTGATAATTTATTCACAAACTCTTAGCTGAGCATATTTCATTTATTTTATGGTTTTCTATGCTGATAGCTAAATAATAATCCAGAAGGCTCCCACTTTCATTGAGACTCTGAAAGTTCAAAAAAGAGAAAATAAGAAAGCCCCCAAACTAATCACTAAATGTACATATCCGATGCAATGAGTCAGGTAGTGAGAAACAGTAACTTTTTAATTTGCCTAAATAACAAACAATCAAATTTATGTGTATTTGCTGTTGAATAATAACATGCTAACTAACTAGATTAAGGGTTCAGTAACAGTAGGTAATTTCTCTTGGGAAAGACTGAGAGAGGTTTTATACTTGAGGTCTGCTGTTAAATGTAATCATAAGATTTTTCTGTTTCCATCATGACTCATACAAAGGGAAGCTCATGCATATAAGCCTACCTTTCTAACGTATCTTACATAACAAACACTGGGTTTTAATTTGTCTTTACTACTATTTATTTTATGATAAAAATATACATATCACATCATGCCATATCACATCAGTATTTTCTTGATTTTTTTGTAATACAAGTAATTTGAGGTTGGAGATACAGCCAGAAAGATGTTCATCTGCTTAGGCCTATTACTATTTTTCAAATCTCTTTTGCTTATATGTCTGTGCTGGTTTGTTTATTTGTTTGGTTTTCTTTTAAGAAGCAGTTAGTTGTATAGGCTGTTAGATATCTGTGATCAACTCTGTTAGTGTCAGCTCTCTCCATTAGTAACACACCCCTACATTGATTTACAATAACTGCAAAACATGAGATCAGAGGACAAGTCAGACTGGAATGGATCTCATGAGATCTTCACTCTTACCTCCTGCTCAAAGCAAGACCAGCCCTAAAGTCAGGCTGAGATGTTCAAGGTTTTGTTCAGTGAGGTCTCAAAAACATCCAGGACTTCACTACCTACTCTGGGCAGCAGGTTTGTGATGGCTTGTCCCCATCTGGCTGTTAAGCCCCCACCCAGCCTCACTCACACTCCAGCAGTGGGTTGGGGGGCAGAATTGGAAGGGCAAAACTGAGAAAAAAAACTTGTGGAATGAGATAAAGACACAATAACAACTGGAAAGGGGGAAAAGGGGAAAGAAGGAAAAAAAAAAGGAAGTGATGAAGAAGTGATCAACACCACTAACAGACTGATTACCTAGCCAGTCCCTAAGCAGCACCTGCTTTGAAAAACCATCACCCCTCTGTCATTGCAAGGGACTATTTCTTCCCAGGTGTAGGGCTTTGGTATTGCTTAATTGAAAGAGGTTCTTGTTGGCCCCTTCTTTCAGCTTAATGACAGAGCTTCTTGATCCCACCTGCAGGCAAGGATATTGCCTCTGCCTGCCCCAGCCTCAGAGGGACACAGCAAGACATTGATGGGAGCATTTTCCCTCCAGAGCTGTGAATTGAGGCACTTGCTGTGTTTCTCCATTTTAGGCTGGGAACTATGCCCTGTGGTGCATCATCCCCAAGGCTGAGCTGCCTTGTAGTCTTCAGCAGCGTTTCCAGCCAGGTCTGCCACAGTGTCCTAAGCACACTTCTCACTGTGTCCAGGGCTCCTGGCCTCTGGCTGCAGAGAGTGAGTGGTACCACCATGAACAGTCTGCTGTGACACCAAACATCCATAGATAATAGGACATTGACAATAGGAATAAAATTAGAGATCAAGGATAAAGTGCTGTGGCAAGCCCTTAGTGAGAAAATGAACTCTTTACAGCTGGAAAAATTATGGAAACAGTCTTATGAGGAAAATTACTCTTTCAACGAGTTCATCTCCAAGTCAGTCATGGCACTGGAGACCTGGTCAGCCATATGTGGAGAAGACAGTGGTTTGGAGAGTTAGTTGGCATATTTTTTAACCTTGCTGCTGCCATTAAATACAAAACAAGGGTTAAGAAAGGAAAGAGATCCTTTTTCAAGAAGTCCAGCCTTACTCAATTTAGATGTAACCTGTCTTTTTCTTTATAGACACATCCTAATGTCACTATTGAACCTTTCTAAATTCTGAAACTGTTTCTGATTTTCTCTAATACTATAAATAACCTGAAAACAATTACTTTGACTTCTGGTTCAGGACCCTTTTATTTCTGGGATTGTAGCTGCAGGTTCAAATAAAATAACATTATAAGCAGGGTTAGAGGAGTAAAAAGGAATGACTCCTTTAGTGTGGGTGGTGGTTAGATGTCTAGGTTAGCAAAAATTGAAACTACAGCTATGTACAGGTCTTTGTGCATCTTCATTAGGGTGTTATTTAGCAAGTAGACTCAAGAGATATAGGTAATTTTTTACAGAATGAATCCCAGAGCAAGCCTAGTATCCTACTTTTTTTCAAAACCTCTCTTTGTGAGGTTATTTGGAGCATCCATTGTAGCTGTTAAGAACATTAATTGATATATGGCTGCTTCATACTTGTAGAGGGTATAAGCAAACAATGGCAACACTTTTAATTGAAATATTAAAAACATGATATCAATACACAAAAATTAAATCCTTACATCCTTGTCTAAATGATTTCATGTTAACAGTTATCTTGTCCTTTAATATGTATACATACCTCCGTAGGACATAGAATTTGTGCAATCTCTTGCCACTCATAGTAGCAAACCATGTAGATTGAAGTTCTGAACATAAAATTTAATATTAATTATGTCTTACACAAAATGCAAATCCTTAATGTGAGTCCTTAATATTATTCTTAGCTGGCAGAATGTTGGTTTAAAATGTTTTCACATGCAGTTTTTAAAAGCTTAACTTCTGTTGTACAAGATGAGCAGAATTGATGAAACTGTGACTGATCTATTGAGACTGCACATTGTTACTGTGCATTTTTATTGATTGTACTTCTTGAAATAGAAAATACCACTTAAATTAATAGATGCCTTATTTGACAAATACCATGGCAATAAATATTAAATGGATCTAACTGGTTCATCTAGGAAGGGATAACATGAAGAAAAAACCACCTTGTTGATGGTATAAATCAATACCCAAAACATGTTTATGGAAAAATACTTTCTCTTTCATGTGTGATTTTGAGCTTGAAACAAACTTATAAATTAATTTTGAGGAATAATAACTATTATTTTGTATTATCTCTAATGATTATGGTAAATAGATGGCTATGAAATATTGAATTATTTCAATATGTTTTGTAGTGGACCTGAAAATTGAACTGTGGAGCTTGTGGATGCATAAACTAATTTTTTTTGTTTTAAGTTTGATTCCTATCCTTAATATGATAAGATTAACATGTTGTTAGCAAAAAAATCCATACATGCCTGGGCTTTGTGATGTTGAGAGGAAGGAAGATTATTTTAGTTTTGTCTTTGTTTTTAACCATCCTACTCTATTTTTAACTGGCAATATATTTAATTTTCCCCTAGTCTAGTCTATTTATTCTTGTGAGGTTAATTTATCTCAATCCATGAAACCTCCTATCTTCCTTTCAACTCCTGTCCTGTAGAGAGGAGGTGTGAGAGAGCAGCTGGGTGGGTATCTGGAATTTAGCCAAAGTCATCCCATCACATTGTCAGAGGTGGGTGTGTTCCTCACATTTCACAAGCAAAAGTTACTTTTTATGATGCAAATTCAATGAGGTTGGTTTTCTTTGTATTTTTAAAATATAGGAACCCTATCCACTGTCTCCTTTTCCTTAGACCCTTTTCTTTCCTCCCTTGGAAGTGAAAGGGGTGTTTCTTCTTCCTAATTATATGAGGTATTTGATGATGGATTTTCTTATATGCAGAAAATAATTACCCTGCTGTAGCCTTGAAGTCTTCCTACAGTATCACTGTGTAAACTCTAACTTTTATGTATACAAAATTTTGGTGTGGGAGCAGGTACAATGTGAATAGCATTCTTCCTTATTTTGACTAAAAAACCAAAACAAAACTAGTATAAGACTAAATTGCTGCTCCTTAAATATATCTTTTTAGTTGAATAAGAAATCAAAGTTCAAACATTCCCTTTTTTTTTAAGATCTAGAAAAATCAAATTAACAAAAATTCCAAAATAAAAATCCTCTGTCTCTGCACATGTCTAAAGAAGATGTTATAACACAACTGCACTCACTTCCAAATTTATTTTTTAATAAAGGCTAGACCACTACAGTAGCTTGCTTTTGATGAGAGACAGCATTATTACTCTGAGCTCCACAGAAATGTATCACAAGTTATTAATTAGTTCAGTTTTTTCAAGCGCAGTTGAGAAATCAAATTTAAGAAGTGGTCAAGAAAAATAAATAGAGCAAGATAAGATATGCTACAGCTGCATAAACATACCTTTACGTTTTGATTAAAAGACATAATGTGGCTTTAAGGCAAATTCCTTCACCATCCCCGCTTGAATTGGTATTGCTTTAATTCAAAGTGATTTTGTGCATATTAATTCTTTCTGAAGGAAAATGTGGGAAATTCTGCTTCAGGTATTTACAACCCTTGTTCCAAGCCCTGAGAGAGTGGATATGACTGGAGCATAGACAATTTCTGGGATGGCATAATGCCACATGTGGATTAAGGGCTACAGGGTCAGGAAAAATCTTGACTCCTGGGTTTGTGTGTGGGGCTCAGCACTTGCTGCTCTGGTCTGTTTAAAAACTTGTGCTGTGCTGACTTAGGGCCAAATGCAAATGGAGTTGCAAACTGCTTCCTTGTCAACAGTGAGCACAGTAGACAATGTCCTGCCTGCCCACTCTCTGAATGCCTGTGGAGTGCCAGATGTGTTTTGAGAAGGCACTACAGTACTGAGGAGGAGCTTTATAATTTGCCCGGATGATAAGAGAGGAATTTGAATACTAGGGGCTTATATTAATTGCCATGTGTTTCACTGCTGGTTTTGTGTCACAGATCTCTTGGACTGAGTTTTTAATGTATTTTTTACTCTTCAAGAACAGAAGAGTAGTAAATCAGAACAAAACTCGAGAGCAGACATAATTGTGGTATTATTGTTAAACCCTTTGATATTAATCTAACACTGTTCATTTAGTGGAGGAATATATTTGTTTCAACAAAAACCACTGGGGCTGGTTGTTGCAATGATAAAACAGTACAGGCTGCACAATTTGCTCCCATAACAGATTTCTAAAACACAATATGTTTTGTCAGAATTACAACATAGAGTACAGTTCTTTTTATATGATTTTCTTCTAATTACTTTCTGGTGAAATGTTCATTTCAATTCCTTAGAAAATCGACTAAATTGTAGAGATAAAACTAAATTAAAAAGAGAGTTTTACATATGTGTTCCCACTAGAAAATTATGTTGATGTTCAATAAAAGCAAGGGAAAAAATTGCTGGATTACAAACTGTTATGGGTCAACACTCAGCACTGTATTTTCCTCACCAATTTGTTTCCAGTTTCAGAGGTATTTAATTCAGAATTCCTGACAAGAAAAGCTGAAAGTCCAAGAACAGGTTTAAAAATTAATCTCTCATTTGCATCTGGCTAGTGGTATAACTTTAAGAGCATTGATATGCTTCAAATTTTTAATTTACCTTTATTATTTTATCTCCTATTTCCTAACTTCTTGAATGGGCCTGTAAATTGTTATGATATATTTTTCAAAGTCTGTATAAAATTTTTTTCATTACTCATTTTATAGTGATGATGGAAACCAGAAAAGATATCAGTTTGTTGATGTATGTGTATAATCAGCTATTCTATATTGCATTCTTTATTTTTAGAGCAGTGTTTCACTTAAGGTTACATATTTAGTATTGTTCTACAGTTTCCCAACTCTGTTCCAACACCTCCGTCCCTGTTTTTTCCAGTCAGTTGGGAAAGCTTGCTTTAAAAAAGCCAGTGACCTCTTTTTTTTTTTTGGCAGAGTAGCATGAGAATATTTGCATATTCTCAGAATGAAAGTTCTTCTAGTCAGAATAAAAGTTCTTCTAGTCCTACATCCCATTTCTGACATTGACTAAAAATGGATATGAATGAAATACTTACTAAGAGCAGCACAGGAATGCTGTTTCAGAGAACTGACATAGCCTCTTAGCAATTCATGTATTAAAATTTCCCAGAATGAGATCAGTGTTTTTCAACTCTAATACTTCTTACTGAATTTTTTTTTGGTAACTTTATAAAATTATTTTTGAACACATGTAAATTTTTTACATCCACTATGCCCTGCCATGAAAAATTATAAATTTAGCTGTACATTAGGTAAAACATTTACACTGTTTGCTTTACATGTATTTTTACATTTTCATGATACTGAAACGAAGTTAATTCAGTTCCCTCCTTCTTCACACCTTCACTGATATGATCTTCCAATGCCATGGAAACTGTTCAGTTATTCCTATCTTTTTTCCCTTCTCACTTTTTTTTTCTTGCCATTTGAAGGCCTGCCTAGACCTCTGAACTAGGAGAGTCAATTTATTTACTCATTCAGAAAACTGACATAAATTAGTAAGATCTAAGATTTTTTGAATAAAAATTGTTTTGATTCTTCTTCAATAAATCATATTTGCCCTTGCCTCATCTTATTTGTAATTAAGAATGTCAGTATTAATTCTTCCGTGGCTTTATATACCCTCTTGAAGAATTCTAAAACTTGTTCTTATGTTAGTTGTTTTCTAGGCCTTTTGAATTCTTTAATGTCTGGTATCTAGTCCCAGGACCCATTAGATAACTTTTAGCTACCCATTTCGTCTGCTTGATTTATGACAATGTTCAGTTTGAGACAGATCCTCTGATGTAACCTATATATATTTAAAATATGGACACAGAATTATTTATTTCCATTCTTCTCCCACGTGAATACAGAGGAAATTCAAGTAGCTTTCTTGTTTCCTTGATTTTTGATATTGTTTATGTAATGGTCAGTAGACTATGAGGTTTCTTGCTGTTGATTTGTTAGAAAAAGGATTAGTAATAGTATTTATAATTTCTGCAAGTTGTTCCTCATATCCTATTTGGCGTCTCTTAGCTATCTTTTCAAAAGTACTGCCAGATTTTTAGATGTATTTTTCCCCTTTGTAAAAAGATAGCTACACTATTCATATGATACAATATTTCATCTAATTCCCTTATGAAATAACCACAGTAGACCCTACCCCAGAATATATGTATGAGAAACTGATTTAACTCTCTTCTGCTCTATTCACCTGAATGTGTTTTCAGATTGTTCCCAAAATCTGTATTAAGATGAAATTCTGATCTTTATTTCTGTTTTTTCCCCCATTTTATTAATTCCAAAAATATTTTCTTAGCATTATTTCTGTTGATAGAAGGTCAGGAATTCTGCTGATTTCTTTTCCTTTTGTCTCATGATTAAGTCATCTGTTGGTAAAGGGGAAATGTGCGTCCAAGTGTGCTGATGCTCTGTTCAAGTTTCAGTCCTTTAAATTCAGCCTGTCAAATCTGATTAATCAGTGATTAATCTTTTCAGTTATGTAGAAATTTCAGCCCTGAGTGGAATATCTGAAAGCTTGTCTCAGTTGGAAAAGTACTTCCCACAGTTACTGAATATTTGAAAATTGTTCCTCTGATTAAATTTCGACTTCTTTGAAGTAGCAGACTTTCAAATCCACTTGTTGCAGGAAAAGTAGTTGGACTTATCTTTGTGGAGGCTTTCTTAATCAGGATAGTCTGCAATTCAAATTCCTTTTTAAGGAAAACTTTTTAAAAATTTTTTAAAAGTAAGGAGAGACTAATTCAGTCTTCAATTTGGGGCATCTCTTAACAGTCTAGGAAAAAGAACAAAAGGAATAGTTCCTCAGCAGTATCTCTTAAAAATGCATGCTCATGGATTTGAACATTTTTTAAATTTGGGAATTTCAGCTCTTTAAACAGTCAGTGGTAGATGTTTGGAATATCTTGTGCTTTGCCTTGCTGTGCTATGCGTAGCCCATTGCTTTCAGAACAGCTACCTTGGGTTATTATGTTCATTGAAGAGATCATGGCTCAGTTGTCCCTGCCCTCTCACTTTCTAATCCTTTTGGCCAAGTTTGTGTAAAGATATGTCTCTATGTAAACCTTCACAATGTTTCTTATTCCCTCTTTCTTTCCCTCTTTTCATCCCTCTCTTCCTCCTTTCTTCTCTTTCTCTTTTACTTATTTATCCCAGTATATGCAGTTCAAGAAATGGGAAAATGCAAATCTCATGAGGTTTAACAAGACCAAGTGCAAGGGATGACACCTGGGTCAGGGCAACCCCCAGTATCAACACAGGCTGGAGGATGAACTGGTCAAGAGCAGCCCAGCCAAAGACTTGGAGGTGCTGGTGGAGGAGAGGCTGGACATGACCCAGCAATGTGCACTCACAGCCTAGAAACTAAACGTGTCCTGGGCTGCAACGAAAGCAGCGTGGCCAGCAGGATGAGGGAGGGGATTCTGCCCCTCTGCTCTGCTCTGGTCAGATCCCACCTGGAACACTGCATCCAGCTGTGGGGTCCTCAATATGCAAAAGGCATGAACCTGTTGGAGCAAGAACAGGGCAGGCCACCAAGTTGATCAGAGGAATGGAGCTTGTCTTCTACAAGGCATGGCTGAGAGAATTGGGTTTGTTTAGAGGAGGAAAAGACTAGGCTCAGGGGGGCATAATTGCAGCCTTCCAGTATCTAAGGTGGGCCTGTAAGAAAGACCGAGAGGGATTTTTTACAAGGATGTGAAGCGACAGAAAAAAGCAGAATGGCTTTAAACTGGAAGAGAGTAGGTTTGGATTAGATATTAGGAAGTAATTCTTTATTATGAGGCCTGGGAACAGGTTGCCCAGAGAAATTGTGGGTGCCCCATCCCTGGAAGTGTTCAAGGCTGAGTTGGATGGGGCTCTGAGCAACCTGGTCTAGTGAAACATGTCTCTGTCTATGGCAGGGGCTTAGAACCATATGATGTTTAAGGTCCCTTCTTACCCAAACCATTCTATGATTCTATGACGATATGGAAAGAGTAATCTAAATCTTATTGGAAATACTCTGGTATTTCTTCATTAGACCTTATTAAAAAAATAAAAAAGGGAGCACAATACATCGAGGATTAAGAATTTCACAAAAATTTAGTCCTGTGCCAAAGGAGAGGACAGAAATAACAGCTTTCATTTTGTTATTATTTAAGGTAATTTTGCCAAGATTCAATTTCTTAAAAACAACACTTGTTTGTGCACACTGGAGACAGGTAGTCCCCTAATATCATAAATATTTATCTATAGATCTGAACACCTCTTTTCTGACCTTGTCTCTTCCCATATGCTTTGCTTTTCTTGATTTAGAAATATTGACCTCTCTGTCTTTCTCTGTTCCAGAAAATTTGTGATGAAGGAAAATAATAGTTTATGTAAGATAACCAAAGTTATTTCTCTACCTAAAGTCAAAATCCCTTTGTTTTTGCTTTTTTTCTTTTTTTTTTTTAAGATGCTTTGACCAGAATCTTATTTGTACTTGATGATGCTAAAGGTGTTCTTTTATTGTAGTCTAAAACTGCACTTCTTATTGCAAAAAGATTGTGCAAGAAATTCCTTTATTTTTTTGGTAAGGGAATAACATCTAATATTTCTAGTCTCCTTGCTTAATTATAGTTGGGAAGTGAATGTTAAAAAACAATTTCAAGACATTCTCAAGCTGTGTTGACATATAACATAGTTGCAAAGGAAAACAAATAATATTCGACATTATTTTACCTATTATCTACAAGTTGAAATATCAATCGTGAAGTCATTTAGCAGGAATTCTTAGATACCATAATAAATCCTTACTTACAGCCATACATTTTACCAAGGATATTTATTTTCACATTACCAAATGTGTAGTACAAATGAGTTGGAACCATGTTGGAAGACGCAATTTCTTTAGCGCCAGATAGCATACTATATTTAATACTCTGTTGTACCCCTTGCTTAAGCAGGTTGGAGAAACCCTCACAAATGTTATCTCAGAAAATACTTTCCTATCTTGCAGTTTGCAAAAGGTCTTTGTAATTTTGCAGGTGATTAGTCTGTGGAGACTGCTTTTTTTGCAAATGTTGTATAGATGTGTTATGGATGTAAGTATTTGGAATCCAGAATTTCCCTTATGTTGCATTACTGTAATTTTGGTGTCCACCAAAATCAAAACCAGTATGTTAACCTCTATCCCCATATGTCAAAGGGCCACCCATTCCCCAAGGGAAGCAAAGACAGGAGCTGAGCAGCACTGACTTTTGGTTTCCAGCAGAGCTTTTTGTCCAAGCTTTATTTAAGGTCCTTTCTAAAAGGGGAGCAGGGGCGTGCCCTTAGCTATACTGTCTCTAAATTGGCCCAAAGCCCAGGCAGCCCAATCTCTGCCCTTAGAGCCCCACTGTTCATCACTTAGCATCAAATGACTGTGTCTGAATTAGAACTTGGCTAAGAGGCTATAAAACAATTGAGCAGGGATAGTTTCAACACAGCCTAATTCACCAAAATATTAAATTCCTTCTGTTCAGATTGATTAAATGTGAGCTGGGCTTTTTTGGGGTTTTTTTAATGGATTTTTTTGTTTTGTGGGTTTATTTGTGGGTGGGGTTTTTTAATTTGGTTTGTTCTGGTGGGGTTTTTTTGTGTATTTGGATTTTTTATTATTGTTTTTTGGTTGTTCATTGCTCTGGTAAACTGATCAATTAATAACTTTTATGTCACGTTGAAGGTCAACACTGGTGATTGCTGACCTTCAAATGGAAATGACTGTAATGGGTTCCTGTATAGTTGAGTGGAAATGCCTTTTACCAAGTCTAATGGCCTAGAACTGATAAGTTTAAATCAATTACTCTACATTCACACTCTTGTGGTTTTATGATTACTAGGTGTAAAGGTATCTGCAGTTCTGAATTGTCTTAGACATTTACAACTCATCACACGACATACCATGATTGAAGAAGGTGCTTTTTCGTGAGAAGTAATATTTCCAGCTAACTAAGTGGAAGTGAATGCTTTTGGCAGTTCTGCATCCCTGGCTCCCATGGTATAAGGCAGATCAATTTACATGAAGAATATTGTTGGTAAAATCTGAAAGGTCATGGTACTCAGACATACATAATAGTCTGCCTTCTGAAAAATCAATCTGTCTGCATTGATTATGTGAAGAAAGCTATTGATGTTTCTGTTTGTTTCAGAAACTGATGGTTGTGCTGAGAGTAAACTTTATTCCCATTGACCTTACTGGTACTCCTTAAGTCTAATAAATAAATTATTTTATTTTATACACAAGAATAATCTTTATGATTTAGAAAATCATAAATTTTCTAATTTATAAATTCAAAATTTCTCCATAAATTCAAAAATTTTAGGAAAATGTGCTATAAAGAGAAAGAAATAAACTCCTAGAGTAAAATAATTCACATTTTTAAATGTGGAAAAAAAAATTTCCACGATTCTCAACAAAACTAGATTTGACTCTACTCTTTTCTGTTTTCACAACACTCCAGAAATAAGTTGTAACTTATAAACTGTTCAGTTTGTTTTCATCAAGATGTAATGAGTACTTAAATAATGTAAAAAAAAAAAAAAAAAGAAAAAAGAGTGGTGTTCACAGTAAAATATGAAGGATAGTGAAGATAATAAAAAGCCTTGAATACTTATGGGTTTTTTGATGAATGTATGCATTCTCTGATATAGGAAGACAGAAATGTTAAAGAAATTATATGCCCTGACAACATTGTGACTACAATTTAGTATTCTGTTACTAACTGACTGGGTAACAAAAAATTAGGAAAGATATTGTCTGAATTTCCTGTCATTTTTTCTCCATATTAGTTCTTATCCAAGAAAAAAATATTTTCTTCCAAGTGCTTATTTTTCTCGAGTATTTCAGGTCATGAAATTTAGCCTCTAATTTATTTATAATGAATTTATTACTAGTGACCCAAATACATGATGACAAGTCACAAGAGGTTTTCAAGGAGACCTTTCCAAGTGTGTGGTGTTTACTAGCTTCTAAATGCAGATAGGTTAATTTCACTGCACATTGGATGCAACTCGCACAAAAATGTTAAATCAAATGCTTCAGGATATGCCTATATTAAATTTCATAAGAACCAGTCAGGATCATGTGCATGAAGCAGAAGTTTTACACTTTGGAATGCTGAAGGTCATATGCCAATCAAAGAGAAGTTGTGAAAACTGGAGTTTATGAGGAGAAATGACTAGAAATAGTTTCAAATTCCTCTTATTCCCTGTTTTTTCTTTGCAAGGAAAACAAGATTTGTCTCTAAATCTTGGACACAATTCCCTAACTTGCATAGAGTCCTTTGGAATAATAAAGTATGTTCTATATCATCTTCTCCAATTTTCTGAACAGGTGTATTTATACCATACATTTGTGTTTTGTCATTATAAAGATGTGTTCACATACTGAGAAAATAAAATAGAAAATAAAATTGACGAAAAAACCACAAAAATTTCTATAATCAAAACAATGTAATATTTGAAAAGGAGTTGTAAAAAATGTTGGTGTTCAATGTTGTAAGCCAAGATACCACTTGTTCTGTATAATCTCTAAATTACTAAATGTTTAAATACAGGACGTGAATATATTTTCCTTATCCTGAAAAGGATATAAAGATTAAACTAATTATGTTAGGGTCACTTGTCATTACTTTTATAAATGGTCATACAAAGCTAGACACAGTAAAAATTTTTACTTTTTTTGATTTTCTTGCTTTGAGCCAAGAAGAAGAAAATGAAATTATGCTTTAAAATCACACGGCCCTAAAAAAAGATTAGTTGGATTGCAAGCATATTCCACTTCCATTGGGCTGTTTTATGAAAATGAGAGTTGTTAGCTGGCATGTTGGAAATGTACATTGTATTTTAAATAAACTTGTTTGGGGTTAGAATTGTTCCTGCCTAGAAGGTAAAAAATAAGTTTTCTGAAGAGTGGTGAGACATAGAGAGTACAAAATTTAGGGATTTTGTTTTAACCTAAACCATTGATATGAATGACAAAACAATTAAAAATACAGCTATATTACATATTGCCAAGTAGCATATATGGAATAATAGAGTCAGAGAATCATAGAATGGTTTACAGTGGAAGGGACCATAAAGACAATTTAGTTCCAACCCCACTGCCATGTGCAGGGAGAATTTCCACTAGACCAGATTGTTTAGAGATCCATCTGTCCTGGCTTTGAGCACTTCCAGGGATGGAACCTGCACAACTTCTCCAGGCAACATGTTTCAGTGCCTCATCACTGCCACAATAAAGAAATTATTCCTAATATCTAATCTAAACCTGCTCTCTTTCAGTTTGAAGCCATTTCTCCTTGTCCTGTCACTACACATCCTTGTAAAAAGTCCCTCTCCATTTTTCTCGTAGGCTCGCTTCAGATACTGGAAGGGCACAATTAGGTCACCCCAAAGCCTTCTCTCTTCCAGTCTGAACAAACCCAATTCTCTCAGCTTTTCCTCATAGGAGTGGTGCTCCATTCCTCTAATCAACTTGGTGGTCTCCTCTGGACTCACTCCAGCATGTGGATGTCTTTTGTGTCCTGAGGACCCCAGAGCTGGATGCAGGGTTTCAGGTGAGGTCTCACCAGAGCAGAGCAGAGGGACAGAATCCCCTTCCTTGCACTGCTGCCCACATTGCTTTGGATGCAGACCAGGGCACATTTGGCTTTCTGGGCTCCAAACACACACTGCTGGCTCATGTCCAGCCTCTCCTCCACCAGCACCCCCAAGTCCTTCTCGTCAGGGCTGCTCTCAATCTGTTCCTCCCCCAGCCTGTGTTGATACTGGGGGTTGAACTTGGTCTTGTTAAATCTCATAAGATTTGCATTGTCCCGCTTTCTGAGTTTGTCCAGGTCCCTCTGGATGGCATCCCGTCCTTCAGGTGGGTTAACTCTACCACTCAGCTTGGTGTCATCTGCCAGTTTGCTGAGGGTGCACTCAATTCCTTCATCTTTGCCATGAATGAAGAAATTAAATTACTCTTGTCCCAATACAGACCAATACAGAAAATATAGTTTGGTTTTATAAATATAAATAATAGAAATGGAAACAAGAATGTTTTTTAGTGGTAGAGAATCATACGAAAATTGTCAACCATGCATTTTATGGCATGTTCCAAAACTCAGGCACATTGATGTGAACTCAACTTTCTTACACCTTCTAGCAGTAAATCAACATATTAGCAGAATCAGAAGTGCTTTATAGATGCTATTTAGGAACACTAAAGTAGATACTATGCAATCACTTGTCTACCTGTTGTGATCTCTTACTTACCTGATATATTTTTCTTTTAACACGATAATGATTATAAATTAATATATTCAGTATCTTAAATTAAATGAGTGGTCTGTGTATAAACCACTGAGCTGTGGATTTGAACTAGTAAAAGCAGGGTGATAGAGTCCAGTTTGGATGTGCATGCGGTATTTCCTATCCACCTTTGAACTGTGGACAAACGACATGAATTTATATTTTTCTTATTTTTAAACAGTGGTGCTGGGCTAAGGAACTTGCACTGGAGTATTTGTTCAGTTTGACTCCAGAGAAAGAGGAGCTGTTTCATAAGATCAGCTAAATTGATATTTAGAAATGCCATCTGTGATATGGTGGCCTTTTCTAATATATCCCAAGGTTAATATAACCTTTCATTCAATATTTTTGTTGTTAAAATTATGTGGTCATATAGTCTGTTTCTTATTTGGAGTCTTTAATATTTAAATTATTTTACAGAAAAAAATCATTGGATTTTTAAGCCTATCTACCTTTTTTGCCTCTCAGCATCATTGATTTCTATTTATATATATGGTAGAAAGCATGTCATTAACATGGTAGGAAATGGTTAAGCAGAATTTGAATGTTCGATTGAACAATTCCCACTGAGAAGGGGAAGAAAAGGCCTTGTTAGATTTGCAAAAAGAAATTTTTTGTGTGAGAAACATTTGGAGAAAGGTGGAAAGCATACATACTAAATCAAAACTTTTATGCTATGGTGCTATCTGTCTATGCAAGGCCCTCACAAGCCAAGAGGAATGCTGCAATTGTTTCATCTTTAAACTTTTTTACTTTTTCTGTGCATTGTGTCCTCTTACCTTCTGCCTCAGCCTGCTGCAAAACCATGCATAACTCCCCTGATGACACCAGCAAATGTTGACAGGAAAATTATGCTGCTTTGGAATAGTCCTCAGGTAAATTGCTCAGGAGGCCTGTCAAAAATGCCTTACAGTTCTCATAGCACACAGAGTTACCTTCTGGGTGATCTGAGGGAAGAACAGTGCTACATACTTTCTTTTCAAGATCAGAAATAGAAATATTACCCTGGCTTTAGATGTGCTCTGAAAATTGCTCATTGTGAATTCTTTCCACCACACTGTACTAACTCAATGACTTTTAGGAACATATCAAAATTATACAGTTTTGGGGTAGTTGTTTTAACCCTTTGTACCAGGTAGTGTTTCCATGTAGTTACTGCAGAGATCTATTGTTCACAAAAAACTCTCTAGTGGATCAGTGAGACAGAAAAGTTTAGCTATAAGGTATGAATATATTAATATATTGTGCTAATATGATGTGCTAATGTGTATTTAGGACAACTGTATGAAATTACTTACACAAGGCAGTAGGATAATCTAGATGGGAATGTTGCTTTTAACTTTTCCATACGTTTTAAACATACAGCAGCTGCATGGAATCAGTAAACTGCATTAGATTCATGTATGTGTTAGATATATATGATGACATATGAAGGAGTGTATTTACAGAAGGACTTTAACTGGCAAAACTAATGGTTTTGTCAGTGTGACAGCACTCATTTCAAGAGGTAGTACATGGCTGCAATAAAAAACAAGCAAACTAAAACCATACTGATGTTTTATGTGAAGGTGTCCATATCTCTTCTCTCACCCACCCACAGAAATTACATTCAAGTGGCATTCAGTGGTCTTGCTCATAGATGTTGGGAGTGGTCTTGTTCAAAATACAAATCTTGGATGGATTACAAATTTCCTAACTGAAAACCTGAGGATCCAGGGCAGGTCCATTATGCAGATCAGCTTCATGAGACTTGGGTAGTGGTGACCTGATTTTGGGAAAAGCAGAAGTGGTGCAGTGCTCTGCATTGTTGGTTTGACTACATACTGCAAATCTGACATGAGAAAAAATCTATTGCCTATCCTGAATGTATGTGCTCACACCATTCGTATGCATCATATTCAATAGATCTGACTTGGAAATTTTGATTTGTTATCCTCATTTGTTGAGGACATCTGCAAGTGTCACTGAACACTAGAGCAGTGTGTCTACCTGAGAAAGATAAATGGTGACAAAACCAGATTTTTGCTATGTAGCTTTCCTTCTCTGAATGCCCTGCCCTCTCTTCTTCTTCCTCCAGCTTTATATGCTGAGCATGACATGCAATGGGATATCTCTTTGGCCAGTTGGGTTCAGCTGTCCCAGCTGTGTCCCCTTGTCGCCCTGGTTTTACAGGGCCTCATAAGTTGTAACACTGTAACTGTAGTTTCCCATGCTTGTTCTGTAAACATGGTCCTTGTTTTTCTTAACCGGCCGGGATTGTTTTGCACTTGTGGAATTGTTTTTCATTCCTTTCCCTGGGGTGGAGAAAGATAATTGACCATGTCTTTGTCCTGTAAACCTTCAGGGGTGTTGACCCTTTCCACCAATCCTTTATTGTCTTTAGAAACATATAAAAATAAGTAAATAAAGAAGGGCAGGGCTTTTAGTCGGTCCTGCCTGGAGATTCCACTGCTTCTCTGAGACCCGCGTGTTTCTTCTGTTGCCAGCTGTGCAACATCCCCTCATAGCCCCTTGCCCACTCCCAGTCCTGTCACTGTCAGAGCACCATGAGAAACAGAAAAGGCTGGGATGTTGTGCAGACACTTCTCAGCAATATCTGAAACAGCTAATGTTACAACACTCTTTTGTTCAGTAATTCAAAATACAGCATCGTAGCAGCTCCTTTGGAGAAAATTGACTTTGTCACAACAAAATAAGTACAATTATGAAAGATTCCTTCAGGTTACACTGATCTCTTTTTTAAGGATGATTTAATGCAGTATTAGTTTGCTTAAAATGTGATATCATTTGTCTGTCTAAAGCATCTCTTTCAATAATTTGTTTTACTTCTTCATGTTGATAGAATGTAGGCAAAAAACAGAAAGAATGGATGAAATTAAACTATGTGAACGGCATATACTTATTTGATTATGTTTATGGAAAACTATCATTGTGCATTCCTAATTGGACATTTGCTTCTAATAGTTTTGTCAGATATAGATTCACAGCCTTTAGAACAACGCCTTTTAGCTATATTCTGGAGGTGGACCAGGATTCCTGTACTCATCTTTATTAAAAAATAAATGTTCCATGTGCTCTTTTTTTGTACATAACATATGGTGACAATAACAAAGTAATAATACCTATGGGTAAAAGTACCATCTCTCTGTGTAGCTAAGGATGGCTGCATACTAGTGTGAGATTCTGTTACTATCATTCCATTACAAGATGTTACAGAGGCAAAAAATATATTTTATTTGTCTGTATCTACGGTATTTGTGGTAATATCATGATCACATTGTAGTAACATTCGAAATTTTGTGGTTTGAACAGGATTGCATTAGAAAATGGCTGGTATAATAATTATAGTTGAACCAATCTTAGTTAGGCCAAGGTAAAGTAAACAGAGATCAGTAAATTCATATTTTACTATTTAAATAGCAAAATGCATATTTATTTGACAAAGTTATTTTAATCTGTTTGAAGAATAATTCTATCATGGGGCTCCTGATTTACCCAAGAATGCTTTTCCACCGCATCAAAAATTCCGTACTCCTAATGAATAATTATATGGAACATCTCCATTGACACTTCAGTTTAAATAAATTTTATGTTCAGGATATAGCACAATAAGAGTTGAAAATACTGATTAATGAGCCTGATACTGGGGGTGGGAGGAGGGCAGGAGAGATGAAATTTTGCTTTAATATCAGTAAAAATTACAGATTTTTGTTTGCTGTCTAAAGTTTGTGTTTTGAAAGTCTAACAAACTTGAGAGTGGTAAAGACAGAATTTACAAAAAAGTTAAAATGAACTTCTTGGTTAGCTCTTAATTGGCTTCCCTTCCTATTTAGCAATTCATCTGTCATACAATTTGACTTTTTAAAATTGTCATTGTCTCTAATTACTTGACCATATTTGAAGATTCACTTTTGCGGCATAATTCCTTCTTTGTTTGCCGTAGTTCTGTCCCAGTTGCAATGTCAGCATTTCCTTACAGGCACTTACGTCTAAAAGTAAGGTTATTTCTTCCATTGTCAGGATTAAGAAGAAAAAAAGAAAACCAATGCCAGTAATTGTCCTTTTGTGGTATTTTAGATTGTTCTTTAAAATCTTTTTATTCTTTGCCTGTCTACCATCAACATAAACAGATTCTATGAAATACCAGTAGAGTTCAGCTCTGTTATTTCAGTTGCTACTTCATTATGTATCAAAAATATTCAGAAAACTTTATGGGATTTTTTTTTTCTTAACAACTGAGTTTTGAAAAGGCATTTAATCCCATCTCTTCCCATTTTTTGAGGGACATGCAGTTGTCATGCAATGCACTTTTTCAGTATGTGTGCAAAATTCTATTTAAATTCTCAAAATCAGAAGACTGGAATAAAGCAGAAAACATCTGTTGAGGTCTGCAGTATCTGCCAGTTTGCCAAATTATTAGCTTAATAACAAAGTATCCATCAAAAGTAAAGAAAGAAAGAGTGTTGGAGATTTTTTTGTTTGTGCACCATAAATGGATATTTATGTTAAAACCAGTGAGGACATTAATTTTCAAACTTCATTAACTTCTTGATCCACAGCAATAAATGCTTAATATGAATTTTTCTGGGTTCTCTGATTTTCCTTTTCTTCTTAGAGGGATTAGAAGCAAAATAGAAAAGTCTCTTCATAATGCTGATCCTTTTTGACTTTTGTTTTACTAAAATATGAATAGACATTAGAGAGGAAATCATAAATTAAATGCTGTTTAATCATACTCTTCACTGAAAATTAACTCACTCTATCTAAGATTTGGACTTCACCACTGTGAGTAAACCCACAGTTTGTTGGCATTGTTTTAAGCATAGAAAAGTTTAAAGTTGTTCCTGGTTTATTGCTATTTCTTTTTGAGTGATTGATGAATGTTGTGGAGTGGTAGCAGTATCAGACTCATACAAAGAAAGAAAACAAAAAATAAAGGAGTTCATAATGAGGATATCTTGAAAATAGGAGGAGCATATGAAGTTGGTACAAATTCAGGAAGGACCTCCACACTTTGAATTATGTTATAGTACCAATGGAAATTAAGTTTAGTCTAATTAAAGTCTAATTGTGTGATCCAAATAGGCAGTTACTATCTTGGTTACAACGACAGTGATATTTACACTGAAATACCTGGGTAATAAAGAAAAGCTTCAGTAGAAACACAGTCAAATTTGTGGTACATAAATTTCTCAAGTTTTCCACTTCCCTGGTGTTTTGTTCATCTTTCTGGTGTCAGCCTAGTATTTTAGGTCAGTACACTTCCTCAAGAGGGATGGAGTAAGGGAGAGGATTGCAGGAAGTTTTCTGTACTGATTTTTTTTAACAAAGAATTTTGATTGATGGTGACCATTTATTTCTTCTCAGATTTGAGTCTGTCATGGAATTTATTTTAATGTTTTCAAACACCATGCCATTGTTTGACTTCTGTTTGTTGGTTGCTACTTAAACTGCATTTTATCCTTTGTGAAGGCAGTTTGCAATTATTAGTTTAGATTCTGTGATAGCCTCCTCCAGCCTCAGTGCAACATATAGGGAAAATGTTTGCTACTTATCAGCTTTATAGATTTGTCAGACTTTTGCCATAAATCATATTCAAACTGCTAAATTCAATTTTGGTCAAGACAAGACATGAGATGTTGTGCTGTCAAGTCAGTAGAAACTCTCTGGCCTTTCATGGGTTAGGTCAAATCACTCCATGGGCTGGCATCACCACCACACTCTCCATATAAACTCCAAAATATATTCCATGTAGACACCCTTTACTGTGTGGATTTTTTAATTTGGGGTTTGATCTTTCGTTTGGCTTAGAGTTTTTAGTGTGGTTTTCGAGGGGGTTCTGCTTTTAAGGCTGACAAGTGAAATTTGTTGGAAAGCTACATATTGATCCTCTGGCAGGTAGCTATAGCAAAGATACACTATAATTTTTATTGTATTTATCTGAATGTTCTAAATCCAGTTCCATCAGGTATCAGATTTGCTGTCAATATATTAAAAGTATTTAGGAGAAAAAGTCTAATAAAAATTTAATCTTTGAACAATTGAAAGTGAAATATAACTCAATATAGAATACCAGAAGGAACCCTATGACATTATCCATGCTCTTGTTCTTTAGAATATGGAAGGTTTGATGTTCTACAGCCTTACTCAATGGCCATTTTTCTTTTTTTAACTTTTCATTCAAGGAGAGTAATAGAAAGTGGTATCTCCAGAGATATATTATGAAACGAAGCAGCTTCAGTGGAACAGCTTGCTTTTCTCACATTTTACTTTTCCAGCTCCTACTTAATAACAAAACAAACAAAAAAATTATCTCTCCCTTTGGTCTAAAATGCTTTCTTTTAGAGTGTGATAACATTTAGTTGTTTTTATGTACCTTGTCCTACACTCCTGTTTCTCAAAATTCTTCTGCCTGAGGAACATGGGGTCTTAAACAAAAAACTTTTGCTGCAGTGCTGTAAATCACTGTAATTGAATGGCCTGAGGTCCATGGATTCTTTTGAAGGTAGCTTGTTTAAACCCATACTTAGCTATTTATACTACATCCCAGCAGAGTTTGATCACACAGTGACCTATAAAAGCTGTGAAGTGGTTCAGCTGATACCCATAAGAGAAAGTAATTGACTTGGGAGTGCAAGCAAAGGTTCATCTGGCTGCAAATAACTCATTTTCTATGATATTGCAAAGATACTGTTTGTAAAGGAATTTGCTGAGACTGAGGTAGGAGAAAAAAAGTCAAAAGGACAAGTTTGTCTTGAAAGTTGAATAGTGCTCATTGATAAATGTGGAAAAAAACCAAAAAAATTTAGGAAGGAGCCTTGCCTACTAATTTTAACTCTTCTTACAGATTTTAATGGATTTAAACCTTTGAGCAATATTTACTGTTTTTAAGAGATAAATTGAGAAAAAATAAGAAAAGAAGGATGTATTTCCAGTGTATATGCACTATTCGGTGTAAAATTTGTCTTTGAATTGCCTTTTCACATTTTTTGTAGGGAACAGTTGTAGAAATTGCAATTTCTTTTCCCAGTTTCTCTTCCCAATTCATTAAAATTCAAGAATTTTTTTGATTCAATAAACTGACAGTTATTTATGTCCTCTGAGCAGGGAGCATAATAAATCTTTTACACTGAAAATCTTGGTGCTTGATGCATCAAACTGCTGTGGGTAGAAAAACTAAGGCGATGCTGTGACTTAGGTCATATATGATAGATTCTGCCTGTTCAGATTTGGAGGTGTGGATCACTGTACCCCAAAAATGTCTGTACTGCAGTCTTAAAAGCTACATTTGCTGTTGAATCTTATTTTCTATTTCTGCGTATTGGAGGATGGTATATGAAATTTTGCTGTTTCTTCCTCTGACAATTGTTGCCAACAGACCTGAAGAAGTTAAATGAAACATAAAATGAAACATAATTGTAGTTTCTATAACGTCTAAAAGGAAGAGGGGCTCATAATTTTACAATATTTGCATCAGTAAATGTGGTAGAAGTGTAATGCTATTGTCAAGGTATACTTTGTGCTTGCTAAGCAGAATTTCTTATTTGGCATTTTAAATCTGTGGAGAACTGCCCTTGTTTACTAAAAGTCACATGTAAAGCCAGGAATGTCTTATCTTGAAATCAATCCCCATGTGGATGTACTTGCTAAAAATAAAAGTAATACAGGCAACTGCCTTTTGACCCAGATTAAAGGTATGTGGATCTGCTCAGAGATTTTATTTTATGCAAAGGGTGGTAACATCCATTTCTTACACTCCTTTGTGGATAGACAATCATGCTGAGTAATTTTCCTGCTTACTGATTTTTGTTGGTCTTTTTGACATATCTGTTAAGGATGTTGAAAACACCTCTGGGAATTAGGAAAAGTAATTATTAGAATTAATTAATAATACCTTAAAGAAAATTTTCAGTGCCTTAAGAGCAGTAAATTATTTGATGGTATGAGACTTTTCTTTACTGCATTTACCAAACTGACAGTCTATAAGGATGGAAGGTTTGGAGGCATGCTGTATTTTATGCCTTTTATACCTGCCCTGGAGAATTTTCAGTCTTTGTGAGAGGAGTGCACATAAGTTATGTCAATAAATAGACTATTTGCAGTGCTTTTATTTTTTTATTACAGTACTCTAAAACTTCACTATTGTTTTTTTTGCTCCTGACCAAGTATGAAAACAATGTTAATCCTCAACAGGGGGCATTAGAAGGTCACAACAATATTTGCGCTCTGTGTCTGCACGGCATAAATGTGACAGAGTATATTGGGTATAATTTTGAAAGACATAACCATATTGCAGAGATGTTTCCAAACTCTTGAAACTATGAGAAGTTAAAGAGGAGAACTTCTAGATGAGCTCTATAATGATACACTTCCTTTGCCTCCCCTACGTAAGGATCTTATTGTGGGAATTGCTCTTTTAAGCTTCTGCCTTTTGAACATCATTCCTTGTCAATTGTTAACGAGGTGGTCATTTAGGAAAAAAGTGCTGGATTAAGCCTGAACAACATGTAAATCCTCATTGTGCATGTTTCTGTGAAAGTTCATGAATGTCCTGAAGGATCAATGCAGACTGTTTGCTCTATTTCCAGCACAGCATTCATTCAGCACAACTTTGTGTTTCATGTTACCTCAAATTCTGGTGATTGGATATTTGTATCTCATAAAATTGACTACAAAGTCAAAAATTTCAATCTTTCCAAATTTGTATATGAATGCAATATGCCTGAGAGAAACATGTAGAAGATAAAATATTTGGTTAATTGTTACTCAGTAGTTGATCTTAATTAGCAATTATTAATAGCCAACATTAATCTATTAGATGAGTGGTGCTAAATAATTTAAACAGGGTATTTCCTGTATCTACCATAACTTGACAGTATAATATGTGAATAAAGATTTAAAACCATATCCATACAACTAAAGCTTAACTTTGAGATTATGCTTAGTTCACTGTGCTTTAGGGGTGTTATTTTTGATTTATATTTACACAATCTGTCAACTGTGGCTGAGAAATCATTCAATGGTAAAAAATTACAAAGAAGAGATGACTATGAGTGAAATATAAAAAAAAGTGAAAGAAAGATTTTTTGGCTTGCTTTAGTGTTGATATATTGTACTGTCAGTAACTGTAATAATCATCAGGTCTCTGCAAGGTAGTGATTTTTTTAGGCATTAAGCTTCTGGTTGTGGAGATAATTTTAGGTACTGCTACAATCACTTTAATGATGGGGAAATTTTTAAATCTCTGTGATTATTTTGTGAGTGCTGCTGTAAAAACTCAAAGAAAAATAGGATAAAAGACCAGAGATTTTTTGTGTAACTTCCATATGTATATATATATTTATGTTCTACCAAAGTAAAAAGGAAATAATATTCACTTTAAAAAGTTTAATCATGCTGGGTTATATTCAGTAAAGCTTAAATTTAGCTTACTGTATTTCAATAGAGGAAACTTAGAGTGTCTAGATCTTCACTGACTTTTTTCCTTAAGACAAAGTCTTCCTGAATAGTATTATAACATGCATTACCAGGAAATCTCCCACTATCCAAACAGTATAGGTTCTGAAATTACTATATTTTGGTTTTGCTTAGCTAGCATCCACTGATGGTTCTCCTAGGCAGAGAGGCAATTTTGAATATCTTGATTCTTGAAGTAATCTTATTTGCAAAGATGTCTCCTTATTTTCATCATTTAGATTTGAAAACAATATTTACATCAAGTGAGTTATAAAAATAATTGAAGTATTGATAAAGCTGCAAATCTTTAGGTTTTAAATTGTGAGAAATACACGGTTCATTTGGTTTCTGCATATTGATCATGCTGAGAATATAAAAACCTTGATAAAATGGCAAAGATTGCAATTTAAACAAAAGGAAATGAAGCTGAAAAATTAAGCAAGTCTTTGAATTAACATCAGCAAATGAAGTCTTAAAATTTTTCCATATTCTGAGTGTTTGTTTTTTTTTCATTTAAACTGTGAAACACCAAAGTTGGAAATTAATCTAATCTATTGTGACTATTAAGAGTATATTGTTCATATTTAAGAATATTCCAGACCAAAGTACAGCTGCTAAAATCAAAGAAAATGGAGAGTCTATCAATTTAAATATAACAATAATTTAAAAAGAAATGTAGAAAGAGTACTGACAGCATCTTCCTGTGTTATTTAGCTTGGATACAGTTCAGAGAGTGCAGAAATTTTCAGGTAACTTTCAGAGCAGTCCTACAACAAACTGTTGATTAGAAAAGTGAAAGATAGAATTTTTAGAGTTGTGGGGACTTGAAGTACTGCCCTACTAACAGGTGCCTCAGGCAGTTTGGTCACAACTAGGTTTTTGACTATTGACAAATAGCAGCAGGGCTACTTCTGATTAGCTACCAGTGGCCATCCTGCAAGAAGATAAATGGTTCCATGCTGCTCTACCACCGCTATTTCCATGATTACCGTAGAAACAATTAAATATGAGATGCTGCTGACAAAACTGCAAACTGCAGCAGCTATCATTAACTTCAGAAGGGCTGAGCTTTGTGCTTGATCAACCTCAAACTTAGCAGTTTGAGGTTGTATTTCCTTGTATTTGGTGATCTGTCCTTTTTCAATGGGAGAAGCAAGGGCTAAAAAATGGCTTGAAGCGTGGATTGTTGGATATTCAGGCTCTGGCTATTGGTTTATGGCTTGCATTTTTCTGCTGGTGCATTTATGTTTGCACATGGTCAAGTTTACTTGGCAGAAGCTCAATGGAATATAATGGTATAATACTTTTTATGTGAGAAGAAATGAAAATGAGATTTCATCAAGGTTCTCATGATTGATGAGATTTGTAAAATAGGAGGGAGTCCAATTTCTAAACGGTGTTTCAGGCAAAAAGATCACTGAGTTTCTCAGTCACTCCTGACTGCTAATCAATTTGTTGAGTGATGATTAAAATGTTTTGCTTTGACCTAAAATGACTTAGCAGTTTGAGTCCTAGCTAAATGGTGTTTTTTGATAAGGAACTGCATTCTTATCCTGTATATAAGTTACAGTTCTGTGTTTTAAAATGAAAAATTATGAGTAGCTCTATTAGGGTTTTATAATTCCCTCCATTTTTTACTTATTCAAACCAGGAATTTGTCATCTTCACAATACTTCAATAACTTTTTGTTCATGAAAAGAGGATGAAATGTGTTAGAGATAAAGAAGATATTAGTGTTCTCAGAATGTTTTTTTCAAGATCTTCCTCCTTGACACTTTGCAATGTTCATTTTCTGTTTTTTAAAAGGTTGTTGAGACAATGGTGCCAAAAATACATTTGCAAATGTAGGTGACATCATGTTTCGTTCCAGATAGTAAACCCATCTTTCTTAGATAAGTAAAAAAAAATTAAAAATCCCTAAATTTTGATACAAAATATTTTGGTTTTTTTTTTTTCTGGAAGAAAGATTTCATGCAAGAATGTCAGCACATTTCTGGTTTTTTGGCTGCATTTCTGAAGTTCTATTAAAAAAAATTTATTGTTGTGTATTGATTGTATTACTGTGTTAGCAATGAAGAACTTCAACTTCCAGAAAAAAAAGAAAATTCTAATAGACTGTATCCCATTTACAGGTAGACCAGATTTCATTGCAAGCTCTTCTGATGCATAAAGGTGATGCTTGGGTACAATCCAGATAAAATTTTGTAGAACAGAGCCATCATTCCTAATAGCCTTGGTAATCCTTTTGCAAGATTTGTCTACCAGTCAGATAAGAACATAAAAAAGTTTAATTTGTTTGGTCTGGGAAAAAAAAATGCTGGTACATCAAAATGCCAAAGTAACTGATAGCATCAAAGTAAGTAAGCCTTTTCCTCATAGTAACATATGAAACTCCTGAATCCATCATTTTCCAAAGTAGATTTACGATATAAAAGCTTTGTGCAGAAGTCAGGTATGATTCAAACACACAATTCTGGCCAAAATCCCAGATTAGATACTGTGCATTAAATCTGTTGCTAGCCTAAAAGCCAGACTTCTTGTTAGTGTCTGTATAATTTGTGAAGTGATTCAAATCCAAAGAGATCTTAAAACTCTAAAGCAGGTTTATTTAGGCAAAAGCTAAATTTACATTAATTTTTCTTTTATCCTAGCTTAAACAAACTAGGATATATGCTAATTAGAGAATTAATATATGCTATTTTGGAGAGTTGCAATGTCTTTGGAGAGCTCTAAACAAACTTCTGTAATTTTTTATTAGTTTGTATTTCACTACTAAATTGCAGAGAATACAATTGTAAATGTGTAGAATTATTTTTGAGTTGATTTTTCTTCTCTATTGATCATATTTAAGAGACTAAATACTCTAGATCAGGGCATATAGAAATCTATGAGTGTTGCTTTTGTAAGTTAAGAGGAAAAAGTCATATTCCATATGTAGGGTTGTTTAGATTCACTCTTTCTGAATTTAACTGAATTCTTTAAGCACCATAAGAAAATACAGAAAATCAAATGTAGAAAGCAATATTGTGTCTTTAAATGCATGGGGACATCTATTAGAGCATATACACAGACTTTCTTGAAAAGTGCAAAGGTGGGGGGAAAGCTGAATTAGCTTATCCACCGCCTAGTAGCAGAGTCAAGCTGTTCTTTAGAATGCTTTGTTTTGCCTCCAGGCACAAGTAGTGCCAGTGCTCCCTCCCCACATTTACTCTGGGCAGCAGAGCTTTTTTGGAAACCACTCTAAGCAATGTTAAGCAGGAAGCTGGAAATGCAGAGCAAGCAGACTGTTTGCTTGTGGGGAAAAGACAATCTGTCTATGCTCAGAGGAGTAACATCTCACTTTAGCAAGATTTATTGCAGCTTCAAGCTGAAACAAGTTTCTTGATATATATAAAAAAAGAAGATGTGGTTGTCTTGATCAAAGCACTGGCCTAAAGATTAATTGATCTGTGCTGTGTGTTCAGTTTTGTACAGACTTGAAGAAGATGGCTAGTAGTTCCCTGCTTCAAATTTCTCATCAATCAAAACAGATGATACTTTCCTACTTTTTAGCTTGCTATGAGCAAAAATAATTCCTTATAAGGGCTCCAGTATTGTCAGTCCATCATTCTGGAGAGAAACTTAAAATAATAATAGTCATTAAAATACTAATACATTTACATACTTTCACACCAATATTTCTTCATTGTGTTGTGAATTGTGGTTGTACACTGGTTTGTTTGGATTTAGAGCAATTCACCTGTGTCACATAATTGGCTATGAGTATCTTTGCCTTTCATCTCTATGTGCATAGACAGAAATTAAGTTTTCAGCTTGATTTTAGCTATAGATCATTCATATATGTAATCACATGAAAGCTGGTGCCTTTTTGAAACTTCAAGTTATTAAAAAAATCAGAAAAATGTATATATACCTAGTTGACAACAGATAAATAATAAACATTATGAATATTTCTGTATTATATAATCATATGAGACACATAAAAGTTCTCAATATTCACTACATGATAAGGCATATCTCCTTCTGTGTAGTACCAAATATTTATAATGTTTCAATTTTCCATGCTAACCTTTTTGCAGAGAAGTGCTGTAGCTTGAATATCTTGAGAAAAAAACCAGGTGATCTACCAGCAGAGAAGAATTTCTTTAATGATTAAGCCCTTTAATTATGTTCTCGTTCTGCTATATGCTCAAGATTGTAAAATTGCTGGAGAGAAGAGTAAGTAATTGAATAGCAATTTAAGTGTGAATTTATTAAATCAATTAGATTTACAAAAGTAATTTGAGACACAGTGCTGCTATGTTGGGCACACCAAGTATATAAAAATTTAAAATAGATGCTTGTAAGTGCAGCATAGTTTCTAATGGGAAATTGTCTTGGTTATAATAGTAAAAATGATTGATTCTGTGTGTCTTGTGAAGCTTTTTCTGTAAGTTATTCTTATCCTAATAGCACCTCAGAGGTAGGCCATTTCATTTCAGATTGCTAGGGAATCTCTAGGCATAATAAAAGATTTAATAAACTGATGAAAATTTATAACAGTGATGGAAATATTTCTGTGCTTTTATTTTCCTCTAAAACAAACACATCTTCTGTATTAACTATTTTGATAAAGCTATTAATTCCTCAACATTTGGAACTGCCATGAACATTATGTTAAACTTTTATGTGTAATGTACTATGTAATACTTTATGTGGTACTTTAGAAAACTAAAGGAAAATTAATTTGTGCAATTTGATGGGTGTGTGTGCTGTAACTAGCCAAACATAAGGACAGAAAATGGTTACAAAGGCTTTTCTGATCAATTGCTACATTAGCCTTCCTAAAGACCTGGCATCATACCATGGTGTTCCGTGCGGAGTATTGGAGTGTGAGAGAAGTTACCGTATATCACAAACAATGAAGAATCTAACATGAGCTGTGTGACTGCTACTCATTTCTTACCTTTCCTGCCTTCCACATAGTGGGAAAGGATATGCCTGTTCAAGCTTTCCTTAGTGTGATAAAATAAGACTTAATATATGCAATATTTATTGTCTCCAATGGAAGCAAGGTCTCATTGTCCCTCCAGTTTAGTGACCATCTCCTTCCGCTTCTGCCGCCCATAAAATATCTGTGATCCTTCAGATCATCACATTTCCTATCCCCTGAGACTCTGTTTCCCTGCTTGCTATTCAGAGATACACTGTGCTGTGAAATACAGCTTTATTCTTAGCGTGTTTTTTTCTTTGCTTTCAAATAACCTTTGATATCTGATAATTAGAAGTATTAGTTAGAAATTAGTTTTATGTTCTTTTTTCTTCCCCTTACTTTACCTCCACCAAGTTACTTGGATATTCAAGATTTTCTCCCTCTCCTCTTACCAACCAACATTTTAGTTTCCAGATTCTGTATATTAATTTTTTACTAGTCTCCTCAGTCCTCCTCATTCAGGAAATTTTCAGTCTGAACAGGAAAATTTCATGCTTGATGAACATTTATTATTATAAGAATTTTTTCCTGATTAGTCCACTGTACAAAGTCTATGTTGAGGCTACACGTTAGTATCAACATCAAAAGGGGGTAGGAGAGTGAATTAAAAAATATTATTTGCTAAAGACTATATACATATTCCCACGACATTGAGTGAAATATTATAAAGATCAAAGGAGTAAATTAAACTGTTCAAGATTAAATAGATAGATTGATCATTTATTTAACTCAAAGTGAGACTTTAAAAACATTTATTTTAAAAGTATGAAAGTAAGTAGTTGAAATATTATTATCAACAGTTAATTTTGTCCACAGAGGGTGGTCTCAGGATACTAATATAGGAAAATCCATTTACTATCTGTTTTTAAGGCAATAACAGAGAAGTGTTTGTAGACTACCACTATATTATCTTGGGTACTTTCCGTATGGCCTCTTTGGGTATTAGGCAATCATTTATGGAAGTAAAGTAATAAACCCCTAGTCTTAAAATATTACAGCTCAATGAACATTGAAATATTCTAAAAGTCAGATCCCTATTTTGTAAGATATGAAATGTTAGAGAAGCTAATGAAAAAAAGTAAGCTTGAACTGCTTGGCTTTATTAAATTCTCTCTATATATTGGATTTATAACCACAAAGAACAGTGAAATGTGGAGAATGAAAAACTTGGAATTAAAAACTTCTTCATGTCTAATTGGTAGCTGGAACAGTCAATAGGAAAGCTGATTGGCCGTTTCCTCTCGAACAGATAACAGAATCTCAGAATGGGTAAGGTTGGAAGGGAGCACAGCTGGGTCGTCTGGTCAAATTTTCCTTCTCAGAGTCATCCTAGACCACATGGCACAGAATTGGATCCAGATGTGTCTCGAGTATCTCCAATGAGGGAGACTCCACAACCTCTCTGGGCAATTTGTTCCAGTGCTCGACCAATGGTAAAGTTATTCCTCTCGTTTAGGTGGAACTTCCTGTTCCTTAGATATTTATGTTCATTAGGCATATATGCAGTCAGTGGTTGGCTGGGTAATACTTTCCATACTTGGGAAACATTAGCAGCAGTGACACTTAGGAAATTCAGCAATACCTAACTCTTTGCCAGCTTGGGGCATCAATAGGCAGAGATATGTGTCTGATATCCACAATCCCTACTCTCTGCTATCACATTACCTGTGAGAGTAAAATGAGTTCTATTCCAAATCCCACAGGACCTTCTAGGCCTGACCTCACTATCTTAAGCTAGCAATGAGTTGCCTCATCTTTCCCTATCCAACTCCTTTCACCACCTTATGTGCTTTCACATGCTACACCTAACCCAGCTCCTGCCCCTCCATAATTATTGGATAGAGCCATTGCCCAGCAAACTGGGCAGGGTGTTACCTGCTAAAGCATATGAGCCCTTCAGATCAGCCACAAAGTCCTGATGTCTTAAGTAGACATTGCTGCAGACTCTTTCTCTAAGGAGTCTTGTATAAAGATTCAGAAGTTGCAGAAGAAATAGGAATTCTAAGGCTAGTAGATACTGGATGTGAACGAAAATTCTTGTGAGGTCAGATTGTATCCTCTATACACAAAATATTTAACAGCAGGCTTTTAAATTAACATCACCCTGATGGCATGCTTGAAGCCAGGGAAGGTATGGTGTGATAATATTGATGCGATAAAAATCCTGTCACTCTTGAGGCTGGTCTAGTAGGGAATTCCAGAAATAAGGTTGAGATATTGCACATTTCTCCTGGGAGTGACAAATAAGAAAACACCTCCTTTCAATAGACCTCAACAATCATGGCTAAAATCTTGCTGAGAGCAGTGCTGAGCCACACCAGATGTGGTAAACATCACAGGGATCCTGGGAAAAATGTGTGAAAATCACAATAATGCACTATGAAAATGTGCCAGCAGAACCATTTCCAAAAGTGGACTACCTTTTTAGTTTTCCTCTTACCAGACTTCTTGGGGTCTTCCAAATAGTTATGGAGTATGGCAAAAGAAAAAGCATTGCACTTATGGTCAGATGTCACTTAAAGAAAAGCTCTTAATGAATATTCTGACCATTGCAAAGGCCAGACAGACTGAGACTGGATCTCAACTGTAATGGTGGATGCTATACAGGGTTAGGAAGTGTACCCATGTTCTTCAGTGAAGCTCTGTTATCTCAATATCCCAGTGCTCTTATCTGTAGTGCAAGTGGCCTGAGAGAAATTAGCACTTTTGCCTCAATACCTTAAGTTCACGAACTAGCATAAAAGTTCAAATCCTCACCAGCTTCATTGACAATTGTATTTTGGAGTCAAATGTCCATCTTCAAATTCTGTCATACAGAACATGGGAAAGTCAGAAGTAGTAGAAACCTTTTCAAATATTATGTCTAAATACACCAAAGCTGAGCTATTGATCCTGATTTTGGACAGGTTTTAATGATTGATTTCAATTTCAAGAGAATGTATCTGTGTACAGATTTGCATTTACAAAGAATTGCAGAGTTCAAAATGAAATCACCGTATTCTGGAGTGTGAATACTGCAATACGGACTGTGCTGGTTTACTCCCACATAGCTTCTGCTCTTGCTCACTGTGGGGACAGACATACATACACACAAACAAATTTTTTGCCTTCATGCATTCCCAGACACAGTTCTTTGTGTCCCCGAGTTGCGACATGAAGAGTTTTGATAGAGAGAAGTGCAAATAGTAGTCAAATTTTGTTGCTGTTGTCCTGTTGGTTTTGTTGTTTTCAATTTTTTTTTTTCCGTGCAAATGTTTGTTTCCTCTAAGGTTTTTAATTTTTTACATATTGACACTGAGCATTTCATGACTTATCTATTGTCAGATTCCTTTTGTGTTGGCTCCTCTGGTAGGTAAAAAGGATAAAATTCATAGTATTTTTCACTGTTTTACCGCTTTATGTAAAAAGACAACTTGCTTTGACGGAAGGTTTTTAGAAATGTTAAGAGATAACAGATCTAAGGCTATCATGATGGTTCATTATAACAATCTAGACTGATATAATTGAATCCTATACCTGTGAAATAAAAGAATGCAGTAAAAGACTGTTTCTCCAGTTACTTGGCGTGCCTGGACCATGCAGTGTAGTTGGAATTGCATGAAACTTTGGCAAAACTTGTGGCATTGAGCAGATCAAAAGCTGTTCTTGCTGTAATTTCTAGATTGAAAGTTAAATACATATTAAGAAATCATTTGTCTTTCCTCCTTCAGCTATGACTTTTAAGATTAGGTTGCCAGGTATTTGTAGGACTGAAAAACTGTGGATAAAGAGTGTCACTGCACGCCAATATTAAACTTTGCCCATTTCTTCACTTACCAACTTGACTTACAAAGGAGAGATCACTATCAGAAAAACACACTTTTATTCACCCCAAAGGTAAAAACAGTTCCAGATAATAAGGAAGTTCTTCTTTGTCTCTGGTACACATTTTTCTGCTTTTCTGAGAATCAGTGATCTTCTTGGATTAATATTTAGCTGATTTCTGGGGACTCTTTAAGGTCTCAAGGCATTCAAAGTCACTATGTAACAGTTTCTGGGTCCCTATGTAAATAAAGACAGCCATCCTCATCTAGACAATATTCTCGCATCGATTGCTATGGAATGATAAACAGAATCCTACAAACTGCTTCAGACATATCAATGCATGTGTTTGTAGCAGCTGAAGAAATTTGCAGCAGGTAAAATATAGACATGTAAATTAAATTAAACCATTTTAAAATATCATATTTCAGCACTCAGAATTCACAGACCGAAACTTTGTTTATTAGCTTTTTGCTTAATTGATTTTTAATCTTTGCTTTTACTTGATCATAGCTTTTTACAGACCCTGTTATCTCTAAAGTGCTCTGGTTCTATCAGAGAATCAGATGTAAGTATTTACAAGTATTTGGAGGAAATCTCAAATTTGAGTGTCATAGATTCAGTAACCTATTTCAAGATTCTTATATTATTCCAGGCCACTTCTCCTGACAATATTGTCTATATATATTTATCTGTGTGAGGGAAGGGAGCGTTTAAGCATTGTAAATACTAAATTGCAGTAGAATTCTAACTTATGTGTGTAGATAATAAATATTACTGATAGAGGGTCAATATTTTTATGTATTTTTATTTTACACTCTCTAAAAGAGGGTGAATATTTTTACACTTTAGCTCAAAAAGGGCGTGGGTTGTGTAACCTTGGTCTTCTGGATGTGAGCTAGTAACAGCAATTAGCTGAAAAATAGACTGTATTTAAAAAAGCCATTTACTATGTAATAACTATTTACTATAATGGTACTATTTCTCAGTTACTTTTAATTGAATAGAAATATCCATTTTGTCTTTCTTTCAATCTCCAACTTTCCTGCCAGCGTGAATGCAGCTCAGACTTCAAATGTAACTTTGGATACAAATAATGAAACTCATTTAACTTAATTTAGCAGAATGGGCTTTTTTAAGATACAGTTCATTTCATCCTAAAGTGGATGTCTCTCTGAAAATTTCTGTTATCTAACAAGTCACATATGCAACGTCAATATAGTGGATGAGGTATGAGTGTTCAAGGTCTAGAAATTATTAGTTCATTGCACTTAGAATCTTAAAAAAAATTTTATTCAGTTCAGTCATTACAAATGTCATTCTGACGTATCGTTGGCCATTTGTGAACTACAGGAGCTGAAAATTACAGTAATAGATGGTGGAAATGGGAAATATGGATAATTTCTTTCATATAATCACTAATATGACTTTTTTCAATACTAAGAAAAATTAACACTGTGGTAGTCAATAATAGTTGTTCAACTTTGCAGCTGATGGGGAAGTTTTCTTCAAATTTTACTTTTAGTCAAGTTTCATTTTATTTGTGTTCTAAGTTGTTTAGGATAATGATCACTTTTTTTGTTTGCTCTTACCAGAGTGTAATGGTACTGCACATTTTTAGTCTAATGGTGCCAAACACCAATGGGATTAAAAACACTGTGTTTGTTCTTAAGTCACTTTCACACACTTACAGGCTCTGTTGCTTTTTTATTATTATTTTAAAAGTTGGTTCTCTTATCTGCCTTTACAAACTAAAAACCTTAAATAGACCGTACTGTCATTTCTCCACGTACAACAAAACTATCATTTCTGACCAAGTGTCAATAACTATGACAAGGGAAGGATGGTATTTTCTCAATGTATATATATAATGTTAGTGTACAGGAGGAAACAGCAGATTGTGCACAGGATTGGTAGGATAGCACAAGATAATAGTGATAGTGTGACAGTGGGGTTTTTTTTTTTTAAATGTGTTTTTTTTCCAAACAGCCTCTGCCATTCCTAAATTTCAAATATAAAAACATACTTGTAAATATGAATGTATTTTATTAGCATAAATAAAGCAGGTATATTTGTTAATAATTCTTTTAAAAGTCTCTATCTCTGAAAGTCTTACCTTAGATATAGCAAATGTGGACAGATGCAGATCAAAAAGAAAAACAAGCACCAATGTATCATTATACAATGTCTTTGTCCATACATACTGGCAAATATTATAATGCTTTTTTTTCCCCAGCAGTAGTCAGATTCCTGAGCATTACTCTAGATATGATCTTGGAGTCCCAGTTGTGTTTGTTTTCTGTTCTTTGTGAAAATAACTCCAAAATCTACAGCATGCTTACACCAAGCTAAAGATGGATGATCAAGTAAAGCTGGGAAAACTGATACATGCAAAGAAAGTAGCAGAATGGCTTGAAACTGAAGCTAAAATACTGATAATTCTCAGGAAATCTTAGCGACCTAAAATATTCCAAAGCTGAGGTACATCAAAGTAGAAATTACTAGTCGTATACTATTTTATCAGAAGCAGTTGGCTGGCAAGGCTTGGAAAATTTATATATTTATTGGAAATTAATCAAGGCTTATATCTGAATTTAGACAAGGATCAGACTAATCCATTGCTGATACTGTTCTTTCTATAACTTTCCTCTATACACATATTTGTTTTCCTGCCTCTGTGTGTGTGTGTATGTATAAAATTTGAAACGTCTGTATTTGTATAAGTCATTGAGAGCATGACAGGCTAATCTGTAAAACATGGTATTGTTTTAAGGTAAAATCTTAATGCTTTTAAAAACATTTAAGTAAGTTTCAGCAGTAATGTTACTATAAATCAAAAGAATCTGATTTCCTCAAGTCTCAGGATTACTTACTTTGAGGAGAACTGAAGGAATTACAAATTAAAATTGTTATCGAGAAGGGAATTAAAGTACACAGTTATCTAGAAAATGGTATTGGGCAGAAGCAATGCATTTTTGTTAATTAACTTTATTTGTAAACCATTATTTAGCAGGTTATTTTTAATTCAGGTATAAGATTCTCATGAATACTTCATTTTATACATCTCTCAAAAGAGACATTATGTGAAAGAAATAAATCTTTGCCTTTAAATCTGTATGTGCAAGGTATTTATTCTTCCTTCTTCTCTGTCTTCTTTCTGAAAATAATCTGGCTTAATAAATGCTCTCACACCAGTCTCATAGTAAAAGTTTCTTGTTGCTGTTGTTGTGAGTAAAGTGTCCTTAGTAAGACCATGAAAGCACCTGCCTTTCATTCTCTGCAAAGTGGCTGGGCTTTCATTATTGCACCTCATTTCAAGGATCCTTATTTATCTAGAAGTGTATGGAAGTTCTGTGTTTGCTCTCCTCTGAATTCATGGAAAGGGCCAGGGAGAGGTGAATCACAAGCTGTATTTTGAAACCTCTAATAGTGCTTCATGTAATCACAGTCATGATACAGTGTAAAGAAGAAGTGCAAAGAAGTGTAAAGAAGGCCTCCCCCTGCCATTAACCTTTGAGTTTTTCTTTCTTGTATGGAAGTGTGTAAGGACAAACATTTTCTTATCAAACAATATGACCCTTGTAAAAAAACTACTGTATATAAAAACTCAGGTGGAGATGAAGTAAAAAATGAAGTTCTTTGCTTATCCTGAAGAATAAGTGTCATTTTTTCCTTGAGCTTTTGTTAGGTTTTTCATTTCCTGTGATTTATTTTCTGACGGTCAAATCCACACAAAGACCAGACCCAAGCAAACAGATTTCAAAGAAAAGATAGAAATGGTAGGAAAAATAGGAAAATACGGGATGGTAGGCATTGATGGGATTTTTTTGAGTATTTTGCATTTGGCTGTTTTGTTTGGTTTAGTTTGGCTTTTTGTTTGTCTGTTTTAAGATCAAATTCTTACTATATATAATCCTGTGTAAAGCCTTCAATTGTCTCACTTAATCTGGAAGAACTGAACTTTGTCTCATAGCTTGCTTTCTCACAATCTCCCTTGGCCTTAAGGTGCACCTCACCACTGCTTTAACAGGTGACCCAAACAGATTGCTCGTAGTTTAGGTGCACACATGCAACTGCTGATGAGTTTAGCTGTCACAGGTTCCAAGTCCTTTAAAACTCTGAGTAGCAGATCAAGGATCCCTACAGTCAGTAGGGTTATCTTTCCAGGGAGAAGACTCCAATTGCAGAATGCATTAGGAACCCTGTCTTTATCCTTTTTATCAATAGTGTCTGTACAGTGTCAATAAAACAAGGTTGTACATTGTCAATGAATACACATATATTTGGGGTGCCTGCTCAAACATTTTTTAGTGATAATGGTACCTGATCAAGAGGTTTGGAGACCTCTGTTCTAGACCTTCTCCAGAGGTACCTTCCAACCTCAGCACTTCTATGACTTTTTGATTCTGAAATTAATTGGCACATTTGCTGTAAGTGTCAGGAAAGGGTTTATATAAGGAATTGCTACAAAATAATTTAACTTCTTTTCCTAAAATATATATGTTGTGGTACTGTGTTTTTTTAATAAAGCTACCACTCATTTGGAACCTTTTTTGTTGTGTGAAAAGACAGGTTTCAAGTTTATACTATTGTTCATCTATTGAATTCCCTGATGCTCAGTAAAAACCTTTTCTCTTTCTGGACTAATAAGTAAAATGCAGGAAAAATGCCTGCAGTACTGGAAGAATATATTTTCCTATATTGCTTTTAAAAAGCCCTGTATAAAGGGAGAAAGAACTTGTATTTTTAAAGTATCACATTTATTTACATTCTTTTCCCTAACACAGCAGTTTATCAGCAATTTAGCAAGAAAACATGAAGATCCTGTTTTCACTTTAAATCTGAGTGGTAAGAAAAAAGGGATAAGACTAAATGCTAATGTAATTTTCTTTAGATAGGACTTAACCACAACATATTCGCTGTTAATATATATTGTGTAAAAGAATTGTACTTAATGGCACAGGCAGTATGTCTTTAACACACCACAAAAGAAGTTTGTTGTTTTCTCTGTTTTGTTGTCAGAAAATTGTCTTGGAATTCAGATGAAAAGTGAAATGTGATTATTTGTACTCTGGGACTCATAGGAAAATGAAAAGTTCTTAGTTTTTCTGACTGCTACTTTTCCTTTAACTATATGATACATACTGATTTTCTCTGCTCCTCTTAGGAGTACATTTATATGGCCATACCCTAACCTAGCAGGTTTTGAAGGGATGTTTGACATGCAGTTAATATTCAGTCTGATTTATGCAGATTATTGCAACAATCTGATGTGCTGTCAGATTTTCTCTATTTTGTGCACTGTTTAGAACATGAATCATTGAAGTGATCAAGGCAAGTAAGTGTGACTCCAAACACTATTGAGAGTGAGTTGATAATAAAGTTTACAATTTCAAGGATAAAGGGGCTCATTTCTTCTTTGGATTTGCTATTCTCAAGTGAAATAAATTTTACAATGCATGTTAAAAATATGTAGCACTCAAGTTTTGTATGTGAAATTATGTTTATGTACAGCTCTAGATATTGCTGCAAATGGCAACATTACCTTGTTTCTAATGAGGTAATAGCTCATTATTATAGTATATTCCTGTGCAATGGAGTGTGTTTTGTTTTTTTCCTATGGCTGTAAATGTTTAAATCCTATCAAGTGGTTTTAGATGAAATTCTTCATGATGAGTTAGGAAAACTAAATTTTTCTCATGAGAGACAATAAAAGGATACTTCTATAAAGATTTGCACCAAATTTTTTTGCTGTATAAAACCACACACAACTGGAATATGCATGCTGAACAAGGTGTAAGCAATACCAGTTATGTATACACAAACAATGTTTTATCTCCAAAACAACATAATGTTGATCATAATGTGAACAGAAGCAAAGAGAGCTTTGATGCAGAAGTTTTTTCTCTCAATAAAGTCAGAAACACTTATATTTTTCTCACACTGTTAGGCTGTTGTAGAATACCACTACATTAACTTATTTCTTTTGTAAGCAGGAATTTCCATTTAGGCTCTAGTCTCTGAAGTGTCTTGCAGTCTGTTTTCTGAATGAGTAAATAATTGGGGTATTTTATTCACACAGTCACTTTAGAACTGTATTTAGTTTTCCAAAACTCCTTGTGTTGCTAGGTTGTGTTTTCACTTTAACAAAATAAACACCAACCAAACACAAAAAAAATTTAAGAATGGAAATGCCAAGAGTAATGTCAAGTCTACCTCCTGTACTTTCTGACAATAATCTGCATTTACAGATGCAGCGAGATCTGTGCTTCACAGAAGTAGCTGAACTGATTTGATTTTTTCAAATACTAGAAATATGCTTAACCAACATCTTTACTGTGTTTGATCTCAGTGAAAAATGAAACTTTTTACATTTGAAAACTGATGGTTTGAATGGTAGGGATTAGAGGAGAAGTGAATACTCTATGAACTAAGAAACAACAGCCCAGGAGAATTAAATATATGGATGGAAAATGAGATTGGCTAAAATCTTGCTTTAGGGATACTAGATGAACAAGTGGATAATGACTTCTACATATATTAGAAGTAGTCTCACATTCACAGATCCTGGTCCTTATAGGGACTTCAATCACCCCAATATTTGCTGGTTAATTAATATTCAGTGATTTTCTCTGAGCTCCAGAGTGGTCCACCCTATTGAGCAGGAAATTGGGAAAAAATACCAGGAGGCCTGCATGGTGAATGAGGAGCTCCTGGACACACTCAAATGCAAAAGGGAATTCTACAGGGTGGAAGTAAGGATAATAATTGTTAGCTGAATATCTGGCCCTTCACAAAGCTCCTAAGATAATATTATTCCTGCAAAATAAGAAAAAAATAAAGGATGCCTATACCTGAAATAAGACCAATAAATTTTCTACATTCTAGAGTCATATTTTGTTGTAAGTGAAAAGATAAATTGGCACTGTTTCTGTTTTTAACTCATTTCCCTGAAAATAAGTTAAATTGTCGTTCATACCTCAAGATATGATACCCCTCAAATTTAGATCAATATTGTCTGAGTAAGCCTACTAGGACCAAATAGCAAAATTCTTGCAGATTTAAATTTTTGTCTTTTACTTACTTGAAGGCCATTACAACTTTATACTCTGCACATTTTAAGACAAATATTTGCAAAGCAAAGAAAAAAAGTCTCAATGTATTTATTTTCTGTTCCACATTGCCATAAGGTAGATAGTTTGAAGGTATGGTGAGTGTGGCATACAGTTTATCAAGATTCTTTATTTGAATAACAAACAATATTCAGATGTGTGTAATAATAGTGCACTGTTCCATATATACAATTTAGGTTGTATTTTTATGGTAAGGTGGATGAAGATTTAAAACAAAGCCGCTGTTATATGGATAAAGCAAGGCCATCCTCTTTGTGAAATTCCTGCCACTTTTGCCTGTGTGGAATTAAAATTATTGTCCTACTGTTGAACCATTAGTCCTTCAAAACAGTATGAATTCACTTGAGAGAGTGATAGACAAATAATTTAAGTGGGAAAAGAAACTTTAGAGAGACGTTAAAAGGAAGATTAATCAAATATTTTATTAAATGTTGTTTTAGACACATGTAGCAAAAACTTCTAAGAGCTATTTGAGGTCATGGAGGTCATTGTCATCTAATAGATGATAATACACTGAATTAAGACTCAGAAACTTTGAATTCTCATTCCAATTCTGCCATTGAGGCATCCTGATGTCAAGAGAATCACTTATCTGTGCTTCAAACTGACAGCCTTGAAAACAGAGATAATTGCATGTCTTGAGTCGGATCTCTTCTGATATACTCATGTTTTACAATGTACCTTTTCAACTGAATACAAACTATGGGAAAAAACCAACTTAGAAATAACAGATTACTTTTCTTTCAGAATTTTAATTCTCCAAATAACTATTATCAGTATAAAATATAGTCTATTTCAGATGTGATAACAGGTTCTACTCTCTAACCTCTCCTGCCTGGCAGGTCATGCTTTAAGAAATTTTGGTGGCATTTCAAGATTCTTACTGTTTAGAAGATGGGGAGGATTTCTATGAGAGTCAATTGTTTAAAGATAGTCGATTGAATGTCTAATCCTCCAGAAGAGGCACAGGGCCAAGGTACTGACCACTTGCAGTGATTAGGTCCCATGGCTCAAAGGGTTTAATCGGTGTTGAGCCATACTCTGCCCATTGATTTTACTGAGTTGATATGACTGCAACAGATGGCAGAATTTGTCATGTGTTTCTCTGGCTTCCTTCCAAATTGGGTAATTATATTCTACATAACTACAGTTATGTACAGTTTCATTTCAGTATTTTTCATCCTCTTCATTGCTAAGCAGTTTTCATACTTGAGGAACCTGTTTGGGGTTTTTTATGGGTTCATAGATGACACTTTTCTACAGTTAAACCAGTATTTTTTATTTATAGCAAAGCAGCATGCTAAGAATTTCTCTACACAGAAACAAACACAATACAGGTTTTGAAAATACTAGAGTCCATATAGATTGTTACAGTTCTAACATAATTAATTATGCCTGACAACTGTGTTTATATAATGTGAATACATTGCCACTGTAACAGTCACCACTTCCAGTCCTACAAGCAAACTGAATTAAGGATGGTGTGCTTTGTAGCGTAATATAAATAAATAATTTTGCCATCAAACAACATTTATTTCATCTGAACCCCCTCCAAACAAAACATCTCAAACAAATAAGCAAACAAATGAAACAAAGCAAAAGAAAATAACACAAAACACTTTTTATTAACAAAGTACTATTATGCTCCAAAATGCATTGCTAATGACTTACTTCACTCTTTTTGTAATTGTGGTTAAGAACAACAGATGCGAAACAAGAAAATTGTGCTGCAAGTTCTAGCCTAAAGATAGGAAAACAATAACCAGAATAAATCATGCTCAGGAAATTAAGATCTCTGTGTGAGGAACAAATTATGCACGTAAGCATAGGCTAGCGAAGTATTTTCAAAAGTAGCTACAATGATTGCAAATCTTACTAGAACTAAATCTAGATTTAGTGAGAGCCTTGTTCTCATCCCTGTTAACGTTACGTTAGAAACATCCTTTCCAGGGTCCTTGAAGAATTCCCACTCTTTATTCTTCTCTCTGTCGTAAGTATCAAAAAAGAAACTTTACTTAAAAGTACAGGTCTGTGCCAGATATTAGGTTAATTATACTGTATTGAGGTGTTTACCATTTAGACTTCATTATTCAACTGCAGACATAACCTTAGTTTTTAGTTAAATTCAGCAATAGTGAGATTCCTGTGTTCTCATCCCTTTGTGTTCTTATAAAAGTATACTGAAATTTTTGGATTTGAATGCTTATAGTTCCAATAAGCATTTCAAGTGATTTGAAATATGTTAAAATGGAATACTTAACAGCTTTTCTAGTTTCTTTGTATTTAGATGTTTGCTTATTTCTTAACCTCTTAATATTATCCATAATTGCAAACTGTGAAGTATGTACCCACCAAAAGTCCTCTGGTTTAGCATTTACATTTAGTTGAAGGAAACTATATAAATTTGTAGGGTTATACTCATGAACTCATGGAGATATTAAGAATTACTAGATTCCTTTCCTTCCAGATGAAGATTCACTATAATAAGGAATTAAGTTATATGTTTTATACCCATTGAACCCATTTATCTGAAACTGCTTAGAAATTCACAGGATTTCTTCAGGGATTCCAGAGGTCATGATTAGGAAAGACAGTTACATATCTGTAGCTTTCTTAATTGCTTCTCTTTTAAAGAGTTTTATTCTCTTGACTCCTTTACTGTGACTAAACCATCTGGCTAGGACATGTTTTATTATTTCTCAGGGACAATGCTAACATGGCTCAATTTGTGGCTTTTGTTAACAATAAGCCACATGTAATGATCTTTAGATCCAGATAAATTCTTGATGTTATCCTGGTGTGAATAAAGCTTGTAGTAGATGAATGAGGCATCCTTTGGATGAAATAAGCTATTTGGTCTATTTTGTATATAATGAAACTCCCTTCATGCATTAGGTGTTGGAGGAACTCTCTTGTACACTGAAAACTCACAAAGAGAAGGCAATATTTGGTTTCTCCCTCCACCAGCAAGGTAGTCATTGTCACTTGTGTCACCAGTTATTGCCAGTAACATTCATGCATGGCTGGAGAGGCAGGTGAATCATGCTTCTATTTATTGGGAAGTAATTTAAGAAATGAAGAGCATTTGAACTTTTAAACTGAAAACTTGTCCATTACATCTAGACAAGAAGTTGGAGGCTGTCAAACTGATGACTTCCCCAACACTGTTGTGAATAGTTCTTAAAAAAACTTTTATTTTCTTTAACGTCTAGGTTATCCATGCTTATTTAATTTGCTTTCCTTTAAATAAGTAAGTTTTACTCCTCTGAGAAAACTATAAAATAACACTAGTGTTTCCTTTCTCTCTCCCATTCAGAACCTGCCTGTTTATTGGCTTTGATTCTTGAGAATAAGGAGTATTATTTTATTATTATTGTTATCTGTGAGCATCATCAGTTTTCTTGTCTCTTGTGGAAAATTGCTTTCTTCATACAGTTTCTGAGATGGCTATCACTGTTAAATCTGTCAAGCTCTGACAATGAATTATATTATCAAGATTTAGTTCCCTTGTGGAAACAATGAGTAACATATTAGCTCTAGGGTATGTACAAGTGACATGACAAAGTTATTAATACTTGCATACATAAATGATCCATTTAATTATTGAATATTCATGATTTTTTATTTTGTACTCTGTTTCTAGGGACCTATTCATGTCCAGTCAAAACATAAAAGTGAGGCTGGTTTTATTGGAAATGAAGCCAGGCAAAACTACTACCTCCAGTGGAAAACTTAATGAGTTCTGTTTGCCTTTTATTTGTAGACAGGATAGTTTAAGAGATCATCCAAATGAATATTTTATTTTTTCCTCATGCTCCAAGTTGGCTGGAGACGTAGTATTCCTTATACTGAAATATATATTAAGCAGAGCTGTCAGTCTCTTTCCACGTGCACTTTTGAGTGGTCTGTTAAATTCAGTCAATGTCATTGACCTGACAAAGGATGGTAGAATATTTTATCCCTTTTTTCCAGGATAATAAAGCAACAGTGTCTGTAGAACAGCAGTTTCTACCATGACTGATTAGTCAGAAATACAGTACAATCATGGAAACAAAAAAATTGTGTCATGTTTGTACAGAGCCATAAGAATAAAAAAATAGATCTGGAAGTACTGAAGCTTGTTCAATAGCATTTCTTTTTTTTACATGCTCTTTGTTTTAGTTAAATTATTGTAAACAAATTATTTCTCTTTAGCAACTAGTGGAATGAAAGTTGAACAGAAATGTAAGAGCTTTTTCCATTTAAATTTGTATTTCATGTCACATTTTCAATATGGGACATTGTGCATATCTGTAGCATATTTCCTGTGATGTAAATTTGTCTTATGTAATGTAGAGTAACACATACAGTCTGATTAATGAGAATACACTAAATTAGGATTGAGTACCATTTCATAAAATCAATATTTTTAAAACTAATTTAGTATATGTAACTTCATGTCAGTTTATAGAACCAAACCAAAATTTTTTTTTTTTATTATTTTGGTAAATCAAACATTTTAGTTTCAATTTCAGTAGGACATGTTTTCAAGAATTGTAGTTTATGACATTTTATGTAGTATGACAAATTATGAAAGGCTTTTGAATTATCTGGGAAAAAATGGTATACTGTTGAACAAAAAAAATAATTCAGTCTGCCAATCACCATCTTTTTCTACTGCCTTTTTCTAGAAAAGAATCAGAATACTTTACTGTACAAGAAGCTTGATACTAGTTGCAAAGAATCTCCTGAATCAGAATGCTTTCTGAGACATAATATCAACCCTCTCATCAACAGATTTTCCTCTATTTTATTAAACATTGTCACTAAGTGCAGGTATACACATGAATACACTCAGAATTGTTTTCAGAAGCATAAATGCAAGATTTTGACCCCCCAGGTTATGCCTTTGAGAAACTTGGCACATTATAGTTACTTCTCCTTCGAGATTCAATTTTGTTCTTGAGGCTAAGAATACCTATCTTGATCCACCAACAGTGTCTAAAAGTACACAAGGCCATGGAGCATGAAAAGCAGCTCAAGCCCAGTTAGAACTTTTTTGATGACTCCTTTAGAAAAAAAAAGATGGCTACACATTGATTGTTAATGTATCAAAACAACAACAAAAGTTTCATCAATTTCCCAGTTTTCATTGCAGAGATTTCACAGGGTTCAAATTACAGTCCTGTAATAAAAGTTATATGTGACCTATTTCTAAACCATCTCTGCATTATATTGCATTTCCAGTCTTGTGAATGTTTTGTTGTCAGTGGTACAGAAACAGGAGAAATACATTAAGATAAAGAAATGTCCTTGTCTGTTATTAAAAGGAAAAATGTGTGCAAAGTCCTGCTGTCCATAAACTGTTGTGTAACATTTTAATTGGAGAATTTCAAGGTAGTGAAGACAATAGGATTTCTATGTATAGCCTAGAACATCCAGTACAATGATATGCAGTAAAACATGCCATAGGATCTGACAACTTTTATTTCAAGCATTAGAAGCAGAATACTACTCTTTGAAGTTAAACGTTTTTAAAAATGAAACATGTACATATATAGAGAACAGCTTCAAATATTCTTGGATATTACTTTGCACTACAATCAACATCAAAGTAAAAATGTGCTTAGGTAATTTGAAAATCAGTCTATTTATTTTGAGCTTAGTGTTTTGCTAAATTAGATTCAAAAGCTACAACAGTGCCTGGATTAAACAGAAAGAAGCAAAAGAAAATCTACAAATTCAGTTTAGGCACTTGAAAAGTATTTAGATGACGTTAGCAGTTGGGTCTCAATGGTGATATTCAAGGGAAGATGCACTGTATATTTATTTGCTTTCACAAAATTGATTTGCAGTTCACAACAACAGTTAAGGTGATTCTTTTTTTAAAAATTTCTGTTCTGCATCTGTGTTTCAAATCTCAAATGTTGGGTTTAAGGTCAGACAGATGTAGTAATGTTAAGACAAAGTACAGGCAAGCAGTGGTGCTCCTGAAAGGAAAAAAATCTCATGCTCCTGCAGAAGGACTTTCATGAGGGACAGCTAATTGTGCATATTCATATTGTGCCTTTATAGTCTGTTCTGAATTGCTTTTGGAGAAAGAAGGAGACAATTAGCAATATGTTAAATTCAAAAGATTTAACATTTACTCCAGTTCTAAATATCCTTTCAGTTACTTGACCCACTTTATGAAACAGCAGATCAAGTGGCTATCTAAGATTTTTTTAATGTCAGTTCTGCCTGCTGCATTACAAAAAGTGGTTACCGCAAGTCAGCAGTTAAGCTCTCAATTGCAATATTCTTCCTGCTTTTGTGGTGTTACCTTCTCAGGATAGTTGAAGGCTTATGTATTTAATAAACCAAGAAAGTGTTAATTAATATACTAAAATTGGCTGACAATTAGTGGGATCTGAGTGTACTTTTGAAAGAATCTGCAGATATTGGAAAAGCTCCAAACCACATAGGAGACCTCTAAATTCATGTCAGCAGATGGGATTTTGTTTGAAAATGCAGGGTTGCAATAAAAATTTGGGCTACTGCTGGAGTTGTTCGGTTCCATGAGCTTTTAATGACCAGCTGTTTTCTGTATCCATGGTTACCCTGAATGTTAAAACATCCTTTTCAAAAAATTTAGTTGTATATTGCTCTTTATTTATTTTATACTGCTACATCTAACTATGGAACAATATTAAACAAAGGTGTGTAATAGTACAGTACTGGTTTTGCCTAAGTAAGTATACCTAGGTAAAACCACCTAGATACACCTAAATGAAAAAAGTATTATTTCTTTATATTTCTTTTCTTTTTGTAATTAGTGGTCATAAAGAAATAAGTAACTGTAGAGACTAATAAAGGTCTTACATAAAAACAAATGTGATCATGGAAGAGAAATTTACCATTACAAGGAAAGGAATGCGTATGAATGTCACAGATTGTCCTGTCTTGGCATTTTTGTTAAAGTACTGATGTCAGGTTGCATAAGGTATAAGTTATAGAGTTATGAAGTGCCAATAGACAGTAATTAAATTTATAGGATTGTCACAGAACATTATGTAACTAGTAAGATACACAGAGACTTTTGTCTATGACTATATTGTCTATGACTATGGTCTATGTCTTTGTACACAGCTTCAACGTATATAATTTCATCAGATTTAAGGATCTTTTTAACCTAAATACGTATTTTTGCAGAAAAAATAATAAAAGAATACAAAATATTTGTAGGATTCCATTTTTGTTGTATTATGCACTTGAATTATTGCAGTTAAGCACTGTTTAACACTTGCCTGCATCTTACTATATACTCAATTTTTTAAAATATATTCCTACACTCCCAACCAGTCCAAGATATTTTCCACAGTTTTCCTGCTGCAAATGTCCTGTTGTTGCCCTGCAGTCAAGTAAAAGTTACTTAGCATCTTAAATTAATAGTGAGAAGATAATTAATCAAGAAGCAATCTAGATGCCTAAGTGTGATACTGTTCTTCTTAACAGAGAATATCATGCTTAATTTGCTTCTCTCTGAGTCTTAAGGGCAGCCAAGTGAACTGCCTTCATGCATTCAGAAGCAGAATCTTCACAGCTTCAGAAGACTGTTTTAAGACAACACAAATATTTTTTTTGGTCTTTTGATAATGATTCTACCTCATATCATAAAAGTGCTTTACAGCAAGTCAGAAATACAGGTATTATTTAGATTAAATATCAGTATTCATTTTTTATGCAAATCAAAATCCTTTTTGTACATTACTTCAGTGATATTTCCAACTTTGGCAGATATTTTAAAATTTTTTTGTGATTTATGTTTAAAATAAAAGAATATTTTCAAAAAGGTATCTTTTAATGCCCACTAGATTTAGTAGAATAATATCTTCAGTTCAAGGAACTAGTTTTAAGTAAATGTTTACTGTTTTAATTTGAAGGAATTTTCAGTGTCAGTTGAAGTTTGTATTGACACAAGGTGTTAACATTTTAGCCTTTGCACAGACAGAATCTTGGCTCTGTAACTGTCTAATTTAGTGTCTGTCAATATTTTAAGATTGATTCACTCCTTAGTGTTACTCAGAAAAACAGATTCTTGTTCCCGGTAAAGATGCAAAACAGCATACCTGTGAGAGGTTTGATATCAAAAGGGTGACATCTTATGTTGGGAATGGTACTGAAAGTGTCTGAACTCAAAAAAATCTACATAAATCTAAAAAGCCACCCTTAGAATTCCTGCGAATTTTTAGCAAAGGCAGGTCCCAGCTAAATAGCTCTGAAAGATTCAGCTGAAATGTAGTGATGTCAAAAAGAAAAAGAAAACAAGTCTATATGAAAGAAAAAGAAAACAAGTCTATAATATTCTTCCCATTTCTCATTATGTGTAATTATATACGTCTACTGGATAAGATATCTTCTTTATGTTATGAAAGCACCATTTACTGTTGGTGACATGAATGCTGCTGCTCTGGGTTATCAACTGTCTGATTAGACAAGGATTTGGGACATGCTGTTCTCTGATGGTGACTCTGCAGTAGATCTTGGATCAATCACTTCTCTGGTGATTCTCACTTCTTGAATCAATCACTTCTTCCCTCTTCTGCACCCTCTCTTTGTCTCTTAATTTTAATTTCTTGTCTTTTTAGACTGTGAAATACTCCCTATTATGCACTTCTCTGACATCTAGAACAGTTGGGATCTAAATTCCACTGTAATTTTAGCACTTCAGCATATAAATATTCCTGAAGGACTTTTAAAATCACTGAGGTTGTGATAATTACAATTACATGAAGTGTTTAAGATAAAATATCTTTCCTGAGTCAATGCTGTAAAAATTTAACCTGCTGAGTTCTAAAATATTTAGTGTGACGTTTGTCTCAGAACATCTCTTCATTTTATTGTTGGAGGATGCTCCAAATCTGCTTTTATTATTTGTGATCTTGGGGAGGAAATAAAATATTTCAGTCAACTACTGTTTCAATCTCTTTTTTCTCCTCCCCTTCTCCCCCACTGTTAACCCTATCTTGGGTTTCTTTTTTTGCTTTTTTAAAATGCAGATTTCTATTCTGATGGTGTTTTGGCAGCAAGTAGTAATCCTTTATTCTCTCTTTCAGTCTTGTTTTTTTGGTAATCTTGTTTTGTGGAGTTTGTTGTTATTTCTTATTTTTAAGACAGACCAGAAGCTATCAGATGTCTTTTGATATCAATGCAATTGTTCAATGGAATTTTGACTTTGCTGGAAGTTAGATAATCTGAAATTGATGTTTTCTTAAGTACAGATTACCACAATATCCATTCAGATAGCAGGACTTTAATCGCTGAGCCAGTGTGTACAACAAATGCATAAAACCAAGCTCCATGAAATCAAATGTTGTTGCCTCTTTTGTGAATTCCAGATCAAATGGGAATAGAATGCAAACAAAATATCCATATATTTCACTCTGCAGTTGTTTAGACGTGGTGGAAATGAGAATCTGTCTCTCAGGCAACAATGTGCACTGATAGTGGACTCTGAGAAGGAAGCTGCTTCGTTATTGATTTGGAGAAGCAGCATTAAGCATAAAGAAAGGTGCTGATTTTTGAACTTTGATGTTTTATGTAAAGTACAATTTTGATATTTAAATGACAACTACAAAAATCAGTTAGAAGTTCCTCATAAAAAAAGCAACTCACACACAAAATACCCAAACACTAGTAAAATTTGAAGTATTTTGTGCAAATCTTGCCATGGTTCTCAGTGATTACAGTGTTAATAGCACAATACTTCTTATATATTCAGTCTTCTGGGCAGTCACAAATTATACTTTTTGCAAGATGTTTTATGCTTATTTTATGATTGTATCTTCATTTCAACATCTTATGCAATCTAATCTGGCTACATATAAGTATGTATGGTATCAAGAAACAAAAATATTTTGACTTATTAATTTCAGTGTGAGTTGTATTTATCTGTAACTAATAGTAACTTTGCTATAGCAATGAGTCCCAACCTTGCACTATAGAGTAAATTGTAATAATAATTATTAATTATTAATATATTTGCAAAATAAAAATCAAGAATAGTATTGTATTTTGTTACCAAAATTCAGAATGTGTCTAGGAAGGACAGGTGAGTTAGATGATATTGAAAATTGATCATGGCTCAGTTTCTCTGTGTATAAATTTTCTGTGTGCACTTTCTTTGCTATATCTCTGTCCATTAGATTAAAAATTAGAGAAATAAATATGTTCAAAGTTTACCTTTACTTTTCCCTGACTTGGTATAGAAGTCTTCTTTGTAATACTGACTCACAGGTGAACTACACGTGTCAATAATACTCAATATGTTATGGTTTTACTAACTTCACTAAACACTTTGCTCACAGGGTAGGATGATAACCTAGAAGCTGTGTTTCTACTAAATGAAGTCAAATAAATCATAAATCTGTTATGTGCCTCCTTAGAGAATGGGCTTTGGGATTCTGCTGTTCATATGACATATCACATCAAGGTGAGGGAGTAGACTGTGTATCTCTCCAGGCATTTTATCTCATTTTAGAAAGGTTGCTGATAATAAATCCTCCAGAAACACTTTTATTCCCATTTTCTCATTACAGCACTCTTCTGCCAACTAGTCCTTTTTTTTAATAGCCAACCATTTATTTACTTTTACATGTATACTAAAATATTCTCCTTCCCTGAGCTCAGGGTCAGAGTCCATGAAAATGTATCTGTGAGCACTGGCTAAGCTGTTCCCTCTGTGATAATTCTGAACCTCAGTATAATTTAATGTTTGCATTTCGTGTACTCTGACTCTCTCAGTAGCTTGTTGCCCCTGTATCTTCATATATTTTGAGTCTGACTTTTGAAATCCTGCCGTTACAGCTATTTGAACTGTGTAATATTTTTAGGCAAATGGTACAAAAATGGTTTGACTGGCCATGTTTCACATTCACTTATGTGTAATAAATGTTGTGACCAAGTTTATTGTTCTGTTTACAAAGGTGGCAGTTGTGACTTGGAATCAGACTTTGGAAATAGTATTCATATATTCATAGACAGAAATTTTGAGAAGAAAAAATTAAGAAACTATTGTTTACCGGTTTGTTTTGTTGTTGTTTTTTTTTAAGAAGTTACTCAGTAGATATGACAAACTTTCGATGTTTTCAGACTGCTTATAGTGGAATCAGGTAAGATGGAGTTGTTTGTATGCCGACCTTTTATGTACTGCATTGCTTTTAAATAATTTTATAGAAAATCTGTAACAATTTAGATAGAATCCACTAAAAACACTCTTTTGCTAGTTGAAAATGAAATCTTAACAAAATTGTCCATGAAAATATGAAATGTCTCAGAGTAAAAAAACACGTTTTACTTCAAATTACTGATTTTTCCATTTTCCTCTGACTATCTTATTCTTCCCATTAGCTAAACAACGTCTCCTTGAGTAACACTTATGCAACATTTGAAGCCAAGGAAAAACATTGCTGAGACTCAAATACATGGTGTTGTTTTTCAATAAACATGTTTGTTTATTGGAATACACTGAATTTGAATCTACTACTATGGAACAGTAATATGTATTGTAATATTAGAAAGGCACAAGTATTCCTGTTTTCTTTAGCTTTTGTGCTCAGTCTGAACATTATTCTCAGGTAAAATTTTAGGAAAGTAATTTTTATATGCCATTTGACTTATCCTAACAGAAAAAGGTTTTTAGTTTTACTGTAAATTTTATAAAATGTTGTCTTTAGAATCTAGAACTCGTGTCCAATTGTACTTAAAGTTCTGATGAGAAATGGGAACATGCTGCTGTGCTTTGGTGATATTACCATGAAAAATCATAGACACAGTGAGATTTTTCATATATCAGTCAGGTAATGGAGAACTGGAGTGCAATAATAAAAAGCAAAATATTCTGAAAATTAATCAAATCAATTTCTCTCTGCACAGTCAGTAGGCTGTTACAAATCTGTGGATGTTTAAATTAAAGTGAGGACAGATTATGGAATATTTTGTCTGTCAAAGCCCTTTGTCATTAATACTTGTAAAAAATAGAGCAGATTTTCACTGGTTATGCTCGATCTTTGAAGTCTATGGTTGGGCTGAGTACATGAGCATAGATTTAGATGTGTGCATGGGAGTTCTGTTTACTGTTTATTACAAACAAAATTTGTAGACAAAGAAGTTGTTAACAGAGGCTTTGAAACACAAATGGCAAGAAAGAAACTTTTCTTTCTATCATTTTGTAAATGTGTTTGGGATGGGGGTTTCTTTTTTCATTATTACTTTTTTTAAAAAAACTTTTTTTTTTGCTTTATCACACGAGTCGGCTGGGAAGAGTGCATAAAGGAAAACCACATGGTCTGCTGGTTAAGTTCTTTGTGACACTAAGGAATTAAAATAAAACTTAATCAAGCATCAGGAATGAATAATCAGGTTGTCCATTAAATCTTAATTGCTTTTTCTAAAATATAACAAAGCTATTTGAAATGATTTTTGCAATGAAGCAGTGTTTGCATTAACACTTCTCTAATAATGTTTCATGTTCCCTAATATGGGTAATGAGTTGCCTTCTTAATTCCTTTCAACATTTTATCTTTCATGTATCAAAATGTTTACTTTTTTTTTAGAATTACATGGAGAAAAAAGAATTTATGACCTTTTGGATTTAGGCTCTCTGATTCATTTCCATGAACTATACAACAACAGGATGATTAGGCTGAATTATCTCAGTATTTTTTTAAATTTATATTCACTGTTCTTCTACATTTGAAATAATTTATTTTGTCTGATCCTGCAAATGCTGCATCTTCTTTGCAATTGATCAAAAAGAATTTATCAGCTTTGGAAAAGTAGCATACTTCTAATTAGGTATGAAGTTATTGAGGTGTTCTGTCTTGAAAAAAGTAAATTTACGTATGATTTTCTAAAAACCCCTCAGATTTAAAATTGATTTTATGAAATTTAAGGAAAACTGAAAGTTCATAAATGCCCTGTAAATAGAACACATAGATAATGCAAGAAAATAACTGATGTGGTACTTGTAAATGAGAGAAAATGCCACTTTAAAACAAATAAAAGTATTAATATTTGTTTGATAACAGAAGTTCAAGATTATTTGTGGTAATTAATGTGCATTTCATATTCCTAATACTTATTGCTTCCTAAAGTGGCATTTGTTTGGCATAGAAGGATAATATTGAATTATACAGTATATTCAGAATCATTCAGGGTGCTTTTAAACTCCAATTCAAATCCTTAGGACAAAAAATTCTGTAGACCTCAGTAACCATTGTTATTTCTTCATATTGTGCATTTACCACGTTATCTCATATAATTAATGCAATAATAGTGGGTGGGGAGGTTTCCTCTTCCTTATGGTGAGCTCTGCTTTAGGATTGTTTGTTTTCTATCACATCCCTCATAAAGCACTAAATACTGTGGCTTTAGTTGCCAAGAGTCAGCTGTAGTTCTCACTGCCCGAGACTTCCAACCTCAGTTTTTGTAGATCATTAGTTTCATGTAAATCTGCTCATTGCATATAAAACCAATGTTGCTTTTCAGGTTATGGCATAGCAATTGAAACATAATTTGTTCAAACTGCTACAAGTTCACATTTCTCTCACTTTTGTGTTCAGTGTTTCCAGTTCCAAGTTCAGTATTTGTTCTGGACAGTACAACTGGATTATTCACGTTTTCTTCTTGTCTTGGTCATATGAAACAGTGTTTCCAAGGAATGAATTTAAGTCTCTCTGCTCTAACACATCAATTTGTTAGTTCACTGATAGATTTCTTTTGCTGTTCATATCTATTGTGAAGATAAAATTATTACAAGCACTAAGTGCTTCAAGAGCCTTGTCTATTTCAATACATATTTTCATGACTCTGCAAGTTCAAATTTTGGCACTATGAACCTGTAGATATAGGGCTTGCCTAGAGTATTAGAAATTTTAATTGCTTCACTTTGATAGAATATCTGTATTTTGCAATTATATAAAATAGTATTGGTTATTGATACTTCTTTTTTTCCTGAGAGCCTACTTCATCACTTCAAAACACACTCTTTCTATAGTCAATTAATTAAACCCAGTCCACTTCCAACATTTCCAGCCTGGAACAAAATCAGAAAGTCCTTTTTAGGGTGCAGATTCAAGGCTAGGCTGGTGCATGAAATCACTGATTGGACAAACTTATTTCTTATCAGTCTTTTACCTCGGTTTTGTGCTATCTTGCATCCTTCCTGTATTCCACTCCATCCAGAAATAAGCATAATTCCCTGAGCCTGTGTTTATTCCTATGATTTCATAGTTAGTGAAAATAAAGAACTTGAGTTCCTTTATTCATTTCATTTGAGTATTACTATTTTCCATTAGCATTTTTTGGCTTTATTTTTATTACAGGAAACAAAAGGGACTCTATCGTAGCAAAGACAACACCAGAAAAAATGTTTGCATTGTAATGTAAAATGTATAGGATTGGAATTGTTTATTTCATGGGGGTGACAGAGGTGTTGTTTTTTGCTGTCTGTTGAGGAGTTTTTTGGTAGTTTCATCAGTGAGCCTGGGGCTAATGCTCTTAGCAGAAGATGTGACGTATAGAGAAATGGCAGCAGAGGAATTTTGAGAAAATACTCTTACTGCTGCCACTGTATGGATGGGTGAAGGATATTAAATGCAATTCTGTTCTAGAAGGGATAATTAAAATAGGACACTGTCAAATAATGTATCTGTTGCTGCTCTGGGAAGAATTCTACTTGTTGGATGATATCTTTTTATGTGAGTAGTCCCTGTCACTTAGTCATCCACTGATCAAGATGAGCTATCAGTATTTCTTAATTTTTATTTTTTTAGTAAACATCATAAGACTTTTTAATTTATTCATTTCCTTAATTAGTTATGAGTTTTTCTCCTTCTTCAGATTTCTTCCTTATTGGACTGAAATTGCTTAGGTAAAAGCGGACATGTTTAGTATTTCAGGCTGTACTTGTTAGGTTCACTGCTCTCTGAGTCTCCAAAAACTGTGGAGTTTTACGTCTGCAGTAGAAGTTGAAGCACATTGTGTCTTATCACTATTTCTTTGTTGCTACTCCCAGAAATTACCAAAGTATCTGAGACTTCTTGGTAAACATAAAAATTAGTCTATTTAAAAAAGGCAAGTCTCTGAACATATTTCTCTAAAAAGGCCAATAAAGTGTTGCATAAAAGCAAATTCAGTTCAAAATATTCAGGAGAAGAGATTAAGAATTACATGACAATTCTAGACTAAGTTTTGAGGAGGGAAAAAAAGGAAAAGTCTTTATTTTTTATAGATTGTCTTTATGTTTTAAATTGCATTTCATAGTTTTTCTTTTCTTTTAAATTCTCTTTATATTGACATTTTTCCTTAATACGAAGTAACCTTCATAGAATATAATTAGATACGTAATTTATTGTCAGTTTGTACAACAAAAGATCTGATTATTCTAAGTAAATTATATCTGTTACATAAGCAAATCCACATTCATGCATTGTTTCTTTGGAAATTTAGATCCTCTCTCTGTCAGAAATTAAAAAGGAAGATAATTGAAGTTCTGGAACTCATGTAGATTTTAGATAATGAAATTATGTTTCCAGGATTTTTCAAACCAAATCATTTACAGCTGATACAAATCTCAGCTTCAATCTGATATGCCTTGATCTTCAATCTACAGATATTGTACTTAGGCTAAAGTCTTGCACAGTAACCAATCTGTAAATGATTTACCATCTACATTTATTCCCTTTTATTGTGAATCCAATATATTTCTTCAAATCAGGCTATTAAATGCATACTATTTGCACTTATTATGCTTAATAACACACTGGAAAATAATCACTGTACCAAAATTATCTCCTAAGAGTCTTTGTTGTAGAATCCAGTATAATCTCTTATTTCTCATTAAAATATTTGGTAACAAAGATCAAACATGTTGTGTTTTACAAACTTTTCTAAGTCCTTAACAACCGTCACATTTTCATCAGAAGGAAAACTGAAAAATTAAGTTCTACATTTTATTCAGACATAAATATTTCAGTTTCAGCAGCATTTTGGAATTAGAGAATAATTTAGGTTGGAAAGAACCTAAGAAAAGGAGGAGATCCAGCCCAACCCTATGCTCAAAGAGTTGACTTTGAGGATAAATATGGTTGCTCAGAGCCCGTCAATGCTTTGGATGTTTCCAGCAGCAGAGATGCCACAACTTCTCCAGACAACCTCTTTTTTTGGAACTTAACATGAGTGCATTTAACAAGAGTCACCATCCTAAACACAATATATGATTTCACTACTGATTAATAAACTATTAGTAAATATTGTCTGAGGAAAAAAGCACAGTGTGCTTCTGAGATACCACCTATCTGTATATTTACAATAGTTCTAAGGTAACAAAGCAAAGTTTTTGAGAGGATTCTCAAAGATTGGAAGAGAGTAAATGAAATGGCTAAATTTGTATCTATTTTAAGCAAACATAATGCCATTGATTTACTAAAAGCAAGGCATTTTTATGCCAGTCAAGGAGCTTCTTTAAACCTTGTCAGTTGTAATCATACACTAAATTTATTTTTTATTTTATGTTCTGTGTTTTTCCATCTACTTATTTCTTCATTTAATATTACTTTTTATTTATTCAAGATCTCAACTCTTATATAAATAATTTTGATTTTTTTTTTCACACTGGTTTCGCATTGGTTATGACAACTGCTGTTCATTAAATGTACCAAAAATACGAAACATTGAATCATAGTAAGGCTTCTAAGCCCAGTGCTATAAAATAAGGAGGAAAATCCCTGACAAAGTGAACGAGGTGATTCCATTATTTCCATAAGATGCAAAAAATATAAGTTCCCTTTCTTTTAAGAAACCCTCAGAAACTGATTCCAGATACCACATAATGGGATTAGAGCTAATACTGTTTCTGTTACAGTCAGGAAGAAGGATATTTGTCTCTAGCATTGAAGGAAAGGTCAAGACATATTTGTTTGTATCAGGACTAGGGCTGGAACAAGAGGCTAGATATACAATATCTTTATTTAGACTTTTCTATGGTCAATATACAGTCTCAGTTCCAAAGTGAATTTTTCTCTCGAGAGGACAAAAGAATAAAATTCTGAAGTTTGTGTTCTGAGCAAAACAATTACATTGCAGTCAAAATAAACAGACAACATTTCTGCAGCTGTCTGAATCATGGATGCTTACTGTATCATTTTTCCCCTGTGGTCCAAGAATAAATGTTCCATCTGCAAAATGATTAAATGGATTTCATAGGTAAACTCATTTACGATTCCATTTTAATGGAGTTACCCTTCATTAGAGGCTGTCATTCAAAATTAATACGGGGAGCTATTACGGAGATACCAAAAGTGAAGAGCTGAATGTCATAGTACTCATTTTTCATAAGTATAGATGCTCTTGAAATGAGAATTGAGCACTGAGAGCAGATTGATCAAATACTTAGTTACATTTTTATGTCAATTGTTCCTGTCAGTCAAAGCATGGCAAACTAAAGGAGAAAATATAACAGAGCAAATATTCAAAGCAACAAGCACAAACAAAAAAATGTCCTTCCCTTGCCCTTTTTGCTTATAACACTTCCACAACCTGGAGGAAGAGAGAAGGGTCTGGGCTCATTGTTTGTTGGGTTTTTATTGTTATTGTTGTTGTTTTTATAATAACTCAAATTATTGACTATTAAATAAATTCATATTTCAAAAGAAACAAATGGGCACTGAGCCTGTATGAGCTTAGTGCGCTAGAAGACAATTTGTAGATCACCATTGGACTTATATTTCTATCTAGAAGTTTACCTGACAATGGAAAGAAAAACAAAAGAGTAAAGGACAAATATCAAGTACATTTGTATTTTTGGTAAATACAGAGTGCAAAATAGCTCTGTTAGCCTTTCTGTCTTATTTGCTGAGTAATATACATCCCCAGAATGATGTGATCTTGTATATTGCTTCATAATGTAAATCATTTAATTTTCTACTCTTTTTTCCTAGTAGGTATTTATATTTCTGTTCCCTGTATTGTCCTTCATATGTAACCATAACTTCTAGAGTGTGACAATATATAATCTTACTTGGTGTGGGTCTTTTTTAAAGGTACTCATTTTTGTGTCCTTTTGGAGCATATAGCATCTTTTGCTGTCAGCTAGTCAAGGAGAGGAAATATTTCTTTGTAGATGCTATTCTATCAATTCAGCTTATATTTTGTCAATAGTAATACCATTAAAATTTACATTTAATAATTAATATTGTTTAGTTTGATTAGAGCATGCATCTGCTCCTGAAAGTTATGATGCTTCAATTTTATTTTACTGCTTGCTCTTATTACAGTGACAAACCATTGTCAGTAATTAGACCATTGTTTACTTCAAGACCTGAAAGTGGAGTAGTTATCTGCCTTCAGCAGCATCTGTGTGCAGCTACCATCTGTTCTTCTCAGGTGGCCGTGAAATACTGTCTGTACATTTTCTCACTTTCACTCTGTGAATGGTGGCTAAAATTTCTTAATATTTGCTGCTAAGCAAAAAGCAAATTTTTGTGTATAAAGTTAATAAGACATAGTATAATATCATTAAAAAAAAATAGAAGGCAGTATATCTCAGGATATAGTCTTCTTTTGGAGAAGACAAAAGTCCACAAAGATAGCAGCCATCTAGTACCTAAAGAGAGCCTACTGGAAAGCTGGAGAGAGACTTTTTACAAAAGCCATATAGTGATAGGACAAGGGAGAATATCTTTCAGCTGGAAGAGGATAGATTTAGATAAGATATTAGGAAGAAATCCTTTACTGTGAGGATAGTGACACATTGGAAAAGGTTGCCCAGAGAAGTAGTGGATGCCCCATCCAATGCATTATTTTTAAAGCCAGGCTGGACGGAGCTTTGAGCAACCTGGTCTAGTGGAAGGTGTCTCTGCCCAATGCAGTGAGGTCAGAACTAGATGAACTTTAAGATTCCTTTAAGTTTGCAGCTCAAACAATTTCATGTTTCTATATATATTATTATATAATTATCTGCAAAGGCTATGATTCTAGCATCAGAAATACTAGTTTTCACTACTGCTTTAGCATTTTCTAATAATTTGCACAAGAAAATGTGCTGTAAAAGTGAAATGGCAATAAATTGAAGCCTTCTGTAAGCTTAGAATTTATTTCATTATCAGTAAATTTAGTACATTTTTTCATCATGACAACTTGTTGTTAGGTTTATAAGGTTATGTTTAGAGTACTGATGATTAGGTCAACATATTTTTGTCTCTTGAGGAAGTAAAAAATTAAAATAAGGCCAGTTTAACATGTACATCTCGTTTATATTTTTACAAAAGTCACATATATATATGCTTAGAGAAACTGTATTAATCCTGGGACATGTTTAATAGACATTGTAGAGAGGCATGAGCCACATTTTAACCACTTAATTATTTGATTTCATCATTGATTTAAAATATCTTTAAAACAACAGTAAATTGTTTTTTATCAGTGTTGAATTCCTTACTATTGTCACAAAATATGCAAAGCAGAATACTGTATAACTTCTGTACTGCAATTTAGGACTTAATCTGTGACTGTGACCTAATTAGTAATGAGGTTAGGGATGAAGGGCTTCATAAACCTACATTTATTGCAAACCTCTTTGACAAAATAACTTCCTAAATCCATTTGAACTAGCAATATTTTGCACTTTATGTCTAATTTCAATGGCAAAATATTCTTGTGGGTTTTTTCTACCATTGTTTGTCAACAAGTGGATGTAGACATTCTTGTTGAAAATGTAAAACACAGAAAATAATTTTAAAAAAATAAGAATATTAATAAAATTTTGGAATTAAAATTCTAAAACTTCTTTCTTGAAATTGAAGAAGACAAGGGCAGGTACTTGCCATAATTACTATCTGTGGTTTATACGTCGCCTTAATCCTTCTCTTCCCTCCACCCCCAGATTCTGAATATTGAAGTGGAAATATAGAGAATATAGGACTATAGACAGGGAAAGGTTTGGTTGTGTAGAATGGGATATACATTTTATTACTTGATAATGATTTCTAGATTCAACCAAACATAAAATCGACATCAGCTATTCATAGGTAATCTGCAGTTCTTAATCGAAATGCAAAGTTAGTGGTAAAACAAATTCTGGGCAAAGGGATATTGCTACTGTGACCATGCTGGTTAGTCTTACTGTATTCTCAGTGTTTTTCTTCCAGTGCTTTATTTTTCAAAAATCCACATACAAAAAACCTATGTAAACTTAAGTGATGAGAAAGGGAAACACTCAGGAGTAATTAAATTGAAATTTAAATATACATTATTAAAATGTCGGTACTTCCTAATTCTTGACAATATCCATCAGAATAAGTGAAGATTGATCTAGTGCCCAATGTAAGTTTGTTTCAGGCAACTGGAAAGATGAAAAATGCCCACTTAATACATTCACTGAAGTGTTCATTTTAGTCAAGTTCTGCTGACTTCATAAAGCTGAAGTCACATTTTCACATCAGCATTCAATGAATATACATTACTAATGAGTGAAAATGTTATTTCTATTAAAGATTCTTAATAAACCATAAAGAGTAGATTGGAAAAATGATGGTTGGTCAATTTTAGCATAAATAAAGAAAAAAGCACGAGAAAATTAATCTAATAATCTTTATAGTGACAAATCAATTTTTTAAAATAAATTTGTGGGAAGAAAAGCCAGTATTTGCTGATAAGCTGCAATTTTCTGCTTAATAATTATCTTTTAGGGAACAGTCACATTTTATTAAAATGACTAATTGACTCACTGTACTGCTGTGCTAATAGTGAAGGAAGCACAATAAATTAATATTGATAGTATGAGTTTTTAATAAGAAAAAAAATTAAATACCAAAACGTTCCCCATATTCCATTGCAGCAATTTAAATGTAAATGTACAATTCAAAAATTACCCCTATTCTCCCCCTACATGGAAGGAATATGCATTCTGGCAAAGGACATTTTTATTCAGGAGCAAGCCTGAGGAAAAGGACAAGCTAATAGGGAGATACCAGTTGTTAAAATGCAGTTGATCAGTTCAGCAGGGGGAGATTTCAAGCAGGGTTATCCTCGAACTGAGATTTCAAAAGCAGTAATCTCCAACAATCTAATTTCCTGAGGTTTATGCTTCTTGACAATTGCAAAACCCACTTGCCACTTGGAACAAAACTGGGAGAACAGATTTTTGGAGAATAAAAATCTTTTTTCTAGGAATGTAATAGATGTATATGGTATAGGACTAATCAAGGTCTCATTGCTACCAACTGCAATTTTCATCAGTCAGTATTTTTCCATGTCTAGTCAGACTTTGGTTGATCATGTACATAGACCAATATGAATTTTGTAGTTAAAAAAGAGCTCACACTAAAGAGGAAGGTTAGAGTTATGTGGTGATTCAAGGCATATGTTAATGACAAATTAGAACTGGTTTATTCATTGTTTCAAGCAAGCAATATTCTGTTTTGGAACACCCCCTACCTTCTTTAGAGAAAGACCTGACATCCAAATTTTACATCCAGCTAGATATTTGAACACTACTATCATATTTATAGCTTGATAACCTTACTTTGCTTTGGCATTTCTTATTTATAACTATGCAGTCCTCTAAATAATTCATACTGAATATTTGCACTTGCAAAGTGGAGAAAATTGAAAGACTATGAAAGAAAAACTTTCTTCTAGTACCTTCCAACTATGCTTCCAGAATGATGAAGGGAAAAACAGATACCAAACTGACATTTGGACATATGAGTAGGCGCAGTGCTACACTGTGTATCAATAGGAGATTTATTCCCACAGTGTCAGTTGTGTCATTGCAAAGGTTGCTAACAAATAGCTTCCTAGTATGGAAATCTGGTATGGAAGCATTTGCATTGGAAGATGAACAAGATACAAAGAATTATTGTCCTTGGAATTTTTCAGATGATGCTCTAAGTTTCTACTACTACTACTACTACTACTACTACTACTACTACTACTACTACTATTATTATTATTATTATTGTTATTATTTCTACTATTATTCTGATTTTTTTAAATTAAAAAGTGACGTGAATTCACTTTCATTCTCACATCATGTCATCCTCTAGTTTAGAGGAACTTTCTCCTTTTCTTTTGTGTCTTGTTTTATTTCTCTTGCTCATCTCTGATTAGAGTAGCCACGAACCTGAAAACTGGTTTTTCTATGTGAATTGAAGCAAGAATTGATGAAGGGACTTTCAGCCTGAATTTATAATGGGAGTTATCACAACCAATTTCTTCACAATGTTGCTTTTTACTATAGCAGTTATAGCTAAAAGTACTGAGAAATTATTCATGTCAAAAATAGAATAAAAAATTAACTTTAAAACTGCAGAAAACAAAGAAAGCAAGAATTGGGATTTCAAAAGAAACTGTAACCCAAGACTAAGTCTTTTAGAAAACTGGGAGCTGATAGTGTGGAAATTAATACTGGAACTCAAAAGGTGTTATGAATGGTTCCCAGGGCTAGAAGCAAATATGATGTCATGCAACCTTTAAGAAAAAGAACACTGATAATCAAATGTAATCTGTTAATAATAGCCTCAGACAGGATCAAACAAACGTAATGTGCTACTATATACTGTATTCCTGCCATTCAGCTCCACGACATTAGTTAAATAAGATTTATGTCTTTATTAACGTATCTGGAAAGAAGCTTTTCACTGGAATTTTGATTTCAGTTGTATCCAGTTAGGAGCTACCCGTGTTCTTAAACAATATCTGTTCCTTTAAAATGTATTGTACTCTGGAATTTCCTGTGCTCCTATCACCTTGTAATAGCTCAGTAATGCGAGTCACCAACAGGAAATGATGGGTTGGGTTCCTACTTTGCTCTACTCCAATTAACAATTGGCTGTTCCAGCTATAAAACCCGTAAAACCCCCCAAATATTTGAGCTCCTACTTCAGTGCATTTCTCCAGTCTCCGTAGGGTAACATTTTCTGTCTGTCAAATCATATTCTGCAGGAGTATTCAAGTACAGAATATCTTTTATTTTGCAATTAGTAATTGTAATAATATATCAGATATAGAAAAATGCTCCCTTCTACAGTCATTTGTCATATTTTTCAATCACAAAACACTACACATTTATTTTGAATTTATCTCTACTGCAATGGAGTTACTTGCCAGCAAATTAATTGAATAAATAAACAAAGACTTTTTCATATACTAGTGCTCCATGACAAGCATTCATCAGAGGTTTGGCTGTAGTTCACAATTTAACCAGCATCTTTAACTAGAGACATGTTTAAGAGGTCTTGCAGTGACTAAGAGAAAAACAAGAAATACACCTTCTGCCAGTCTCTAGCTTTTCTTCAGTGTAAGATTAAATTATTGTATCCCTTTTGGTTTTACACTTTTCTTGCAGCAGTTCATCTTCAAACCTACTTAATTTTAGCCTTTAGAAAAATATTGATGAAGAAACTCATTTGAGATAAAATAATAGATTATTAATGAAAATATTCACTATGCATTTCAAATGCTTTTAAACAATGTAAATGGTCAAATCCATCAGCATTCTTTTTACTTTTCTTTTGATGAACACAAATTCTTCTGAGCTTTTTAGATTCAGAGTTAGTGTTTGGAAAAACAAGTTGAACGTTTTCTGTCATATCATCTGTAGGAATTAAAGTTATGAAGGAAAACAGACTTGCATAAGACATTCTTACTAACTGCAAAGTATAGCAGGGCCCCATAGCCTGCCTGAGCTGTGCTGCAAAAGGCAGTTTAGAAAACATGAAGTTTTCACAACATTGGAATACTGCGTGTCCTTTCTGACTACAGACCTTCTTGTTGTCAGCTGATATGTTTGTCAACACATCTTTATCTAACACTTGTCAAGTGTTCTGAAATTTGACACAATTTGAGGTTGAAGTTATTCATTTGTAAAGGAATTATCTACAACATCCATTACCTCTCTCATAATTCCAATTCCCTTTCAAAAGCTAAAGACCTTTCTTAAACATTCACAGCACTAACAGGAAGTTAATCGACAGCTCTGAGTTAAAGGATTTCGTTCTTTTTTTTACATAAGATGTATGTGGAAATCTTATCAGAATACAACAATGATTTTTCTATTAGTGTTGAGAAATCCTCATGTGTAATGTATAGGCAACTGTATGGACACATTAAGAAAAATCCATGGTACTATTTCATAAAGGTATAACTTCCGTGTGAATAGTCAAAATCTTAGCTCTCTTGGATTGTGATATTTTGTTGGCTTACTAAGGACTCTCAGACAGTGAGCTGTAGGCAGCCTTATGTGGCTTGCAAAATCAGTTATATCTCTTGACTTTTCAATTAGCGGCGGCCTAAATCCTTGATTTCCCACTGTATAAGCTCCAGAGTGATATTCTTTTATATGCTGGAGCTCATCATCAAATCCGGAGCACTGAAAAAAATTTAAAAGTTAAAAAAAAAATGCAAAGTTACTTTTTTTAATTCAGTATTTGTTGACTAGGAATACAGTGTACATGAGTTGTTTGAAATTAATATGAGCTGAAATTCTTGCAATAAACAATGATTAAAATGTATTACTATAAACTATAGCTGCTGGGTTGGCTTTTATGTAATTCCTAAATATCAACTAAACAGAAAATGATGTGCTGTATGTAGCAGAGCACTGTGTAATTACTGTCAGGAGTGACACCACTCAGCCTGCTGAGTGAGAAGGCTGAGCTTTGGGTCATTGTTTTCTCCTTCTTCTTGTATAATAGCTGTGTTCATGTGTTAAACTGCCAGACTGTCTGATTAAGTTATTATTGTTGAGATTGCCTTCTTCAGAGCCAAATGGTTTTCGAATAACTGGGGCACAGACTTTTTTCCTTTTTTTTTTTTTTTCTCAGTGTTGTTAGGTTTTTCTGTAACAACAAAAACAACAAACCTCCAGCTCCCTTCTCTTCTGATGTTGTGAAAGTATACTTACACCCCATCTTGAGAAAAGGTTTTTTGCATTTGTTGTATTTTTCTGTCTTAAAAATCCATGAGAGAACATATTGCAGGCTGCTTGGCTAACTTCCACTATTGCCATCCTCTAGTGACATCTTATGGTCCCCAAAACTTTCAAATTTCATATTTAAATTTTTAATCTGATGTGAAAACTAATGTGACTTGTGAAAAATGTTCCTGGAACAAAGATATCTAGGTTCCTGGAACCTAGATATAAACCCTTTTAATACAGGTCATTGAAGATAGATTTTATTTAAGGCAATGTAGAAATACAAAGGAAATCTCTTAAAAAGCTTGTCATATTCACGATTTCAAATATTTTGAATAAAATTCATTGTAACATACAAACAAAATATTACACAGGGAAACAAAAAGCATGAAAAATTGCTAAAACCACTCTACAAAAGAAATAAATATTATAATTAAGTAACTTGTGTGGTTAATTACAGTATAAGTTACTTAAAGGGTTTAGGTGGATATTACTCTGTAGACAACACCCACCATTCACCCTACATCAACCAAACAGGTCACTTGGTTGCAGCAAAGATCAGGTTTAACAAGCACAGTTTGCCCTTGGTGAACCTATGCAGCCTTTTCCCAATCGCCTGCTCTGTCTGACTTTCGAGAGCCTCCAGGAGCATTCATTCCATAACTGTCCCTGGGATGAAGTAAGCCTGGTGGGCCCTGTGATTTCCTGGATCCTTCTTCAAGACATTCTTGTTGATGGGGGTTACTTTAGCCTTCTTCTATTCTTCTAGGATGTCCCCTGACCTCCATGACCTCTCAAAGGCCGTGGAGAGTGGCCTGGCAATTGTGTCAGCCAGCTCCCTCACCACCCTTGGAGAGATAATGTCAGGGCTCATCAGTTTTTAGGGGTCATGCTCCTGTAATCATTCACACACCACTCTTCCTTCACAGACAGTGGTGCTGTGTTTTCATCAATCTGGATTTTTGTTCCCAAGGCCAGAACCCCAACAGGCAGAGGTAAAGAGACTGTTGAGGACATCTACCTTTCTAGATCTCCTTTTTTAACATCAGGCTAATATTTTCCTTCTGATTCTGGTTGTTATTTACATACCTGAAGAACCCTTCTTGTATTTTTGACATCTCTGGCCAGTTTCAATTCGACCTGAGTTTTTCTGTTTCTAATTCCATCTCTGCATACCCTGGCAATGCCCTTGTAGTTCTCAATGTGTGTTTGTCCACTTTTCCATCTGTGGCATGATTCTTTTTTCCATTTGATCAGACTCATATGTTTGCAGTTAAGCCAAGGGAATCTCTTGCTCTACCTGCTTTCCCTTACCTTAAAGAGGATGAACTGCTTTTGTGCTTCCAGAAGAGCGCTCCTGAAAAGCTTCCAGTACTCAGTAGCTCCTTTATCCACAGAAGCTTCCTGCAGAATCCCTCCCAGCTGAGCTCTGTGGAAGCTGAAGTTTTCTCTTCTCAACCCAGAAACTTTTGCCTTAGAGATAACCTTCAGTGTGCTCAGCAGGATCTCAAAGTCCACAGTCTTGTGATCACTGCAGCCAAGGCTATCAATAACAGAGAAAATACAAAGCAGGTTTTCTTGGTTTGTGATCAAATTTTGATTGAACTCTTAAGACTTAGTGGCTGCAGTATATTTCCATAAAAACAGCATGTGAACAATAATAAAAGCAAACTGATTTATACATAATGTCTGGTTGCTGGGATTTTTTCTGGGGTTTCTTTGGTTTTTTTAATAAAATATAGTTTTTTATAAAGGCAATTAGTGACAAAACTAGAGCATATTAAATTTATTTTTTTTAAATTATATTAAGAAGGCTTTCTTTCTCAAGTTTATTAGGTAGCCACATAGTTGCTTGAAGTGCATCTCTTAGTAGCTCAAAAATTTATTTTAGGGAACAGTCCATTTTCTGAAATATAGAGCAAACTGAGGTTGAAATTTCACAATTATACAAAAATCTAGGGCATGATACCACATTAGACTGTGGAATAGCTCTCAAAGTTTTCTAAAACTAATATTCTCCAAGTTTCCTAAAACTAATATATCTCCTGTGTCCTTATATAAATAATATTCAGCGGTAGACAAGAAGTCATTTGAATATACGAGGAACTGATTTATGTATATGACTGTGAAGGATAGTATTTGCCTATGTACACTTAAAAATATTTTTAGTTTTAAAAATTAAGTATAGTAATGATGTAGTGGGTTTCACACCAGCCATACAAATTCAGAACAGAGCTGCCATGGCTGAACTTTTAGGGGAAATTTTCTTTTTCAGTGTGTCCTGAAAGGCAAAAAACCCCAGTTGGGCCAGACCAAGGCAAGAATGCAAAAGTAGAGGGCTGCTAAGAGAGAAGTATTATTATCTTCTTCCTATCTTTCACACTCTCCTCCCCTCAGTCTCTCTTCCCTCCCATCACTCTCCTCCCCTCACTCACTCTTTCTTTACCCCACTCAGTCTTTCCCTCTTTTCCTTTCTAATTTTTTAAAAACTAGATTACCAGCTTCAGTACTGGTTGTTTTTCAACTATGGTATCAACAGAGAAATCAGATTATAGACCACAGAGCACCTAATTCATCTGAGTTATCCCTGTTCATGTAAAGCTCATGCAGACCTCAGAACAGTGGCCCATGCTGTCTGGGTCGAATGGTTGTTCATTTAAATTTATTACACCTTGTCTGGGCCTTATAAGTGCCATGTGTCTTGCCCATAAAAGCCAGAGGACGTATATTTTTTGTTAAACAGAAATGCANATAACAGAGAAAATACAAAGCAGGTTTTCTTGGTTTGTGATCAAATTTTGATTGAACTCTTAAGACTTAGTGGCTGCAGTATATTTCCATAAAAACAGCATGTGAACAATAATAAAAGCAAACTGATTTATACATAATGTCTGGTTGCTGGGATTTTTTCTGGGGTTTCTTTGGTTTTTTTAATAAAATNAAAGGGACACATTTCATGTCATTTAATCCCCAAAACTCCAGTGAGGCTTTCAAATATAAATTTGAGATCCATTAGATGAAGATTTAGTTTTATGCTGTGACCACAACTAAGACATATATTTAAGAAAAACACTCTGTGTACAAATAATGATTTTGAATCCTGTATATGAAACTAGACTGGAGAGAGTGATTTTTTAAAATAACTTATTAAAAAGTGTACAAAAATATTTGACATATTATGAACAACATAAGTTAAAAATTTAAAAGAATCTTAAAACGTTAAGATGGAAGAATTTGTAAGAATAAGATTTTCATTTCCAGAGGAAATAATTTAAACAGGTTATTCTCTTTTTAGCAGCACCAAATGGTATACTTCTTTTTGGTATGAATAATGTCCAAAGCTACTAATAAAATTCCAACCAGAATTTTTCAAAACCTGTTAACTAAAAATATTTTTCTGTACAACGTAATTGTATTTGTAAAAATATTATGGGGTTTGTAAGTAAGAGCTCTTTCATTCCAGCATCTAGAAAGGTTTTTCTTAAGAGACTAATCAAATTCTGTCATCTAGATCCTATATATTTTCCTTGGGTAAATTATTCTTAGCCAAAACTACTAGAAGCTTGGGACTAATAATAGATACATAAATATGGAAAATAATCCAAATAATAGCATGTAGTACTTATGTGTATCTTACCTATTTAGCTCTTGCCCCTTGTAATTCTGCATGAGATCTGGATTTGTCTCAGTAGCTAATGAAGGGCAAAATACTTTGGCAGGAATGTGTCTGTATGACAAGTGCTGCTTATTTTTGTTACAAAGAATTGAAGTACCATTTTTATTTCTTGCCTGCAGTATTTTCCACAGCACTGTTGACTGCTCCTGATTATCCTAGATTGTCTGGCTGAAATGAGATATTTATTTGCTTGTTGGCTCAGAACCTTCAGCAGTATTTTGCATCTCTGGAATTGGCATTAATATTGCCCATTGGCTTTGATAATTAAATTGTACACCTGTTCGAAAATAAGCAGCAGATTGTTAATGATTCTTGGCCATCACACTGCCAGTCGTTTTCCAACAATATTTCTCTTCAAATTATCAGAACGTTTTTGTATTCCTCTAATTGTGACATTAACTATTCCAAGTCTTCCTTGGCAATGCATGGGTAAAACCATAACACCAGTATTCTAAATCAATAACACTCTAGCTGAAGTGAGGAACCTGATGAAATAAAGATCATTATTATTAAGGGCTTCTTTAATTAATCAGCTCATAATTTCTCTTAATAAGACATTTCATTTTGGTTATCTTTCCAAAGATATAACAACTCCACATGTAACTAAATCACTGGAGGTTAAGTAGTTTTAGTAAATTGAAATCCATCATATCAAATTCTCTGAAAAAAAATTGCTTATTATATTTAAAATTGCATGTTACTGAGTAACTATGAGGAGAATAACAGAGGCAGAGAATAATGAAGAATAAACCATCCCACCAATAAATGTTATTGGCTGATATCTTTCTTTAAGTAATAGATGTGATGATGCACGATCACTGTTTGCAAGTTAGAGTTTTCTGAATAGCCCTTTCTTGCAAATTTCTTTTCTAAATATGTTATGACAAGAGTTATGAGCTTTGTGTTTCATATAGAATGTTTCCAGCAGGTCAAGGCTTCCTTTCACGAAGTGATTGCTAAAAAAAAAAGAACAAAATGGACTAATACAGTGTATTAAAGCCTTTCCTTATGATTTTATTATAGGCTGATTCATACATTTCTAGAAACCAGGAGGGCAGAGAAAAGAATCATTGCATACTTCTTGAGTACTAAGACGAAAAAGAGTGCGGTCTTTTGTTGTCATTCACTCTCTGCAAATCTGAATTTCTTCTAAGTTGAAGTTTATCTTCTCAAGGATTGCTCTGTTTTTATTTTTTTGTTTGTTTTTTATGGTATGTAATAGAATTAATTTTTGCCTACTTGTAAACACAATTCCAACTTTCCTTCACAGCTGATATTTTACCTGATTACTGGTTGTCTGTACGATCACTAGAACATGAACTATTTTGTTATCCATAGCATCTCATCCTTCTCAGTTGGGTCTCAGCTGTTGGGCTTCCCAGACCTAGAAGCAAAGATATGACATCATGTAAGTGTCTGTTCCAAAGTGCCATCTGCCTTGTGCTCTGAAGTTGGTTTACTGCATCTGGCAGCACTTCTGCTTTTCCTGGGCTGTGCCTTACTCTCACCTTGTAGAGCTGGAATCTCAATAGCTGGCTCTGCAGAGAGAAGAGCATTACACTCAGTAGGGTCATCTCCATGATGTATTTTAACAGCTCCTGTCCAGAGTGCACATCTGCTGTATGGTCAAAGGCAAATTGATGAAACAGTGCATGCAAAGCATCCTAACCAGTAACTCCTTCTCCATCTCCTATCCCCTTTTGATATGCACTGGCTGACTCCTGCTGTCACATAGAGCATCAAGAAGCATTGACCTGTTACAGGGGTGGTCTTACCCCTGGATGATTTCTTTGCACATTGAAGCCCCTGATTTTTTATCTTTTATTCTGATTTGGTTTCTGTTACCTTTCTCAAGGTTCTGTAAGTTTCTAATTAATATGAATGAAGAAAATACTGTTCAGACCATATGCATCTGTATTCATGTCTGTGGTGAAGAGACTTACACGATAACTGGCAGATAACTTAGACATCTCTCTATAATATTCCCAGAGGTCCGGGTTCCAAAGGAAGACTTATATTGTTGTATGCTGCACTAATCCAAACCTTGTATTGTCCAAACTTTCTTCTTGGTTCAGAAATATATCTTTTAAAGCATTCTTAGGTACCCTCACAGTGTTTCTTATATGCTGTGTTAGTTTTCCTTTCTTCTTTGTTTTGACTTTCCCTAGAGTGACCACTGACTCCAAGTCATGTCCCACTGTGTAATAGCATGAATATTTTTTGTTTGTAAAACTAAATGAGTTCAATTTTTTAGGACAAAACCAGTTTGAATAGATTTGTGAATACAACTAGCATTTCAGAAAAACTTTCTTACATCTCCTCCAGTATTTTCCCTTCTGTAGTATGGGATTCTCTGGATTTTTATTTAATCTACAGGCAGACTAGTGTCATCTGTGACAGCAAAATAATGTCCACATCATCTCTAAAGATCTAGCATGAAGAAAAACTGAGAGACTAGTCCTTCCATCCTCCCATTAGAGGCAAAATAAAAGAAATTTTGTAAGAAAAATGAGTTTTTCTAATCTTTTAATTGGAAAAGCCAAGCTCAAAGAAATATCAAAATATTAGTTCAATGTAGGCCACAGAAAAGTTTTCTGAGACACATTAAAAAATAATTTAAACCTGTATACTCTAACAGTGTTGTGTTATCTTAATGACCTTAGGTAGCAGTTTTAGAAGGCACCACATTTCTATCCAGAAAAAAGAAATTGAGGTTTGTTATTATATGGAATTTTATCAACTTATGTGATAGCTGTCGTCATTTACAACACAGTAACCATAAATGATAGTAGCCTAGAGCTGCTGAAGTATCTGCATTAAAAGAACTGCCAGAGCAGCTGGAGAAATATGATGGACTGGCAGCACATTTCAACATGTGTCTGTTCAACAGAGGATAAAATGAATGAGCAGAAAATAGTATCACCAAGAACATGGAGAATCTTCTCAGAAACAAAGCACCACTATTAGGAATTGAGTTCCTAGCATCTTTACCCCAACAAACATCTGTTGTAAATCATTAGGAAGTGTCCTTCAAGCACCACTGATACTGATGAGCACAATTTCAAATGCATTCACAAGACTAAAAAGGGATTGGAATCTTGCATGTATAAAAACACAGTCAGCATAAATAAACAAATCCTGAAAAGGATGTATAAAACTCTTAAATCCAGGATTAAGGCAAAAAAAATATTGTATTAAACAAGTAGATTATTCAATTATTTCTAATCAGACTTTAGTAGAATTCATATATATATTTATAATGGCTGATACTCTCTGAGGATTGAGGAAACTTCACGCTAAAATTATACTGGGTTGATCAGCATAGACATCTGATATAGCTATTGCAGTGTCCGAAGAAGGCTGCATTTTCAAACACAAAATCATTTTGGAGGAAAACAAGTGACATGGCTACATCTCCTTTTTACTGATACTGCAGCTCCTTTTGTTTACAGGATGTATACACTAAATAATATACTACATAAAGAGAAATTGAAAAATTTAAGAGATGCTATAAGATTTAAAATTTAAGAGTGCTATAAACTCATTCTGTTTTGGATATTACTGAAATTCAATTAAGGTTTTCAAAAATTTTTAAAAAAAAAATCTTTATCAAAAGTAAAAGTATTTCAGTCATACCTGCATTTGTAGCAAAAACCTGAAATAACAAGGGAGTTGACATTTTAAAGTTCATTTAGTCTTCAGGGAACTTGAAGCTTTTATTTGAATTCTTGAACAGGAGAGTTTATTCAGTGTATTTACTTTTGGTTCATTTTTAACTCAGTGTTGTTTCTAATGTTTTAGCTGGTGAGCATCCCACTTTTCCCTCCTTCCTTGCCAGTCCAAGGGCTCCTCAGCTGTGGCATAGGATCCTGCCTGTGCTATCATGTCTTTCTTCTTTCTGTGTACACTGGGGACAGAATTAGTACCAGTATATCCAGCCCAAAGAGGAATTAAGTCTGGGAAAGGGTCAGCAGGTTGTAGAGTTCACGGTGGCAGCAGACCCCACTGATCTTGGTGGTAAAAGCCCTCCTCTTTTAATTGATTAAAATTTAATCTTGGATAAATCAAGTGAAACACAGTAAAATCCATGCCACTTGATAATTCCTTCTACAGACATGGTGCTGGTGTTAAGCCTAAGAAATGGAATTTTAATATAGGAATTATGCTAATCCTTTTAATATATATAAAGATAATGGGAAAATACCTAATATTATAAGGCACATAATTTTAGAAAAATGTAAAATACTACAAATTTTATAAAAATAAAAAAAAATTGAACTTGTATAATGAACCTCAAAATAGTGGAAGAGTAACCTATGCAATTTTCCTGGAAAAAAGATTTATGTACCTACAGATTTGTATCATTTCTCCAAGTCAATTCTCTAGTTTGAGAGATTAAGCTGATATCTACTCTACAAATTTTGTTAATTTTAGTTGTTACAAAAGCATAATTGCCAGCAAATAAAACCTAGTGAAAAAGGAAACACAAACCATGTTACACTTATTCTCCTACACCATTTGCTCTTCCTCAAATGCATGATGTCATTTTAAGTGACCTAGTTTTGATTTAGAGCAAGAGTACAGCTGGTAGTTGACAAATTAATACTACAGCCGTATGAGCATATTTTTCAGTCCCATCTGATTTAGACTTCAAGTTCTTTACTTACTTGTCCTTTGAAATTTCTTTTGTAAAGCTGTTCATCTACTGCCTTTCCTATTTACTTAAAGATATAAGACAAAGAAAAAAAAGATTGCAAACAAATAAACAGCAGCAAAATATTTCCAAATTAATTGGAGTGGTAACCAGAGGCACATTATGATACAATAAAAAATATATCTTTTTTCTTTTTAATATTGTATTTTAGAATATAATATACATTTGCTTTTAGAATTTGCTCTAAAAGGAAATTCTGGTCTTTACCCTTCAAAATCAATTAATCTCTTTTGAAATACATGAACCAACATTTCTCTTGTCTCGATTCTTATCTCTGTAATTGTAACAGTGTTGCACATAATTGTGGGGTTTTTACACACTGGAAAGAAAGTGATATCTTCATGTCCTGTCCTGTGTATTACAATGGAAGGATGACGAGCTCCTGTATTCACTTCAGACTTTAAGCCAGAGAAGGACTTGATGACTACAAAGAAACCTGCAGCTCTCTGAAATTAATGAAAAATACAGCTGTGCAATGAATACAATTTTATTTCTGTGTTTAGAAGGTCAGAAAGAAACTTTGGACATCAGTGAACCAGCACCCTTAAGTGCTGAAAAGCTCTGCTCCAGCACAATAGCATGATGTACAGCTTGTAAACAACAGGAGACACCAATCTCGATATTGAGAATATTGAGTGGATCAGAATCTCATAAAGTAGACTCTTCTATTTGTACAGTCTCTTATAGTTGCTCTCATACAAAAAAGAAAAATCAACAAAATAAAAAAAAAGGCATCTTATATGACTTTTCTTAAAAACAGCTGATGTTTACAGCAATCTTTCTACCTGGATATGATAATGGTGATAATGATGATGATGATATTATGATGATGATAATAGCAATTAAAAACCTTCATCTCATTATATTGTACATTTGACAAACTTCCATGGCAGGGCATGTCTCTGTGAGTGTATATAGATGTATGAAGCCCTTTTAGGGACCTTGCAGCCTCCATGAAAACACATTTAGTTGCTTACATTAAAATTATACTTGAGTTTAAGCGTTTTGACTCACAGTGCTTTAGAGTAGAGACTTTAAATCAGGTAAATTGATTGTTCTGCTATCGGATACATGCCTTTTGCCTTCCCTGTGAAAACGTGGAATATTCAGATGAAGCCTGCAGGAATTGATTTCCCACATTGGAGACTTTTTAAGAGTTTCGAAGCAAAATGCTTCATAGCTTTTCAGTCTACCTGGTGCACATCAATCCTGAATCACGAGACAATACTGTATTTGTTAGAACCTCTTCTTCCGACTGCAGAGAACATGTGGAATCTGCAGTGTTTTGGGCCAGGTTCTCTTCTGTGTGGGCAGCACTCCCCCTCTGACATCCACACCCTGAGGAATAGCAGTGTGGCTCAGATGGGCAAAGGTCAGCAGGACTGGGCTTGGCATGATGCACAGTGGAGGAACTGGGGGCAGAGGGAAAAGAGGAAGGGCAAACAAAAGACTATGAGATAGTAGGGGAAGGGACAGATGGAGATGAGGAGCAGAAAAGGTGATTAACAGGGCAGATGTGAGTAGGGATGCAATTCTTAACCATGCACGTAGAACTATATTTTAAATAAAATTTAGGTCCACCATAAAGTTGCGGGTCACAGTTCTTCAACTTTTAACTTATGAGATATTTGATTTTGCAACCATACAATTGTCTGGATTTTGTAGCAAGAGTCAAGAGGAGAGCCTAACCATATGTCTTACCTTTCCATCATAGAATTCCTCCACAATTTGATTTTTCATTTTTTTCCTGTCCTCAGTGGAGAATAAATTCTGAAGTTCTGTGCCACTTCTATCCACCCAAAAAGGCTGTCTTTCTGTCAGCAACATTATGTTTTCCAAGAGTATGGGAGGAGGAGGAGGAGGCAGACTTAATGTTTCAGAATGATATATCTGACTAAACTGATCAATACCTCCATCTTCACTGAATAAAATTAACTTTTTTCTTTATATAGGATTGAAAGAAATAAAGTAAGTGGTTTTTCTGTATCAAGGGACTCTCTAACCTCCAATCTGTGATCTTACAGGCAGCTATACAGTGTAACTCAGTTCTCTTTTGAAAGTATATGAGTTATTTCCATGGAAGAACAGTTTGAACAGAAAACATAAAATTTTCATTTCTTAAAATGAAATTTGGCATCTGGGAATAAGGTTCCAGGTTTCAGACTATATGAAAAATGAATTATTCAGATGCTTACAGGGGTAGTAGTCTTATTTGATCTAGTTTAACCTTCTTTCACTGAGAACTTGCCTTCCCAAATAGCCATCAAATATTCAGCCAATATTCAGATATTAATTGCACTGAGCTTGCTTTCTTTTCTGTTTTTTGTGTTTACTGCGCAAAAGCTTTCAAATAGGGTTTCATCATATTTAGATATTTACACACATGGAGGAATTAAAAAAGAAGTTTAGTTAAGAATTGTATAATTGATTAGCTCACCAACAGCATTAAGCAACAAACCTTTAGAATAAGTATTGTAGTAGTAATTTAAATAACTAATTTTTCTAAAAATAAAAATGTATTTAAGCAGATTGAGTGACAAAAGGTGAAGATTTCAATTTCACACAGCTACATACTTGGGACTTGGAACAGGCAAAGCTGAAAGATGTAAAATATGATTGGAGTTCACTCTACAGTATTATATCTTGCAGGAGCAGTAAATTATGGCTACAAATAAATACATTGTAACATAAGCAAAGTTGCTAAACTTTTATGCTTGTATCAAAGTGGAAATTTTATTTGAAAGTTGGTTTCAAAGAAGATTGTTTTTCCCCTTAGCAAAAGAGTGTGAAGAATTGCATTTGGTGCTGTTGCCTCTGCAGTGGAGATATTAAGTACCTTGAAAGGATATAAAGTTGGAGTTTTTTTGTTTGTTTGTTTGTTTTTTTGTTTGTTTTTAATGGATATACTCATTTTTCATAGTGGAGGTGACAATTGAAATAACTGTGAACCAGTGAGTCCTGGGAAATTAGTCACTTCATGGGGATTGATTCATTCTAAACTTCAAACACCACAGCAAAACTTCCTCTAATCTAGAGCTTGAATTATTCACATTTTTATATACCAAATTGGCAGCCAGGAATCACAAGGATACTATTTCAATGAGCATGAGCTATTACATTGTCTTGTGCAAAATGAATGTGGGAAAAGAATATTGAGTGATATAGAGAAGTTTTGTAAAGACAAGATCTTGTGTACTTCTTCTACAGTTTAAAAATTCCAGGCAGAGGACAACTTGTGCAGCATCCTGATGCTATTAGCTTCTGTAAAATAAGGAAATATTAATATTGTTTCTTTATATCTTTAGAATCAGTCTTCCAGATAATTCAGACTCATAATTACACATCTTTTCTATGTCCTTCATTCTCAAATGGAATGCGTTTTCTAAACAGACATCAGCAATGAATCTATCTCATGACATGTTTATCAAGACCTTGAATGACTTATTTTCATTCATGAAGTCTATGAGAAATTTTCTGTCAGATGCAGATGGAAAATCTCATTTTCTGAGGTCTTTAATTCAATTAGGAAAGCAACTAAAGAAATTAGGTAGTAACTTTTGATTATTTTTAACTTATTCTGTATTTTTAATTTAATAATAAAATTTCTTAGCTAACTGATCTCTTTGAATGCTTTCACCTGTAGGTTTTTCAAACTGAGAAATACATTTGTGAAAAATTTAGTCTGGACTAAATATCCACACCAGTGAGCATTGGCATTTTGATATCATTCTATAAATGTTCCAAGCAGAAAAACTCAACCTATGATTTCATGAGCAAGATGCATCCTTTCTATTTTGATCTTTTATTTAGAAATTATTAGGTCACTAGTGGAGCAAGAGTTTGCCTAAATCGCTAACATTATTTAAGGCAACAAACAATTAGACTTCAATATGTGAATATACAGTCTTTTTTTCTTAATCTTGCCAGTTATGGCAATAACATATTTTCTTTCACTAGTATTGAATTCATATATACAGTGGAGATATCCAGTGTATTAGTCTGAAACCTAACCTGAAATATAGGATGATTTTCTTAAATATAGACTGTCACCATGAATGTTCTTGAAATGAGTCATTGTTCTTTCCTGAAATTGTCCTGTCACTAAACATAAATACCATTTGTAGAATGATTAATAAGAATATTAACTTGTAATTAAACAGCAAAGTGTTTTACTGGAGATAGTAAATATCATAGTCTTGAAATATGATTTTACAGAAGTTTTTTAAAGAACCATTCAAATTGTGAAACGTTTATAAAAGAAACGCACTTCTATTTACACATCATTTCAAATTTCAACTTTTCTGAATGCATGACTTTGTGCTGGACAGCATAAATGTTTATCATGGCCAAGATCAGCTAATGGTCCTCAGCAAGAATTTTAAAACATTTTCTGTAGTCAACTGTGCATTTTCTTGTTCTTAAAGATTGCTCAAAAGATAATTTGTCATGACAGTTTCTGTGTCAGCAGCTCTTTTCTTTATTCCTGAGAGCTTTAATTAAATCTTTTAGCTGTGCTTATCACTTCTTAGCACATATTTCAGTTATGTTTTATTCTGGAGACAAGAAGAATCACTTTCTTCTAGTTTACACATAGCAATGTGAAGCATTTTTATGATATAGCTTCTGCCAACTACATTTCCAAAAAGTTTAAGCTTACGTTACATGCACTTTTTTTTAGGGTGGCACGTTTCTCATCCATCAGTTCCATACTTGAAACCTTCCAATGTGCTTTGCATTTACTCTTACTTGTAAAAGAATACTAGTGTATGTTACTGTTTTTTCTTCAAAGAAGTTCCTGACATGCTTTTAAGGAAATGATTGTGTCTGCTTGCCCACACTGAAGGTGTGTTTAAAGACATGGAACCAAACAAAAAAAATGGATGATTTTTGAAGCATCATTACAGATCTGTAGTAACCACCATTAAAATTCTATGATCAGTCTCACACAACACAACCTACAACTTTTGAGATAATTCCCCAGGGTGAGGCGTCATCCCATCACAGCAGTAGCTGGACTGAAGTTACTTTTCAGCAAAACTTCTTTGTTTGCAATCACTAGACTAAACATGAGCAAATCATACAATCAATATTTAGAATTTGAGGAAGTACAGATTTTCAATATTTAAGCAAAATTATTTACTTGACATACAGAGATAATTTTTTAATTATATGGTATTTCATTTTAAAAACCAATTCGTAAATATCCATACTGCATTGTAGTTTTAAATAGACAAATTTGATGTCTTCAGAAGCACTAAAACTTCTGTGGTTTGATATCTAAATGAAAAGTTGATGCTTCTACCCAGACTCGATCTACCAAAAAAGCTCACAATTTGTTGCAAAATATATGACTTCAGAATTATTAAGAAATCAACTTGTATAATCAAAACAAAGAGATGAAATAGAAAAAAGAGAATGTAGAAAGTGGTATAAAAGAGGAACATTAATTAGAAAATGGTGTATGATCAAGCACTGGGATTCATAAGCAATAATGCACTTTGTAGAAGGTCCTGGAAACCTGTCATTTGAATGATTAATTATTTTCATAACTGTTTCAAAGATTTACTTCCATATTCTAGAGTCATGTCCGTTTTAAGGAGGCCAGCTAAAGGTGGTTTTATAAGACACAAAAAATGAAATGCCTTTGGATGGGATGATGGGAAAGTGTGGAGTGGGAGAAGCAATATTACAAAATGGGTGCCAAATAGGCTAAATTGTGTGAAACTGGAGCACACAGCAAAAATTACAAGTGATGCTTTCAGTTTTATATATTCTAGCAAGGCACAGTTTTGTTGAAGTCCAGTGCTACTCTAATCAATTTTAATTCTGAAGTGACAATTATGGAGATGTTATTTCAACATTTTTAAGGCCACGTTTGATCTCAAAAAAAGAAATAAAATACTCTACAATTATCTGAATTACTTACATTCATCAGAATTAACAGGAAATTTATCATTGGTTGCAATGAAATATAGGAGTGATAATAGCCCCAAGTCTTCCAAAGGAGAAATTGTAATTTCACCTTATCCTTGAAATCATAATACAGGCAAAATACCACTGGGTTTTACTGGACAGAGAGAAACCGCAAGCTGAAACCAAAAAGACTGAACTTTACGTTCTCTTTTGCTGCATTTTGAGACATTGTTAGTGCTTTAAAGTAAAAGAGAAACCCATCCTTATAAAACTGAATTCTCCCTGGTCAGTGAGGATATGTGTCTTAAATTCAGTTGGATGAAAAAAACAGCAGAAGCAAAAAGTCCTCCAAGTTCTAGCAGAGTTCATTTCACATTTACAATTCTTATGATGCCACTTCAGACCCACTTTTCAGGGGTCTGAAAAAACCCTTAGTTTCAGAGGTTGTTCCGTATGCTCCGCAGTGCCTAGTGAGTGCAACAGAATAATATCACACAAAATTCCATCTAAACTCATTCTCTTCCTGGGGTGGACAAAAGTAGGTCTCTGCAACACCTTCAGAACAAAGCATACAGGTGGGCGTACGTCCCAAGATAACTGTGCAAGCTTCTGGGAAAATCAAAAGCAAGGACTCCTCAGTCAGAGATGGCGTCTTTTGTGCCTTTTCTTCTACTAAATTGTTCAGCTACTTTCTGGTCCTCCATAAAGCTTTTATAACAGCCTACTACAAGCAGTCTGAAGACTCATGTTCTGTTAAAATTTATTCAATATTGATAGAGATTTTAAGCTGTTCCTATTCACTCTATCATATGCATCCTGGAGTTTGCTTAGTCACCTCTGCTGTTCAAAACAGACCAGATATGTGTTTGCATGTTTATGGTTCTTAATATTTTGGCATGATTTCTTGTCAGCTACAGAAAATACTATATTCAGTATTCAGGATGTGGTAATTTAATTTCCACATGTCTCTTTTCTTCTTTTTTTGAAGCCTGACAATCTGATGATGCCTTTCACTGAACTGATCTCACTGTCACTTCACTGATCTCAAACTATCATCCTTAGAGATCCTGAATGATGATGATGATGATGTGCAAAATTGTTTCTTGAGCCTCTCCAAACACTTCACTTTTTACTTTTATCTTTCTAGGCAGAAAAATAGTAATGTATTCTATATCCATCATGGTGTGCCCCAAAAAAACAAAACAAAACAAAACAAAAAAAAACCCAAACCAAAAAACTATTTTGCTTCCAAAATAAACAGAAGCAAGCAAGGATGATCTGTCAGCATGGGTCTGTCAGCATTTGTGGGGCTTATAGGCTTGTGCTTCTTTACTATTGCCTGTAAAAGAGCTGGCATTTATTTTTTCATTGTTGTTGTCATTCTTCATCTGTGTTCCAAAATTTAGAAAATTAATAGAAAAAAGAAGATAAAGCATATTCTAACAGTTATAGATTCATAGCTGAAGTCTGTTTTCCCCCATCAATAAGATTTTTTAAGTAAAACAGCATCTCACACTTAGAGAATGCAAATGTATTCCTCTTGGAGGCTCTTTAAGTGCTTCATTCTGAAGATGACACTGCCACTAAAGGGCTTCTTTCCCTTCCCAGTACAGTTGCACTTGTCATAAAAAATTCCCAAGTGATAGTTGTGCCAAACTGAAAAACTGCAAAGTTAAAGTTGAGCAAGATTAGTCATATTCTTGGTATGTTGTTTCTAAATTTCTAGGTTATAAGGAGGGAAGGCTTAAGAAAAATTAGGAATTCTTACTAACACTAAGCTCAACAGAAATTATTTGTGCATGGTCAAAATTTGTATTAGTTGTGTGAACACAGCTCTATGAATATTAGAGATACATTTGTGTTGAGCTATCAGTGATGCTTCTTTCACAATTTTTAGAGGAAAAAAAATATTTCTCTCCTCATGTTTAGGAATAATTTAAAGTGGTGTTCATCCCTCTTCTTATTCAGAGTTAAGCTAACTCATGCACATACATGTGTTTGTAACAAACATGTTTCTATTTTCATATACGATTGCATTACACTCAGTTTTCTGTCTAATATAACTTGAAAGAGATGAGCTGATTTACTTTACCAAAATGGCAAGGCCGCTCATTTTTGCAATCTCACAGTGAATGATTCTAATACTCTTTGTGCACCAGCTTATGCAGTTAATGTAATTAGACTGGCACAAAACTGATCAAATCCAGCACATACAACACAAGATATGAGCAGAATTCAGAACCACATGATGAAATAAATAGTTTATTTGGCTTAATTTTTTGTGGTTTTTAAATTTACCATAGATCATGCATGTGCCTCTGAATTCTGCATGTTCTATGGATCTTCTGGATCTTCTATAAAATGCTGTAAAAGTTTCTAAAATCTAAGAAAATCTACCATGCAGACAATATTCTCAAACTGCTTTTGATATTTCTGATCCCAGTAGAATGATGCTCACTCTAAGTCCCCTGCTGTGATTAATAATTTTCAGGGAATAAAGAGAATACATTGAATCAGCTATGCCTGGTTTAAAAACATAGCAAAAAGCTGGCCTTTGTTTCTGGTCACAGAAGAGTTTCATAGCATGTCAGTCCAATATTCTATTGATTTTAATGACATAAATAGAATTGTAACCTTTTTAAAAATTGTTTATTATTGCATCCATATTTTTGAAAAGTAGCAATTTAAAGGCATCTGAAGAATAGTTTGAATTTAATCTTTGGAAGTAGCAAAAAATTTAAATATCTGAATAAACAAGGAATTGCAAAGCAACAGAATTGTAACAGTAAAAAAATTAATCAAAAAAAGGGAAGAAAAAAATACCAGATTTCTGTATTGTTACTGAAAGAAAGAATGTTCAGATATAAGACCTTTTCTATTACCAGAAGTTACAAGTAGAATTGCAGAGGATGTGAAAATAAACTCAATCACATACAATCGGACCTACTAATATTCCATCTTAGAATATGTATATATGTTAGGAGTTCTTTTTGACTTTCAGGCATTAATGTGCAATAAACCAACACTTGTGCATGTTCCAGCTCCTGAATGGGTCAAGTGGATGTACTGACTGCTTTGCAAGGAAAGAGTCTTGGAGTCTTCCACTCGTACACAGAGAGCTGAGAGGGGTGTGAATGAGATTTACAGAATCATGAAGGCAGGAGATGAGCTGAGCATGGCACTGTTGTTGGCCAAACATGAGAAATAGGGGGCACTGAAACCTGGGTGAGGGCAAGGATAACAGAGGCAGCAAACAGAGGCAGCAGTTTGCACAGCCTTTTGCACGGAAAGGGACTGAAGGTGGAGATGGGAAAACACACAACTGTCAGACTCACCTCCATCCCCAAAAAGGTAGCAGCTAAACCTGGAAACCATTTCCAAGCATACTGAGGACAATAAGTGCATTGTCTCGTTATCTGAATTGCTGGGCAACAGGCCAATAAAAGAATCCTGAAAGTATTAAGCAGGAATGTGTCCTCAGATATTTCTGATGCTATGGTTCTGGACACTGGAGAAGTACCAGAAAAATAGACAGTAGAAATGCAGTAATTTCTTTATGACTTTTGTCTTGCCACTAAACACTAAAATTAGACTTTTTGAGACACTAAGATTAGACTTTTCAAAGGAGTGTGTAGGTAACAGGTCAATTTATCCTAAACTGTATTGAGAATTAAGTGCATCATGAATGCAACTGAGATATGGAAAGTTTCAGGCATCTTTTCTTATCCAAAAACCTCCCAAACTTAGAAAAGAATTATTGCTAATTTTTACCAGATCTATTAATACAATTTGGCAAATACCAATTTGTTTTCCTAACACACTGGTAAATAGGTAAAGCAATGTAACAAAAAATAGACAAGGGGGGAAAAAGCATGCTCTATATTTTATCTACTTGTGTTTTGCCTCACCTTTAACTGATTTACTCTTTCTCTGCTTTTGTCTTTGTCAGCTTTACTGCCACTTTGGCATCAGAGCTTTCCCCCTGCTCTTTGCACACGTAAGATAATTTTACTGGTCCTGAGAGTCCTTGTAAGTTTTTATCAGACATGGTAGGTCCTAAGATAACGAAACCTTCATGTCGCCAGATTACCATCACCATTTGTTGCTTTTTACTTCAGCTCCCACATGATTTCAGCAGTCAAAACCTTACCAGCCACAGAACTGAAGACTGTGATATTTGAAAGCTGATGTTCCAACTTCCAGTTAGATGCTTTTCTAACTGCATGCTATCTTTAACTGCTGGTGTGATAGTAGCTGCTATCATGGCAGAATTTGAGGCTGGGAGGAATGGAAGGGAGCAGAATGACTAATTGCAATGTGCACATTCACCTTCTATCTCTAGCTTTGCAAGTCTTAAAAGGAATGCTTTCACTGTTGCAAAGCTTGTAATCACAGCACAGCAGTTGTGCACAGCATTTGTTCCTTCTCCAGCCGCTTCAAGAGATATCAGACTTTAATACGGTCAAAGATGAGCAGTGTTTTGGGCAATGATCCAAGGCAGAACATGGTCTGTGGCATAACTCTCTAGTGCTTCCCAGAACTCTCATATAATTTTCATTCAATGGCTAGAACTAGAAGGCATAATTTTGAATGATACCATAATATAGTAAGCAATTTTTTCAGGAATTGATTTATATATTTTATTGGGTTTTTTTCCTTATTTTGAGGAGATTTTGATTTTCAATCTAGATATTAGCATGGTGTAGTGTTTTCATTGTGAAAGGTACAAAGAACCTCCCCAGTATAATTCTGAAAATAGCTCATTTAGTTTCATTACATATTTGGATGGAAAATAGAAAGTGAAAAGTGAATAAGGGACATGGGGAGGAAACTTAATGTCTGCTACAGAGTTTTATATCTTTCATACCTGGAAGAAGTAAGAGGAAAGTAATGAAGATGCATGGTGAGCAACTGCTAAAAGTTAAGAATTCTGAAATGGTAAAAGGAACTAAATTGAAGCTGGCAACCACGTAATTGCTGGGTAAGGAAATGATCTTGATTTTTATTGGCCTGCAGATTATGTAGGTGAAGATATTATTGTGGCAAGTGAATCTTAATGTATTAAAACAGGAATGAGAAAAGTGCTTGTGCCTAGTGTACTTTCTAAGCTTTTTCTCTGCTATTAAAAAATTGCTCAAAAAAATTCTATGCAAATCACGCTTTTTAAAACAGAAAAGGATGTATATATTATTTAAATTTTCTTCTTTGTAGGACCAGAAGAACTATTCCTATGTTCAACATCAGAAAGCATTTTGTGAAGAAATATAAGAACAAAGCATATTATATAAGCGAGACTTCTTGTATGTACTTACAAGTCCTAAAACAGCCAGCTATACTATCTGCATCCTACAATATTCCTAATATCTCTTTTTCAATTTTTATTTTCAAATGTATTTCAATTTTGAGTGCTTGCAATCCTTTGAATAATGACAAAAAAGGCAAAATCAGTTTGTCTTTAGTCTAAAATGATGCTTAGCAACAGCAAAAATGCAGAAACATGCTTTGTGTTCAAATATAAGGAAATTTTCCGCTATCTTATTTTAGTGTGCAAGGAATTAAATATTTATTGGCACAATTAAATGAGTGATAAACAGAGATGGACATAAGAGAAAAAAAAAGTGGTTTTCAGACAAATTTTGAAATTTTTTTTTTCTGAATACTTTCATTGTAAAAGCAGATGATATTGATATTCTGGCTCATTCCAGGAGGATCAAAGTATTCTAGAAACCAAAGCTAAAAAGGCCATTACTCCCTTATTACTATCACTCCCCTAAAGGTTGAATTTTTTTCCTTCTTATGTTCATTTTGTTGGGGAGAATGGACTGAATTTTTCTTCTATCGTGTAGTTGAAAGGAAAAGGCATCTTCTTTAGTCATCCCATAGCCTGCCATGGTCATATTCTAGAATACTATATTTAAAGGAAGATGTTATTATGTAAAGCTATTATGAGCAAAAATGTCTGAGAACTAACAATTTAAGAAAAGGAGAGCTTTTCAAAGGTCATTTTAGTTCTTATTATACACCAGAACAGTGAAACAATTATGTTATAAATGGGAATGATTCTTATTTTGGAAAACCACAGTTAACAAGACCTGAGTTTATGAAAGACTGTTCAAAGCAGTCCTTTCCTATTAAGCAGCCACTGACTTGTATTTATCCTCTACCATTCTAAAACTTCTTACAGTGGGTAACTTATTCAAAATTTCAGCACAGCTACAGTGATACAGAAGCAAAGGGTTTGGTTTAGTAGCAAAAGTTAGATCAAAATATTAATTTTGTCATATTCTGTTTTAGGGAAAATATTACATGTAATTGTACAGTGAATTTTAGCAGAACCTGTTGGAATACACTGTACTCAGAAATGTACTTGGGAAATTTATTCTAACATAAATTTTGAAGTTAAAAGGGGTTATAATTATATGGAAAGCAAAAACATTCTTGAAAGGAAAATCAAAGCATAATTTTTTATGAGTTCAATAAGTAAAAATAATCTAATGAGAAATATAGAAAAAGATGACTTATGGTCTTGTGAATCTCAAAGGAAACACAATATTTAATATTTAAAGAAAAAGTTATGCTGCTTGAGAGCACATATAGAATTTTTAGAAACTGGAATGGAATAGTGGGTGAGTTTACTGTGGGTTTGAGTAATTTCTGTAGTGTAAAAATATGAAACCTAATTCAATATCCATATGTTTACTCATGCTCTTTCACAGTCCTCTAATGCTAAATGGCAAATATGTTTTTATTAAAGCAGAAGCTGACATAAATCCATGTTCTATAACTTGAGCATTTGCCTGTAATTCCACTCAGAATAGTAATTATTTTATTCACAAATAAATGTCTAAAACTGCAGTTTAGTTTATACAAGTAGACACTAGCTCAACCTTATAATGATTTCCTTTCTTAACCCTGATTTGGTTTCATACCAGCAACCCCTTCCTTTTATATCCACACATGAAAATAGTTCAGCATAGCACCACTGTTGAGACAGTAAATGAAAAAATCAAAGTGGGTCTGAACTGAAATTTATTATTGATTGTTACTAAGGGAATTATCATCTTTTATATTTAAAAATGACACATACAGGATTTTAATTATTTGCTCTAAATTATTTGATAAAAATATTTCTCCTTTAGGTTGGAAAAGACCTAGTGGTAAGGGCTTATTTTCACTCTTATTTCATTTTCTATATCAAAAGTATACAAATCTTTTAGAAAGGCATATGAGATAGTTAACAGTATTCCTTTGAGAAGAAACTGCTTTTTAGTTTCTGTAGGAGACCTGAATTCAAGTAGAAACCTTGAGCAAGTGTAGAAAAATTCAGGTCTTCTAAGAGGCATGTGGAATCTGTAAGCATCAAAAAGAGAGATAATGTGCTTTGCAAATAAGTTTCATCTTGTTTTTGGAAATCTGGAAATTCCTTAAACTTTAGTTTTTCAGGAATAAATGTCCCTGAAGGAGAAAAATCTTTCAGACATCTTCATTTCCCTCTCCTCTCCACATATACAGGTGGATATTTATCAGAATATAGTCACCTTATATTTTTTGCTGTACTTTCTTTAACAGTGCTACACTAATCCCTTACTGTTTTGCCTATAATCTATACTCCTGAGAAACACACACATCTGTCCTTGGGAAGTCATCATTGATTAAAACAAACAACAAGCTTGTAATGTCTCTCTGTAGAATCATTACAGAAAATTGTGTGAGGATTAAATAAGATGAGAATAATAATTTAAGTATCATGTGTAGCTACCTTAAAATAGCTCTATGTAGCTCTTCCATTTAATTAAGGTTTGGAAAGAATCCTACCTGCCATTAATACTTACTGTGCACTTGCACTAAAAAAGGAGATTAATTTAAATAGCAGTGAAAAATTTTTAAATATTCTGTGAAGAAATGCATGCACAAACTATATTAATTGAGCTCTAAATTAGTGATGCTAAACAACAAAAGGAAGGAAATGCACAGTGAAGCAGGAAATGTACCATATGTTATTGTATACCTGGGCACAATGGGGACACTATCTTAATGGCTTTCTTAATGTTTCTGTTGTACCAGATATTGGTGGACATATGGTATGCTGCCTTTTTATGCTTGTGTCTTTTCATGATTTTGTTAGTTGACTTTGATAGCATTTTCTATTTGTCTGCTGTTAGGAAAAGGGCTTTAAAAAGTTTTGCTCATTTATCTGGAGTCTGAAACCCATGCACTTTATTTTGCTTGTTCATTTATACCCCATTTTAAAAATTTTCTTCAAGAGCACTTACCTATTACTTTTATTTTTAAGCTTTCCATAGTCTTAGTCCTTGTCTGGCAATAATTTGGAATACAGTTGAGTAGCCCTTCCACATGCAGATGGCTTTTGGCTCACTGTCAGTGCTGGCCAAACAGATGGCTAAAGCAACAGCAACAGCTGCAGAGCTCTCCAGGCTTTGCACAACCAGGATTGTACAACTGTAGAATCACAGAATTATAGAATCCTTTAGGTTGGAAAAGACCTTCAAGATCATTAAGTTCACCAGTTAACCCAGCACCACTAAACCATGTCCCTAAGTGTCAAATCTACACATTTTTTGAATACCTCCAGGGATGATGACACAACTACTTCCCTGGGCAGCTGGTTTCAGTGCTTGACAACCCTTTTTATGACGAAATTTTTTCTAATATCCAATCTAATCTTCTGCTGGTACAACCTGAGGCGATTTTCTCTAGTCCTTTTTCTTGTTATTTGAGCACTTTTGCAAGTGGCCTCTTCCCTGACTCCCCCAAGGAACCTCAACCAGCTCCAGCTGGCAGCAGAGAAGTTTCCCATTTCATTTGGCCCTAGTGCCCTTCCAGCTGAAGGACAAAATACAACTTCTTGCAACATCACTTCCTGGATATCACATGTTTTCAAGGTTGGCTCATGCAGAAAACCAAAGCAAAAGGTTTCCTTAAATTTTTTATGGACCAGTCTTCATAAATGTTCACATTTAAATAGGTTGTTCATTGCTTCCATCACATGGAATACACACACTGAAGTCATAGAAGTCCAGAACTAGTCTGAGGAAATATATCCTGTAGCAGAGAAGAGCAGCTAGGCCAAACCCTTTTGACATACATATGACTTCCTCCATTTATACCCTGGGAAAAATTTCCTTCATCAAAGCAGTGATCTCAGGGCTTCTTACTGCAGGTGTTTGAAGACCGTTTAAACCAGTGTGGCAATAAAAGGACATTGCTGTATGTTAACTTGTCAATAGGCAAATGTCCCACAAGACTTATTAGTCATTACAGATCAGGGTCAGTCTTTTAACTAAGATTTAGTGATTTCTGGCAAGTGTTGAGTTCTTTTGTCCGAACATTCAAAGCTTACCATTCTAATATTCATATAGCAGTTTTGGTAGCAGCTCATTATATGTGTAGATGCATTAGTTTAAATATGAAACAGAGGGCATAATGAAAGCCTCCAAACTTTTTATAGATGTCAGTAGCATTACATGATATCGAGCAATGCCAGCCTAATTTTTTCTGAAATGTTTAAATAAGAAATATTTTAAAAACAAATAACTTGATTTGTCCAGAAAATGTACCATGTGTATTCCCAGGAGAGCAAGAAGTAATTTAAGTCCACAGCCATCAGCTAGACCTAAATTTTTTTCATATATTTTAGTTTGTTTTCTTTAAATTTAATTTAAAACTTTTTCAATTGCTAGTTTTAGGAATTCTATTTTTAATTTTTATTACAATATATTTGGTTAACAAATGGATGGGAAAGGATAGAACTATGAGTAATTTTGCACAAGTATTTTAATAAGGAGCTGTTCATATAACTTATCTAGAATTTTTTATAAGGCAAAGACATTATTGGAAATCATTAAATGAAAGTAATTAAAAAGGAAACAGCCATCTCTTTCAAAAGGATTCCAGTAAAATTCAGCAACAGCAACCAAGTTGCTGGACAGCCTAGTTTTGTGTATCCAGCAGGGTGAAGAACTTTTCTGCTTATTGATTTTTACTGATGTAGGGCTTGGCAATCAGTCGGTATCTGGAATAATTAGTGGGGATGTTCAACAGTAGACAGGAGCATCGTGACGCTATAAACAATTACACTGCTATGCCAGCTCAAAGGCTTTTACACTTTGGCAGCTTAAATGCTTTTGATATGTGACGCTGTTTTTCCTAAGAACATTGTTGTTTTATAAATAGAAGGCAGATTAGATTAGATGTATCTGCACAATGGCATGACTGACCTGTCCACACTGCCAGGGAATGGATTACAATTACAAAGAAATAACTGGGTACCATCACAGTGGTAAAAAGTCTCCACAGTTTGATAAAAAGTCTCAGATTCCTTGACATGTTATTCAGACTTTGTTCACAAGACTTGGGGCCCCAGAATCAAGAATAAACCAAAGTGTTCATGAATTCCCTTTTCTGAAAACCTGTTCAAGACACATAAAGAAGACAAGAAACACAGTAATTGCACCATGGCTTTTGGTAGGATTTGAAAGAAAGCGCAAAGATGACATTGAGGGAATTGGAGATGTATGTACCTGAGCTTAAAGCACAATAAATTAATCATGAATGAGATAAAAACTAGTGACATACAGAAATAGTTTAGATCTGACATGATTTCCTCACTCTTACATGTAGTCTTCTTGAGTCAGTTTGTTGTGTAGCTACTTTGGATGTATTTAAGATCCTAAATTTTGATAAATCACTTTTGTTCTGTGCAAGGCTACTGTCTGTTCACTGTGCTCTAAATTCCCCAGAGTGCAATGGCCTGTTTCTGGTACCCAGTTTGAGTGGATGTTCCTGGTCTACTGCACATTGTTATTAGGAATGTGATTTATCAACTCAAAAATGATAAAAAACTAGTATACTTTTATCATAGTTATGTTTCAATGATAAACGTTATAGTGCTTATAGTGTCTCCTTAATGTTAGTAATTTAATACGAAGACATCATGCTGCAATAGTGGCTAGAATTCTGTCAAATGAATGGTTTGAGATATCTTTGATCTTTTTCACTATTCTCCACTTTCCCTTCTTGCCATAAAAAGACTCATGGGTTGCAAGTAAGTACTTTAAATGTAGCTTGAATAGCAATATGACTAAAGTTCAGAACTGCCAATCAATAAATAAAGGCTCCTAGTCATCAAAAGTGCAGCTTGCTTCTCACTGTGAAAGACTATTCCAAGTAATTGCTCTGAAACTCTATACTTTTTCATTTCTTATTAAGGAATCAGCTGAAAAAGTATCCAGTGTGTACTATAAAGTTAACAACACAGAAATACTTTCTCATCTAAATTCTAATGCCTCCTATTGAATTTTTTTCCTAAGAAATTTGATTGGCGACTGTTTAATCTTGAACTGACTTTTCTGTTTTGTGTTGTGGTCACACCTTTGTAAAAATTTCATTTCAGAGTAAAGAGGATGAAGAAAATGAACACAGGATTTGGGACCAGACAAAGTTCCTTGTCTGCTGTTGGAGATTCTACCATGACAGTGAGTGAAGATACCGGAGATCACTAAAAAGCCCTGCAGCAACAAGGCTAAGAGCAAAGAGGAGAGGCAAACATTGTTCATAAAGACATACAAGAAAATTTCCTTGAAGAAGTGCATGTCAGATACATATAGGAATACTGTATGCATTGATTCTATGCATTCCCGATTTTTTGTAAGAACCGAGGAAAATATGGTAGAGTCAGTATGCCTCTATTTAGAATTTTTGTTGGCCATTGTCATTCCTTTCCAGTTGTTCTAACTGTTCTCTTCTAAAGCAAAAGGAGGACATTATTTTACCTTTGGGTAAATTTCTCTTATTTTACCTTTGGGAAAAAGGAGTTCTGAATGTGCATGGCATGTGAGAGAGGTTCCCATTCTGTCCTGGGAAGACCTTGAGTCTGAAATGGAAGTCAATGGTTTGTTTCTTGCTTCACTCATATGTTTTACTTTCATACAACAGTAGGCAAACATATCTGTATCTCAGGACCACCATTTCTACCAGGTGACATATGTATTACACCTTTCTTTCATTAAAAAAAAGAAGAAAAAATATTTTATTTTAAATACTCAAACATTATTACATACACATTTAGATTAAAGAAATATCCTTTCCTTATGAATTTCTTATACTCATCACATAATAGAAATAAGGCATCTCAAATTTGCCTTATTGTCTACCTATCACATTTTTATTTAAATTTTACTTTATCAATAGTCCATGCAAAAGATTGGGAATATCACATAGGAAAGAACATAAATATGTCAAGATAAACTGGAAAAGCAGATTTTGAGAGTTTTAGATAATTCACAGTTTATAAAAACAACAGCAACTTTCAGCCATCAAGTCAGACATTAATTATATTTTTGTTTACCATTAATTATAATTTTGTTTGTTTGTAAACTTATCTGAGGGTTTTACTTGTACTTCAAGCTATGTCCCTTCTAAGAGGGAATTGTGAGATCTCTTGATTTCTTTTCTAACCTAGGACCATATAAAAAGCAAAAAGATTATTGATTACACAAGAATCACATTTTTCCTGGGAATTCTCTGAGCTGCAGATGCTTGTAAGCTGGGAACTAAATGTTCTTATGACTCTCTCTGAGTTTTAGGCTGCTGCTGGAGCAGAAATATCTGTGTTTTGACTACCTTTACACATCTTAACCCTCTATCATGTTTGCAATGCTGAGCTAATCCCAGCCATTACCTCTCAGGACACACTAAAGGATATACAATGAGGGAATTCTGTCTTTGTTGCCAACAGTTGATTCACAAGTTCATCAACAAGGGACAGAGGTACTGTGAGACAATTTATTTTTAAATTCAGTTAAAACATGTAAAACTTACAAGAATTGACAATAAAAGAAGATTCATAATTCTTTTTTTCATAATTCAAACTTCCTCCCTTTGATAGCTCACTGGTTCAAGGTTTTATATTAGACAAAAGATCTCCTGTCTTGTTCCACGCATTGTGAAATGACACAGTGACTTTCTCTAAAATTTCATCTGCTTTTCTTATGCCAGTGTCTTCGTGACGCCACAGTGTGTTAAATGGCTGTATTGAAAATGTTGATGGGCACAATAGAAATGGAAAGTGCATAATTATTGATTTTCAAATGCTGTAACAGCCAAATGTACTTCTATGGTTATACTGAAGCACTTGAAAATATGGCAACACCGCACAACAGCTTACTGATAAAAGCTTGTATCATTTAGATAAGCTTTAGAGATAAGATCTTTCTCTTTTTTTTCCACTGACAAGCCATTAGAAATATAGTTCTTTTAGAGATAAAGTGTGGTTTCAGCACTGGCCAAAATACCTATAAGCTCTAGAATATCTTTTCAGCCCATGGTAATAACTGTGGCTAAAAATCAGGTCAAATGATATTAAGAATTACTGGGGAAATTGGGATTATGTCTTTCCTGTCTGTATTTCTAAATCTGTAGGAAAAACAAATAACATTTAATTGGTGCTGGAGAACATTTCTGTGCTAACATCTCAGTAGAGTAACATGGATACTGATGTATATCAAACCAGGAGTTACTTTCTGCTGCTCTAACTCTACCATAAACCCTTTCGTATGTGTTCACTGTATTGCACTACCCAGCAGGTGGGATGCACCTGGCTGGTCTAAAAGTCATGGTGACAATAAAATATCGTCACATGATGCTAGTTTTTAAATTTGTATTTCAGAATGTCAGTACAGTATCTTTTCTTTCTCATGAGGAAATTTGAGTTTCTTTTGGGGTAGTTAATATTCACATTTATCCCACATATATCTTTCTAATCACTTATTGATCACGTTTTACTTTCCCGCACCCTCTGAATAAAACTTTTAAAGTTTTCTTTCTAACATCTTATAGATCACACAAGATGACTTAATTTTTCATAATTTCTCGCTATTCCATGAGACAGAGAATACTCAGTTACTTCCATTATCTAAATAAAATATTTATTTCATCTTTACATACACAGAGAACTTCAGAGGCCTCTCTGAAGAAGTAAACCCATAAGTTAGTCACTTGAAAGTGAGTCAAAACAAGATGATGCATGATTACCCTGGCTGCAGTTGAGAATGCTTGAGAATGCTAATTTATGACCTTTCCATAATAATACTAGAATGTTTCCTGATCTTAAATATATATCTATGATATTTGCTATATACCAGTGTTGCCACCCATTCCTCTTCACATTTTACATGTGGGAAGTGAAGATACAAAGGTTTGTGCAGGAGTGATGTGCTCAAGGTCACCAAGCATAACTATGGGAAAGCCAAGAAAACTACCCTTAAATCTGGTTGCAAACAACTGGACTATTCTTCTTCATGTTTTGAGGTGAGTGGTGCCTAAAACAGTGGATTGCCGCTAGAAAAAATAGTCTTCCTATTTTCCTTTTTAAGATAATAAATAGCATGAATCTTTTATGTGGATCAGTTTTACAAACTGATGTAAACACAGTGATAGAAAGACCTGCTGATAAGTTTCACAACTCTCAATTAAACCTTGTTTGATACCATAAATGTGCATATTATTTAATATTGCTACATGTGCAGAAAGATAGGAAACAATTATTTACATAGTCTTGTGGTCTCCTACTAGTTGATATGGAAACAGTGGGTAACACTGTGTTTGGAATAAAATGAATTAGAATAGTTCAGCTGGAAGAGACCTACAATGACCATCTACTCCAAATGCCTGACCGTTTCAGAGCTGACCAAAAGCTAAAGTGTGTTGTTAAGGGTGTTGTCTAAATTCCTCTTGAACACTCAGAGTCTTGGGGCATTGATCACCTCTCCAGGAAGCCTGTTCCAGTGTTTGACCATGCTCTCAGTAAAGAAGTGCTCCCTCATGTTCAGTCTAAACCTCCACTGGCACAGCTTTGAACCATTGCTATGCATGCGGTCACTGGACACTGGGGAGAAGAGTTCATCACTTCCTTCTCCACTTTTCCTCCTCAGGAAGCTGCAGAGGGCAATGAGGCTGCCCTTCAACCTCTTTTTCTCTGAACTAGACAAGACTAAATTCCCTAGCTGCTCTTCCAAGGACATTCCTTCCAGCCCTTTCACCTGCTTCGTTGTCCTTCTCTGGATTCCTTCAAGGACCTTTAGATCCTTCCTAAATTTTGGGCTGCAGAATTGCACAAAGGGCTCAAGGTGAGGCCACAACAACACTGAATAAAGTGGAACAATCACTTCTTTTGACTGACTGATTACAGTTTCAGGCATCCCAGGCTGGGATTTGCCCTCAGGACCTCCAGGGCACTCTGCTGACTCACACTGAGCCTGCTGCAGACCAGCGCTCCCAGTTTTTTTCCTGCAAGACTGCTCTCCAGCCATTCCTCTCCCAGTTTATTACTGTGCCCAAAAGTACTCCATCCTAGGAGCAGAATATGGCATTTGTTCTTGTTAAATTTCATCCCATTAATCATTACCTAATGCTCCAATCTATCTAGATCCCCCTACAAGGTATCCTATGTCTCAAGAGAGTCAATAGCAGCTCCCAGTTTGGTATCATTAGCAATTCTGCTAATGGTGTATTTAGCTCTTGCATCCAGAAAAATATAAATATATTGATATTTATTGATAAATATATTGAACAGAACTGGCCCTAAAATTGAACCCTGAGGAACACTACTGGTGGTCAGTTGCCAGACAGATGTAGTCCCATTCAGTACAACCCATTGAGTTCTGCTCTTCAACCAGTTCTTCACCCAGCACACCCTAAACATACTCATCCCACAGCTGGGCAACTTGTCTAGAAGGATGCTGTGAGGCACAGTATCAACAGCCTTAGTAAAACCCAGAAAAAATACATCTAACACCTTGTCTTCACACACAGGCAGATGACTTCGTCATAGAAATACATAAATTAATCATATAGGACTTTCCATTTGTGAACCCATGTTGTCTGTGCCATGTTGATTTCTTCCCTCTTGAATAAAGTGCTGCTTTTCTGAGGGATGTCTCAATCTCCCTCTAGAGTACTTTGAAACACTTTTCAAGATGCATGCCAAAATAATATGCGCTGATTCCACTATTAACTTGATTAAAGGTAGATAATAACTATGAAGGGCCTATGACCAGTCCAAAGCTATGTCTCCAGTAGGGTGGGAGCTGTCAGAGTTTCTTTCAGAACTGGTGACTTTTTCCTACTGAAATCTCTACCCTTGTATTCCCCAATCCACTTGTCTCCATGACTTTCTCAATTGAAAAGTTTTCTCAGAATAACCTTATTTCCCTATTTTAAAGGGAAAGAAACCTTAAATACTGCATCTAAAATATACCAGTAAGCAATTATTTCTCAGAAACCATGAAGGTTCTTGGATGTCTTTTATCATGTGACTTCAGGAAGAAGACAGACAATTTTAGTCAATTGAAATCAAAAAGGTCTATATGATTTTGTACAGTCTAAATAAAAATGACCTAAAATCCAACACTAATTTCAAAGATTATTCTAAATGCATTCAACAAATATAACTATGTAGGACTGCAAATGTGATTCAATTGCCTCCTTTAGTCATGAATAGAATATTTTCCAGGCAATGCCATTTCAGGAATCTATCGATCATAATTAGAAAAGGGCCATGAATGACTGCTTATGCTAAGATTGGATAAAATAATTCTTAAGGCTATTAACATTTGAAAGGAAGAAAATGTAGATAAGAAACCGACAAACAAAACCCTGTTATTTACCATTTAAGCTTTGGGGTTTATCTTTGTAAAAGAGTTTAAAGTGAAATTTTAGCATACCATCAATCAGCGAATGCATCAGAAGATAAAAGTGGATTTGCTAATCATCTTAACAAAATACTACAGTAAACATACAATAGACTCTATTTCTGTTAACAAATTAATGCTTTTCTTCTGGTCAGATAATCAATAAAAATACAAATGGATTTAGCAGCCAGCGTATTACCAAGCTTCTCATTACACATAGCATCATTTTAGTGGCATCCACAAATAGAATTTAGGAAACACAGTTTTGAGAGTTTTGAAATGGTAGCATATTTCTGGAGACGCTTAGTTGTTTCTTAATGTCCTATGGGCATTGACTACAGCTCAATGAAATCATGTATCTCTCTCTTAGAAAAAACAAAACAAAACAAAAGGACCCTGTGTGGAGTAAGTAGTGGCATGGTAATTTTCTAAGAAAACAATTCAGAATAAGGAAAAATATTAAGTTTTTAGATGTTTACACTTACAAGTAAAAAAGAGTCACTATTTTTAAAGTACGTTGAAGTATGTTAGGCATATATTTTGTGAAGTTCCCCTTTATAAGCAACAAAGTAGTAAATCCAAATTTTTTTACATAAGAATAAAAACTTATATGATTAATCTCATATTTTCTGCTTTCCTTAGTGTGTACTACTTCTACACCATTATTCCTATTATATATTGTCAGGTATCTTGTTAAAAATCATATTGAGGAATAAGAAGTTTAAATGCTTTTACTACAACTAATGGAAAAATAATTTGTTTTCCAACTTAAATTCCCTATGAAAGCTTGCAGGTAATTACGTATAAATAATCATCGATCATTTTCTCTTTTGGCAGTGTTATGGGTGAGCCATGGCTGGCTGCCAGGTGCCCACAGAGATGCTCCTCCACAGGAGAGAGGGAGAAAATAAAATTAAAGAACTTGAGAATCAAGCTAAGAACATGGTGATTTCTTATCAGTTATTTTCATAGACAAAACAGATTTGACTTGGGGGAGTTCAGCTTATTGCTAATTAATAACAATGTAAGAGGATGAGAAATACAAAACTAAGCTTTCCTCTTTTTCTTCTACCCAGGTTAAGCTTCAGTCCTTCGACCCTGACTTCTGTACCTCTTTCACTTAAGTGGCACAGCAGGATGGGGAATGGGGTGTGTATCAGCCCATTACAGCTCCTCCCTGCCACTCCTTCCTTCTCACACTGTTCCCCTGCTGCAATGTGCAGTCCCTTCCACGGGATACAGTCCTTCATGGACTGTTCCAATAAGGCTCCTCTCCATGGGGCACGGTCCTTCAGGAAGAGACTGCTTGAGCTGCAGCTCCTGCCAGAATATCTGCTCCTGCACACTTTCTCCACATGCTGCACTTTCCTCCTGACATGTCCACCTGCTTCAGCATGGGATCCTTCATGGACTGCACATAGATCTGTGCTCCACCACAGCTGCAGGAGAACAGCCTGCCTCACCACAGTCCTCTCCAAGGGGCTGCAGCGGAACTTCTGTTCTAGTGCCTGGAGCACCTTCTCCCTTCCCTCTTCTGTGACATTGATGTCTCCAGAGCTGTTGGTTTCACTTTTTCTTATTCCTCTTTGTCACAGCTACTGAGCAGCATTTTTACCCATTCTTAAATGTTATATCAGAGAGGAGCTAGCAGCTGGTGGGCATGACTTTGGCCAATGGCAGGATCTCTTAGGAGCTGTCTGTAACTGGCTTTGTCTGAAATGGGATCAGTTTCTGTTTCTTCTCAGGGAGGCCACCTCTACAGCCCCCTCCCTGTTACCAAAACCTTGCCACAAAGCCCCAGGTTTTTAGGTTTTTTAGGTTTTTAGGTTTTTATCCTAATAGTAAAACACTTCCTTCTGGAGTAATTTGAACAATGGAAAGAGCATAACTTAGAGTCAATTTATCCCTTTGTCTTATTTAACCAGATTGAATCTACTATTATTCTGTTGTTGTGATCTTGTATAAAGCAGTGTACCAGGGCTACATAAATTATTCAATACAACCCTGGCTATGCAGCTGTACATGAACTCTTCCAAAGAGGTCAAATTTGATATACTTCTCTATGGTGATAAGCTGTTTCCAATACTGCCATTCATTACATTAATTAGCAACAAAAAAGAGAGAGTACAAGAATTACACAGTTTGATTAATAACCATAGGAAATTTTACCTAGTTTATTGTTAGCAAAGTAAAACTGTTTTCAAAAAACCATCCCGCGCGTTTCTGTTCTGTTACTAAAAATACAGCCACTCCTATGGGTTCATAGAATCATAGACCAGTTTGGTTTGGAAGGCACTTTAAAAATCATCTGGTTCCAACCCCCTGACATTCCCTGCCATGCCTTATACTAGACCAGGGTGCTCAGAGCCCCATACAACCTGGCTTTGAACACTTCCAGGGATGGGGCAGCCAAAACTTCCTCTGGTCAACCAGTTCCAGTGCCTTGCCAACCTCACACCGAGGAACTTCTTTTTAATATCCAATCTAAGCCTATTCTCTTTCAATTTTAAGCCAATTATCCCTGTTCTATCACTACATGCCTTTGTAAACCATCCCTCTTCTGATTTCCTCTAGGCTCCCCTCATGTCCTGAAAGGCCCCAATAAGGCCACACCAGAGTGTCCTCTTTTCCAGGCCAAAGAATCCCAGTTCTAGCCACTTTGTGTGTCTCAAGTTATCAGGTATAGGCTGATGGAAGGGTTACATCACAGGATCACAGAATTACAGAATCTGTGCAAAAAAGCACCTGAGAATGGTGTAACCAATGAACAGTAATTCCTTTGCTTGCTAAAATGTATAAAGAGTGAAAAGTTTTGAATGACCTCAAGACGCTCACCACCAAGAAGGCCAGGGTGAGGAAGAATCGACAGGATGTCACTGAATCCATGGGTGGTGACTCTCTTCTGTTTGATCTCTCTCTCCCCTCTCTTTTCTATTACTTTCTGTCTCTCAACATCACATTTACTGTAAAAAAAAATCCATATTATAGACTTCAGCATATGATTTCCTTTGCATCTTAGTTCAGGCAGAGGCACCTCAGTAGTCAGATCTTAACTGTGTTTTTAATAGACATGGGATTTATGCATGTTCTGGATTAAATTTTAAAAAAATATTCAAATGTATGAGAAAATGAAGGAGTGTTTTTGGAATATAACCAGGACTTCGATGAGAACAAGGACTAGACATATAACTTGGCAGATTCAAGATAGCTCAGAGCAAAAATCACCATGACCTTCAACGATAATGGAGTAAACATTCCATTTTTATTGATTCAACTAATTTAAAATTTCACAGCTTGCATCAATCTGCATTCCAGCCTAAATGGAAAGGGAAATAGAAAATACTATCTGTATGTTCAACGAGAGTCTTTTAATGCATTCAGGGAAAAAGGGAACCTTGCAAGCTGAGTGGCTATTGGAAAACTATTCACAATTTGGTTTAAAATATCTTTCATTAAGAAATGCAAACAGAAACTGTAAATATGACTGTTCTGTAATGATTTATCTATAAAAATATTGCTCATAGAACTGAAACTATGTTCTTAAAGAGTCTTCATTTTCACAGTCCTTTTTAATAGAAGATCACCCGAGACATTTCAGGGAAAAAATGCTAAGATCCTTGGGTACAACACTGGCAAAATAGTATAAATAAAAGTATATTTTATTTGTTAATTTTCTTTCTATTCTTTCGTTTGTTCACATTTTTTGTATATATGGAAGCACAAACTTCACATTTCAGTTCTACCAACTCTTTCAGGAAGATGTAGTTTAATCCTTCAAACTTAGCACCGTAGTTTGTCTTTGTGTCCACACAAGCGATAGAAAAGTCAGATTCAGTTTTCATGTCTTTTTTTCTTTGAAGCTTGAAAAATTTCTGTGTCTGGATTGCATTATTAGGTATTTCTTTACAAACTGATCTGAGTCGTGTAGAAATAATGTCTTTTGTGCTTAAAGTCAGCAATTCAGGATGGTAGAGAAAAAAAACAACTCCTGGCTAAGTCAGTTACGTTTTCTTACATGTCTACAAGTAGTTTCTAAACCTGAGCATTGGGTAAGGGTCACATTAAAAGGGCTGACTAAAGACTACTATCACTTCTTTGTGAAAAAAAAAGCTTTCACTGTTACTGGTATCCCCCTCTTGAAGCTGATCCTAAAGGGAAAAAAATTGCTTCATTTTGCTTTAGAACTAATGCACAGTATAACTCAAAGTCCTCCTTAATTGCCATTTCTTCAGGCTTGACTTCCCGTAATAAAACATTTCACCCATAGGAAAAGATATATTTGGCTGCTGAAGATTTAGCCATTTTCCTTAGATGGTGCCCTGTGGGAGAGACGAGGCAAGGAAAGACTTATTTTTTTCTCCTAACTAATTTTCAGTCAGTAAAAAGGAGATGCTAGTGCTCAAAAAATAGTTTTTTCTTGTTAAATATTTTTATTTTTACAGCACAATTTTCTGAAGCACTGTTTACCTGGAATATTTGTTTGATTTGGCTAAAAATATAGTGACCCTCTAATATTTTCAGATGATAGATTCTTCTCAAGGTTAGTTTCCAATTAAGGTCTTGATGCAGTGACCATCTCAGCTATTAGTTTAAGCATATCAAACTAATACAGTGTATTTATTTGGTGGGTGTATAATGTGTGTACAGCATGAGCATACATTTGGAAAGCTTTTGTGCACATAACAAAATAAAACCAGAAAAGTTGGGGAGTTTAAATATAAAAATATTCTGCTAATTACACATTTTATTCAAGCTAGAACAGGTATAATACAAAAGTATTGTGACCAGGACAAACTGATACGACAGATTTTATGCTGAATGGGAATGTCATAGGTTGTAGTTCACTGTTTCTTTTGCTTTCTTAAGATAGAAGTTCCATATTCTCTGTCCTAAACTTTTAGATTTAGGATTATTATTTTCTTAAACTTACCACTGAAAATTATTCTTGTAATATATTTATATAAAATTTTAAAAGCAAGTGTTGTTGCATACAAGTAGGAAAAAATCATAAGTGATACAGGATTTATCCAGTGCACAACAAAGCCATCTGACCAAAGGCATGACACCAACATGGAAGACAAGTACTAAAGACAGAAAAATCTGGTAACTCATGGGTCAAAGGGCTGTAGCAGTTCAGGCCAGAATAAAGGGGTTTTTTTCTAGTGAGGAAGAAAGAATTGAAGGCTTGCTAGAGCCACAAATATATTTGAAATGTGCATCACCTCCAGCAGCCAGCATGTCCCATGCAATTCCAGATTAAATGCCTTTAGAATGATTGAAGGCACTGATATCAAGAGGCTTGATGTACTGCACAAGGAAAATTGAATGCATCTGAACCGAAATGTAACAAAGTATCTATACCTGCTTTCCTCACCAAACTCCTGCCTGCCTCTGTTCTTATTCATGTAAATATTTCATCAATGAGAAATGTGGAAAAAGCTTTTAGAACAGCACTATGTGTGTGTGTCAGAGTGTGCTTGTGTGTGTGTAGAAGCACAAGACTTAAAACGCTAGCTTTTTCTTTACCACATACTTATCTTTAGGCTTGACATCCATTAGCAAAACAGTATTAAACTAATAGAGACCAAGATACAAAGTTATTTACAAAGTTCTGTAGCACAATTTTAAAAGATATTCAAATATACAGGAAGCCATCAGGAGGCTTCAGAAGCACTTTGCTGTAAGTAGAGGAAGCAATTATGAGAGGCACTGGAGGACACATAATAAAGCTACATAGAATTCTGATTATTCAGAAAAATAGAATTCAAATTTAAACAGTTGCAGTCAAAGGCTACTAAGATGGGTACAGACTACAATGTGGGTATATTTGACTAGAACTGTCTCCTCTTATTTTACTGTGCAAAGTTGAAGAGTACTCCGAAACACACCAGATGTGGGCAAAAGCTACCATATAGGCCATGCAGCAATGACAGCATCACAACATAAGACCATCAATTGACTTTGAAAGATTTGTCTTCACAATTAAAACAGTGTCTGCCCTTTCTTGTGGAGCCATGGTATGTTACAAGGTGAGTGATGCAATGATTTAATCAAATCTTACAAACTTTTCAATAGAAATTTGAGTGTTATGTATTATACAGTGTCAGAATAGGAATGAAAATGTGGACTGCAAGACCTTCTGGAGTCTAATGTGTGAGTTTAGTCTGATGTATTAGGAAAGATAGAAAGTGATTGAATGACTGCAGTAATCCATCAACCCAGATGCACGCTGTAACGCCATGTTCCTGCCGCAATAATGTAATGCAAGCATTGATCATGCTGTTCCAAGATTCCTGTTCTCCAAGATGTTTAAGAAATATTGTATCTAAACTGGTAGAAATAATGATAATGGCAAATTATATCCAAGCAAGGGGAAAGTGTGGTACTATGGTCCTATTAACCACAAGGATCCTACACCTACCCTCTCTGAAATTCTGCACCTGTTGGGATATTAGGAGCAAATTGCTTACTTGAGTTTGTAGAGCGAATGGAAAAGGTTTCCTGACATATGAAATGCCCCTGAATCTCAGATAAGGATTAATCACCAGATGCAGCAAACAGCTGGCTCTGCCACTGCCAGCTCAGCCTGCAGCTGAGCAGTGCTGGCAATGGTGTGCTGTACCACCCCCGCTCCCCGGCTGTGGAGGGAACTCTGAAGAAATCCTTCCATTCCATGGGGACAGAAGAGTCCTGCTGCCTTTCACAATGGGAGAAGGGACGTCATGAAGAGACCTTCTCAACTGTTAAAAGAGGAGAAGGTCGATGGCCTTCTCTTTAACCTAATGAGTTGTATAATAACCTAATATCTTATGGTATGGTGTTTCTATGCTTTCAAATAGCCCATGGCTTTAGACTTAACTAAATCCAGAACACAGTCACTCTGTTGACAAATGTTGTCATAAAACTTAAATACTTAATATTCAAATATGTTTTTGAGTGACTAGAAATACCAGAGACCTGAATTCTGCCTCATCAACAACAGTACAGGGCTGGTGACAGGAAAGACTTGCATTAATAATTATGTCTTCTGTGTCTTCATTCCAGAGCCATAAAGTACCATCAACCCTATCTTACCCAACAGCAAATTGACATTTTACTTCTTAGACAACAGCAGGAGAATTGATCTCTATGTGGGAATGAACGCTAAAACATTTGGTGCTCTCTGGGAGTTGTTCAGCATATGCTCATCCATTGAAATGTTCTGCATGTTTCCTACATAATCGGGGCTGGACCTCAGCCATCCATAAAGTAGACGACAGCCATAAGCACCAGGCCATGAGCTGTATTCTCTGTATGGCCTTTTCTCAGCACACCTTCTGTTCCCTCCACTCCCCAGAAGAGAACTTGTTTTCTAAATGTAAAGGTTTTGATTAAATGGAATTTCCCCTTTTCTGCCAAATCTGGTAATTGTTCATATTATTTTCACTTTAAAAGGAGAAAGAAACAGTGTGCTCTTTGGCAGAGTGTTCCTTTTTTAGTTGGCAAACAGGAATTTATCACAATGGAATAAATTACATTATAGCATAACTTTTCAAAGCACCATTAATACAAATATATATCCTTCTTTTGGACAGAAGTGCCACTGCTCTATTCAAAATCTAAATCAATTTTCAGACTTTTATTACTTCAACCATTATCCTTTTCATCCAGGACTCTAAAATAATGCATTCACTTTACATGTGAGAGAAGTGCAGCCTGATCATTTATCTTTTCCAATCTCCACAGCATTATAAAAATACCCAGAAAAAGTAATTTTTTCCCAAATGATCTTTACATGATAGCATTACTGTAACTATGATCATATTTTATTTTCAGTTTATGGGTCTGTAATATGTAGCTACTAACAGTTGTATTAAAAGTAGATGGACATGGCATTGAGGCTGGAACTTCTTATGCTGGCTGCAAAAGATCCATGAAACCATAGATGGTTTTATTTTCACTAATCAATTAGAAACTTGAAAGAAAGGCTTTATGAGCATTTGAGGAGCCAACAGATCTCTCCTCTGTGAAGATGGAGATCATTCATTGGTCCCTGGGGCTAACTGTGTAGAATGTCAAGACCTTTTCACTAGCTCTGAGATCAAAACGACATAGCCTAGCTCACATTTACATATTCGTGCTCTCTTGGTCCCCCAAAAAAGTGGGCAGCATCAAAACTGCCAGTGTGGCTTGGTCCTTCTCATGTGCTCTTTGTGCCAACCTCTGTTTGGGCCCAGTGCCACCTGACAGCAGCCAGAGCTGTAAAGGACCGTGCCAACGACTGAGAAAGCAGCCATAACAGACTGCAGCCATGGTGTAATTACAGACCATAATTGTGGGGCCTTCTCAAAGCTGGCCCTCTTTTATTTTTTTGTACCGACAGGACCCATGAAACCTATGAGATAGTAACAGAAAGGTGCTTAACATTTGCGGAATATTAATCGGATAAAAGCTAATGGGGAGATTATAGTGTGCTTTGAAATTAAACTTTTTTTGTATTCCTGTTTCTCTGAGAACTATGAATTTTAAAATTCTAGACCTTTTTTGATTCATTTTGAGCAGTGTGCTTTTATTAGCTGTTGAGGCTCCATTTTAAGGTAGCCTTATAATTCCAGATAGTTAAATTCATAGGTAAGTCTCAGGTACGAGTGGAGTCCAAACCCCACATAGGTTACTCTTTCCTGCAGAAGGATTCCTGCATATCACCAGCCCTGCTTTGATATCCAGCTGTAAGCTCCCCTTTCTGTTATTTTAGCAGCTTGGGGTTTTTTATGTCTTTCTACCAGATTGACATAACAGGAGTAAATTCTCCTCCAAAAAGGTAAAAATAGTTGTCTCAACTCATCATTAAAAACCTATTTTAATCTTTGAAACCAGAGGAAATTTGGAGAATAGAATGGGACTCACAGAAGCAGAAAGCATGGATTACCATAAATAACACATAGTGCAACAGAGTGAGTGAGAATATATCTCAAGCCCAAATCAATACCATCAAACTAGCCACACAATAGATCTTTTACTCTGTAGTATGTAGTTAAAGTTTTGAACTGACTTTAAATTCATAAAGTTATTGCTTGGGGAAATAATAACTTATTAGCCAGATTTTACCTTTATTAATATGTTTACAGAAAGTGCAAATGATCACTGAAGAAACTTGCCGACTTTTTAAAGTTTTCATTCACAGCAAATAGAGTTGCCAAGTCCATGTCTTGTAAAACTTAACAACTTGGATCCAGCTGGTATATCAAACCAAGCTATGGCCTATCAGGTTTTGGAACACAACCAAGAAAACACAAAGAATTGCAGTGTAAGGAAAACATTGCTTACTTTAAAAAAATATGGGTGGTTAATTTTTTTTTCTCCAACAGCAATCCAGATGGGAACTTCAAGTGCCAGTCAAACTTTGAGTCTTAAAACACCCTGTGCGATTTACTCAAAGTTCACCAATAGAGATGGGAAGGATTTTTGTTCTAAGTACGTGAACAGTGCAAAATCATTGTAGATACCTTTTTTCTTAGAGTTTTCTTTGGACTCAGCTTCGCCCTTATTGTAACAATTACAATACCTGAAAATCTCTGTATGTAGTTAGTCATAACATTTTTCTAAAAACATTATTGTTTTGTGTCAGTGCTTACAGCGTGTTCTAAAATCTTTTTATATTTGTACTCTATTTTTTGTTGTAGGACCACTTTTTTGACATCGAAAGAATACAGTTTTAAATACTTTAATGGTATTGCAGAGCTGATTATGTATGATGAGAAAACACAGAAAGTGTTTTCAGTCTTAGTCCCAAACAATAGTGATAATCAGACATTTCTGTTGTCTTGTACACGAAACATTACAGAATTATGATCTCCTATGTAAGTCTGGTATAATCAAGGTTCAGTTTGAGCTTCAGCCTAGTCTTATTTTTAAAGCTAGTGCTAAAGGTACCAAATTTGCAATAGAATTGCTAAGAGAACTTTATTTTCTCCTGTTACTCCTCAATGTATAACCTTGAAGAAAAGAACTTCAGATGGAATTTTTGGTTTTTTGAGAACTATTCCTTATAAATTATGAAATCCTCTGATTTGTCATATTATCTCTCTGCATTTATGAAATTCTTCACTGCTTTATTTTATTGAATTATTCACAAAATGATATAAAAAACCTGAATATTTGTCTTCAGTTTCTCATAGTATTAAAAAATTCCTTATAGTACTCTGTCTTCATTATGAAAACAATACTTCTATTACATATAGGATAATTTAGGCTCCTAAATATCACAGCAGGTGTCTTTAAAATGAGGTGTAAAACACTCTGTGAAAACAGGGTGTTTTGTAAATGTACCAGTGTTATTTTTTTTTATATCTTCTTGGTGTTTCTTTTTCTTAATTATGCCTATCATAAATCCAAAAACCTTCTGTTTATATTACCAAAAATTGTTATGTTTATTTCAAATATAAATGCATTTATTTATTTTGCATCACTTGGTGAAAATATGTTTAACACTCAGAACTGTCTGCTTTTGAAATCCAGGTGATTACTCATAAGAATGAAAAATTGTGCAGAGCACATATCCTTTAAGAGTTAAAATTGCATGTATTATAAATATTTGGGCAGTTTTCATTTATTAAAATAGCTACTTTCCTGAGTACAGAACTTCTAAGTTTCTAAGCGTGGCATGACACACACCATAACAAGCTTGAGCACTGTTTTCATAGAATCATAGAAGCGTAGAAGGGCTCGGGTTGGAAGGGACCTTAAAGATCTTCTAGCTCCAACCCCCCTGCTACAGGCAGGGACACCTTCCACTAGACTGTGTTTCTCAAAGCCCCATTTCACCTGGCCTTGAACACTTCCAGGGATGGGGCATCCACGCCTCCTCTGGGCAACCTGTTCCAGTGTCTCACCGTCCTCACAGTAAAGAATGTCTTCCTAAGAGCCAATTTAAACCCGTTCCTCTCTCATTTGAAGCCATTCCCATCACTTAAAGCCATTAGTGCTCTGCAGGTTTGGGCAGCCTGTGGGGTGTTTACTGCAGTCACAGGATGAAGATGCAGATATGACAGCCTGCACAGCAGCTTGCAGTTACACATTTCCTAGGGGCTGTTAGCTAAAATGCAACATCTCTCTAAATATATCAGGTCAGGGCAAACTTGTACAGGGTTTTGTGGATAATGGGATGGTATCAAGTGCAGCCAGAGGCCTACCCTGCCCCTCAGATCTGTATTCAGTTTACTTCCAGCCAGGGCCAGGGCAACACCACAGGGCTGCCTGAGCATCTCTCTGGCCAAGCCCCTCCTGGTAGCATGCTGAAAACTGCAATATAGAAGTGCCAGTAATCTTACACTGTTGTCTGTTTTATATAATGATAAAACCATAAATCAGGGAGAACGACAGTATTATATCCTTTTCACCTTCTATTAGAGTTCAGTGTTCCCCTGATAGGAAATAAGTCTCTCCAGAGAAAAAGAGCTGATCCTAGATTGATTTCTGAAATACTCTCAAGCTTCTAGGATTTAAGAGGAGATGGAAAATTGATTTGTATTTCACATGCTGCATTCATTTGTGGGACATGTCTTCAGCTGCAGTAATATAGTATTTCTCCATTACAGTAATCTGTATGAAGCCTGATTTACATTAGGGTTTTGTAATATAATTCTCTTTTAACTCCCAAGACCTTAGGAGACAATATCGATATTCCTCACTTACTTTTGGCATGAACATGCAAAATGTTTGAAACCTTTTTCTTGAGTCAGAACTTAATGCTTCCCTCTCTGCCCTGTAAATGAACTCTTTTCTGAATATCCCAATGAAGAGGGATAGCATTTTCAAGGCAGGAAGCAGGAGACATTGCTCTGTTCCACTGTCTCTGCTACATGAATTAAATACAATTAAACTGCTGGCAAGGTTTAACTGTTAAATGACAATTCCTGAGAGAAACAATATAATAAGGGTTTCTTTTAGAAAATATTCAGGTGAAGCCTATATATTCATGAAGAACCTTATAGAACACATAAAACAAGTGTCTGTAATATTTGCCAGTTTTTCCTACTCCCCCTGGTAAGCATCAATTTATTGTTTCTTAAGTAGAAATTGTACTGATTGTGAAGACTGCTTCAGTCCCTTGGAACTATTACAATTATCCAATAAATTTCAATTATAAACCTGACCTTTCGCAAATGTGTAACAGCAGATCTGTTCCATGACATTTATTTAATTAAGTCATAGTCTTGTTTATTTCTGCTATGACTACATAGAAATATAATATTAGTTTGGTTAGGCCAAGTTAACGGAACAATCTGAATTCCACAACTCTAAAACTCATTGAACAACAGGAGATAAGGAGATAAAAAATCAGACCTTGTTCAGTGTCCGGAGGGTATGGATTCACATATGGATTCCCATTTATGACAATTGACTTTGTGCAGCATGAAATAGATGTCTCAGTACAAAAATGATGACATATTGCTTTCATAAAGTCTCTTAAAATTGACAGAGACTCGCCAGGTAATTCTCCTAGGATTTTCAGCTTTTTATTGGCTTAAACAAGCGGGAACATTTTACATCCTCTACCTTTATTTCAATGGGTTTTAAAATGCAGTAAATTGTATTATTTGTTTTTTGTTTTATTGGTTTTTTTCTAGCATGCAATAAATATCTCCTTGATTGAGAAATACCTTGGAGGCACCCAGACCGATCTGTTACTCTGTTGTTGCACCATGATTAAATTATTCTAAGGATCAAGACATCTGAGATTCTGCTATGAAAAACCTGGGGTAGAACTGGTAAGGAAAGCCAGTCTGACTGTGTGTGTGTGTGTGTGTGTAAGGAGTCAAGAGGGGTTGGCTCAGTGGAGCTGCCCACTGTGAAGGTGCCTCAGTCCCAGTTCAGGTGGTGTGAGTGTGACTGCCAGAGTGGCTCCTGGACAGTCAGACAGGAAAGTTTCCTTAGCAATCCTCCAGGAAGGTTCCACCAACCTGCTGGGTGTTTAGTGCAAAGGAGTCTGAATTCTGTGTTAAACATGCTAGCTACTTAGAGTAGTAAAAATTTACATGCATTTTTTTCAGGAACAAAGGGAATGAACTGTCAAACCAGTGAGTCTCCGCCAGAATATAGGCCTAAATTGTGCTTCAATTTCATCAAGCTGTCAGTTTGTCTCCTAGATGTTGTAAGGTAGGACATTAGATTGTTACTGCTATTCCTTGCTTTAAAGAATGATCAATAGCATGATAGATAGTGCTAGGCAGAGAAAGAGTGGTCCTGGTTATATAAAAGATGCCAATTACATTTGCCCCGTGGAGCAAACTTTCATTTTACAAAAGTGCTAATACAAAACAACTCTTTCTCTCAATCAGCACTTATTTGAAGACTTCTGTACTCTGACTTGCAGTTCAAAAAAGTATGGCACAGAAACTTTCCAGTTACATCACTGTCAGGAACATAACGTTTCTGGCTTCAAAACTGTTTACAACAATGCTGTATCAAAGAAGGTTGCTCTCACACGTCTTTAGCCATTATCTCAGCTCAGTCTCCTAAAAGAAATTTCCTTGGTTTTTTTTCTGATAGCTATTTCTCTGTTGTTTACTCTCTCTTTCCTCTAGTTCAACATATGGACTGAGTACAGCTCCCTAATCTTCAACCTGCTTGTCTAAAAACTGCCTATTGTCTATCTATGTGTTGCTGTCAACCAAGATGTAGGTCAGAATACTGTGTATCATTATTTATTAAATTACTATGATTATTACTTCATCTTGCCATCAAAAAAAAGGAAATATGCCTGTGACATCTCTCTCTCAAATATTTCTGTATCAATGTGATATCTGAGAATAAAGGACAATAAAATTGCTTTTTCTTCCTTTGTGTCAGAATTAATCTAATATACTGTTAGGAAAAATTGTCTCCATCAGAGAAAAGCTTTCAATGGTTCACTGCCCTAACATTATTCAACATGCATTGAATGCTGTTTTGAAGAGATGAAGTGAGAAATATATGTGAAAAATGCTGTGGTTTTGCCTGAAACACAGCATCTTCTTATACTCTCTCTCCATTCTTTCCAAATCCAAAATTGGGTAGGAAAGAACAGGGTCAAAATTGAAATTAAAAAAAATAACAAGAAAGAAAAGCAAACATTTGAAAGATAAGTATTTTAGATCTGAACTCTGGTTTTGACAATTTAGAATTCATTTATTTATCATATTCTTACTTACAGATACATATTTATAAAAATAATCATAGGGGTACACATCTCTTCAATACCAATTTTTAAAAAAGAGACAAACTAAAAAGCTTGCAAATCTAAAACATCATATTGTTTAATAATTAACATTTTAAAATTTAGTTGTCTTACTTCAGCATACCAGAATTGCATCTTTAAGAACTTCTGAAGCTCACATAATTTCTGACCGTGTGGAATTCAGATTAAAATATTGCTGAATTTTAATGTTTGCAGGTGTAATTTTTTCTGATATAATCCTACCTCCAGTATAACTTAGAAAAATAAAAGTTGTGAAAAGGTATTTGAGCGTAAGATTTATTTTTTTTTCAAGTCTCTTAAAACTGTAATTGCATTGTTGACTATTGCAAAGCTCCAGAGTGGGAAGTTAATAATTAAAATGCCTTATTTTTTGTGGTCTCTGTATCATGTAGCTTACCCTGGCCAGCAGCATAGACCAGATAGACCTATAACGAGGAATTAAACCTTTCATATTCAACATTTTTATCCTCTATTATCTTTCTTGAAATCTACCACCATCCTCACTTTCACATAATGTACTGACACATTTGCTTTCTGAAATTATTAGTGACCATTTCTCTCCTCATTATGCATATGGCTATGTCTTTTCATTTCACAGAATGAGAAAAAAATCAACCTTGGAGTCTAAACGCCCCCATAATTTCCAACTGCTAATACTTCAGCTAAAAAAAAAGGCTGTTTAAAGCCGTGACATCACCATGTGAATTTTATACTAAGGCCTTTGGAGGAAGAGTCAGTGGTAAGTGACTCCAGGTTCTGCTGCTGCTTTTTGAAGTATTGGTAGCACAACACATTAACATTTCACAGTTGTGAGTGTTGCTTGTAGTAATGCCTTGTTTGGGTCTGTCATTTTCTCTAGGAAAGTAACAAGCAACAGTAAAGTGCCATGCTGACAGCAAAATACTTGACAGTTTTGACCTGCAGTAGACACAACATTGACAAACAGCAGCAACAGGATACAGTTGACAGCATTTCGTGGGTGCTGTGCTGCACAGACATACCTTTGGTTCTCCTGATTTCTATTCCTTTCCTTCTTCTCTTGGTGAGCTCAGATGATGCTCCTTCTTCAGAAGATGAAGTCCTTTTATAATAAGAAGCTTATACACTGAGACTGTGCAGGCATAAATTGTGAGAAATCCCTGTAGAGTGCGGCATAGGACAACAATTCTGGCAAAGAAAAATTTGTTGTGATATTTTATAGCTCCTGGCAGTGAAATCATGATTGCTATTTTGAAAAGAGGAAAAGGAAAAGCAAAGCATGTCTTACTTAAAATATATGATGTAAATGATGTAAATGGCAGAAACCATAATGTTTCTCCACAGTTTTCCATAACAGGTTCCTTTAGCATTTGTTAATGTGTCCAAGGAGATTTTATGAGCTTGGCCAGTTGTTCTGCTGTTGAAACAAGCAAATAGGTGAGGGAAGAATCTCACAGAGATTGAGATTCCTTGAAGCCCTGCAGTCTAGATGCCAGGCAACTTAATGCTGAATCACACGGTCTAATTAATGATCAATATTGTTGATGTATTCTCAGAGAGCAGACTTATGCTATGACAATTTTGTTTAAATGTCAGGAAAATCCCATAGAGAAGTCAACACAATTATTCCTTTCATAGAACCCATCATTATATCATGTATAACAGGTTTGACATCGTTTTAGCAATAGTTATCACACGATTTCACCTGAGATGAGCAGGGTCTGCTTTACAATTAGAATATCTAGACTGCATAGTGAAGGTTCACTTTAACATATTATTTAATATGCTTTAAACAGTATATGGGTAAAGAATAAGAAAAGTCTCATTTCTATGATATGCTTTGGTTCATACCACAATATTTATAGCCATAATTAAGAAGTCTAAGTTCAAAACATAGCCAAAATTCCATAATTTCCAAATATCATGAAAATACAGTTTTCCTCAGATAAAAACTTAAATGTGTGCATGAGTAAAATAATTTCATATTTTAGCACATTCCTAATGTTAGTAATCTTTGTCATAGCACCTAGGACTTCCAGCTTCTCTCTTCCATTTAAGGGTCTCAGAGCTCATTACTAGTTTAAGAATCCAGGCATCTTTATAAGGTGTACAAATGTTATCTTCATTGTGCAATAGGAATAGTGACAGAAAATTATCTTCCAGGAAAGTCACTGAAATCAGTTTCAGGCTTCCTTCATCCCTTTCCTAGTCTAGGTTTCTGCATATTTTAACTATTCCAGCACTGTTGCTTCAAAATTGGAAATGTTTCAGCCATTAAGAATCCAGGAATGCTGTTACAGTTTTGACTGATTCACCCTTGCAGCTTAGTATGAACACTTATTTCTTAGTCAGTCATTTTCTTGCACTTATATTTGTGTAATGATAGAAGAGTTCTACCTTAGTAATTTAGCATAGTGTGCAAATTCCCATACTCTGACATGCAGGCAGCTATTATTAGTCAGGCAAAGTACAGGGATTTACATTAATCAATATATTGCTCTTTCTCAGTTACTTTATTGCAATTATCTAAATCTCATAGCTCTTATGAAGAAAGAAAGACCTTTGAGAAAATTGAGATGAAGGGAACAGAAGTTTTGAAATTGCCATGTTTTTTATTGACAATGACTTTGTGGACCATGTGTTCTCATCATAAAGGTGGGAAAACTTCTAATAGGTAAAGACTTCAAAAATCTGGGTGAGGGCACCATTTTATAAATAAGATAAAATGTATTGCATAATTGGTAACTCACCTAAATCTATTACGTAAAGCTGGATTTTCCCCCTATATCTAGTTTGTCGATAACTATATCCTATGAAATACTTAACACTTAAAATATAAGAAGGTAAAATGTTCTCAACAAAGCACAGACATTTATAGATATCCTAATAATTATGCCATTAGAAAAATTAGAAACATAGGGTCAAATTTCTCAATATTATGGATTATCAATACTCTTTTGACTCTGAAAGAATGATGGTCTAAAGAAAATTGTCCAAGACATGTAAGTGACTTAGAAGCTCAGCTGTAGAAAACTCCATCCTACTTTGTGTAGGCACATTTTCAACACTTCGACTTATTTCTTCTGGGGAAGATTTAAGAATAAAACATCTTAGATGATTCATCCTCCTCTTCAGGAGCACTCAGGGTGATCAAACTGAGAGAAAATATTTCACATAAAATAACAAGCACGATTTTTCTTCATAAGAAGAAAAATCCTCTCCTTCACCTTGTCTTCAATATGCTGTGGTCTAGTGACTGGGACACTCCTGGGGAATTGAGATACCCTTGCCAGTGGAAGATTACAGCCAGTTTATATCACGAGTTGATTTGGTGATTAGGCTGCCAAATTTTTTTGAGGGGTACCTCTTGCTTTAAACACAGAATCATATAGATTGGTTAAGATTGGAAGGAACTTAAAAGATCACCTTGTTCCCACCTTTCTGCCATGGGTAGGGATGCCATTCACCAGATCAGGTTGGTTGTTCCTCATCTAATCTGGCCTTGAACACTGACAGGGATGGAACATCCGCAGCTTCTCTGGGCAACCTATTCCAGTGCCTTACCACCCTCTGAGTACAGAATTTCTACCTAACATTTAATCTAAACCTGTCCTCTTTCAGTTTAAAACCTTTGCCCCTTGTCCTGTCTCCACCATCTGGAGATATAAAAAGTCCCTCTCCCCCCTTTTCATAAGCCCCCCTTAAGGTACTGAAGTGCTTCAGTGAGGTCTCCCCAAAACTTTTTCTTCTCCAGACTGAAAAACCCCTTCATAGCAGAGGTGCTCCAGCCCTCTGATCATCTTCATGGCCTCCTCTGGACCTGCTCTAACGGGTTCATATCTTCTGTTGAGAACTCCAGAGCTGACTGCAGCACTCCAGGTAGGGTCTTGTGAGAGCAGAGTGGAGGGGCAGAATCCCTGGACCTGCTGGTCACTCTGCTTTTGATATAGCCTAGGAAGTGGTTGGATTTCTGGACCATGAGTGCATGCTGTTGACTCATGTCCATATCTTCATCCACAAGAAGCCCAAAAAGCTTCTCCACAGGGCTGATCTTAGTGAGTTCCCCCCTGTCTGGGATTGCCCCAACCCAGGTGCAGCACCTTGCACTTGGACTTATCGAACTTCATGCGAGGTTAGTGTGGGCTGACTTCTCAAGACAGCAAGAGTCATACACACACACTTCTGTAACTCCTTGGGCCTTATTTTCCTCCTGCTAAGCACAGAGTGTGCACAAGCTGCTGTCTGTCATAAAGTCCCTCATTCTCTTACACAGTTGTATTTTAAGGGCAGGAGGGTGTGTCCTGGTAACTTACACCCAAAGTTAGAGAGGAGAGCATGAGATAACTAGGCATGAAGATGAAAATAGTATGGAGTGGAAAGTTAGAAGGTTCCAGCATCCCACCTGTACTGTGATTTTATACATGGGATGAGTGGTGTCAGCCTATTACATAACTATATGCTACAGCCCTCCTTATGACAACCACGAACAACTAGGTTTGTCAGATTTAAAAATCAGGATTAGTAAATGTATGGCAAAGTTTTTGCATTTGTGTGCCTGCACAGTAGCCATCACTCAGGAATTTTCTGGCTATGGGCAAGGTGTCAGGGATGAACATATAACAGTTTAGGCTAAGCCGAAAAAAGGTGCATGGGAGAAAATGGAAAAAAATAGTGATCTAGTTTTTCGATTTCCAAAGTATTAAAACCTAGTATTCTTATCTTGCTGGTATTCTCTTTAATGATTTCAACTATTGTTTTATGCAATAATTTTTCTTTAAATAGTCTCCTTGCTGCATGCATGCAAACACAAACACATCTACTGTAAAAATTCCTAATTTGTATTAGTTGCAAAATATTAGAGCTGCCACTGCCTCTTGAATTAAAGGTTTGTACAGGATAATTGTATACACTTCTGATATAACCTAGAATGGGTTTTTAGGGCAACTTTCTACCAGCTGTTTTTAAGCCATGCAAAGCAGCTAGAACTGTGACCTAGTCCTGTTCTCAGTGGTTTTAGTACACCATTCCCCAAACTAGGAGCTGTAAATATTTGTACTTCCCAGCAACTTTGCAGCAGCTGACATAAGGCACTCATTTAACTGCATCTTCCACTCTGGTTATCTTTGCTTTTTTCTTTCCCTCATGAATGTTTTTGCTCTTTTTGCCAATAGTGCTAAGTTTTTTCAAAACAATTGCTATATAAAATGTACATACATTTGATATTAATTTCCTAGTTTCTCCACAACCTATCAGGAGTGGTATAGAAGTTATTGCCTATATTCCTAGATAAGATAACTTTATAGTATTGATATATATTAATATGAAGCAATAGACATCTATATTTGGAATGCCTCATGCATGTGTTTATCCTTTGTGAGTGGAACCCTGGAACTCTAATATAAGCGCATATAGAAACATGGTAAGGTTTTGTTCTGAAATTGAAGGGTCTGAAAATACAACGGCACAATTATAAAAAGAGTATACCACATCAAGAAACATATCCTCAATCTCAGATTTACAGAGATGGAAACACTTGATCATGTCTGAAAATCAACTGAGAAGGGCCTAAAGTAGTAGCACATATTGTATCAAGAGGAGGAGTGCTTAAATAATTTCTTGCTTTTTCAATCCAGAATGTTCGTTTGGCATCTCATCTATTATATATATTTATATACACATATGTACAACGTATATGTATGCATGTATTTATATGTGTGTGTCTGTGTGTGAATAATGGGTGCTTAAGAAAAAGAAAAGCACCAGTAAGCTGTTACCTGCTGAAAGAAATCCTGATCTAGCAGTATCTTGAACACAGGGAGGCCCTTATTTCCAGCTTCTATGGACATCTTTCAAAAATTAATTTTCAGAGCTAAATTCCTGAATATGGCTCAGGCTGACATGACAGATAGTTCAGCCTGCAGTAGAATCTCTTTCTTCATAACAGGAAAAGATAAAATGGAAAGTTTACTGTATGGTAAAACTTAGTTAGGCCTAAAGTTATTCGTAAGTCTCCCAAGTTTGGTAGCTACTGATACAGAGTTTTAAATCCCCAGTTTTAAAGTACCTGAAATCCATTTTCAACTTCTGTGTACCTTATTGCTCTTTACCCTCACTAAGATCTCGATTAAGATTTTCTTTAAAAGCTTTTCTAAATTAGATTCTTATTACTGAGAAGAAAAGTAGTATCTCTGTTTACCCTTACAAATGGGAAAACGTTTGACTGAATTTGTGTCACAGTACTTTGGTAAAGAATGAAAGACAATTAAATCTAAGTGGGAAATCCGATAAATAATTCACTGCAAGAGCTGAGAGATGCACAGTAGTTTTTCTTGTAAGAAATCCAGAAAGATATTTTGTCTTCTGAAGCTGAAAAAATCTAGAATAAAAGTGAGCGCTTGAAAACAACTATTGTTTCTAATGTTAGCCAGTTTCTCACAGTCAAGTTTTTGCGAAGAGCTTCTGTTAGCTTTTTTTTCCTGGGATCCTGAAAGATTCCATGTATTTTCTGTTGAGGCCTTTGAACAGAAGCTTATGAAATCTTCAATATAAAACTTGGGTTGATTTTCAAACTCAAAGAATACAGGGTTCAGTCACAGAATTACTGATTGAGGCTGAGTCTGTGGTAGATGTACAGTTTTTATGTCCGTCAGCTAATATTGAGATTTGTGTGCCAGTATATAATTATTCCAAACAAAATACGAACCTCAGGGGGTACAAATTGAACCTAAACAAAACAAAAACCCATAAACCTAATAAAATCCTTTCCCACATGAAGGAAAAGAAAAATATTCTGCCATTATAGAAGACAGCAAAATCACAGGTTTCTACAAATATCTGTGAAAGAAATAACAGGCTAGCATTTAATGAAAATTTGCTTTGAGGTTTACTGAAAAAACCATGCTGTTGTTGATAAAGTTGCAATTACAGTGAACTATATTGTTTGCTGAATAAAATTAGGATGTAAAGAGACATTGCTAGGAGAGAAGCAAAAGTGAATTTTGGGGATAATAAGGCTTTCATCAGGGAAATAATCCTAAATGTCGCTAGGTCTATAGAGGTTTTCTTTTCTTTGCTGAATGTTTTATGGACACATTAACACCAAAAAAAAAAAAAAGATAGTGTTTTGTAGAAACTATGGGTTTTTTCTTCAGCTTCCTTGCCTAATGGCAAATATTTGCAGTTTCATGATACTACCCAAAGACTCATGTTCCTTTGAGTTTTCACATGTCTGACATAAATAAGAAACACTCTGAAATAAATAGCAGTTACAAAGAATATATAGGTTTGATAGTTTGTCTTTTTGGACTTTTTAGACACATGAATCAGAATGAGATTACTGTTATTTTAAAACAAAAAAAAAATTTCTCTAAAAACTTGCAGTTAAATTAATATCATTTAAGACGGTCCATGGACTTCATAACTTGATCTGGTATCACTTAAAGGTGAAGACCCACCCACTGTTTTCAAAGGAGACAGGGCAGAAAAGAGATGGAAACAGAGAGCTGGGCTTGTCGTTTATTAAGGCAGAATGGGATTAGCAGCAGCAAAACTGTTAATGCATTATTAAGTAAGAATTTAAATATTGCATGTGAGCCCAATTGCTTATACAATAGTATTAAATTAATTCCAATGACAACACTAAGATGCACAGAATGGTGATAAGATTGTTCTTTCAGTCTTTGATAGATATATCGTCCTGGTTTGTCAGGTAACTACATATATGTCTTTTGACATGCAGAACTAACAGTCTGCTCAAAATTGTTTCAAATTTATTATGACATTTCTAGATAATTAAAAAACACCAGTGCTATTACTCGGCCTGTTTAGCTAGACTTTTTTCTGCTAGAGATATTGGACTTGAAGTAATTTTGATAACTTTCCAGGGAGACAGATGTCATTAAAAGTATGCCATAGATATTTTCCCATCCTGCACCTGCTCAGAATGCTGCCCTCTGTCCTATTATCCAAATTAATGAATTAACTGAGAATTTGGGGTTCAAATTTGCATGCGAACCTCACTGTTGATTTTGAATTTATGTTCTTTATTTGTGCTTTCAATGAGATATGTTTTGATTTGCATTTTGGTTCTAATTTTTTCTTTTTTTCTTTATGTCATTTCAAGGCCCATAAATTTCAGACAGGACGTCTTTTATGTCTGATTTCTAAAGCTCTTTAAGGATTGCTTTGTGGTTTCACATAAATTATCTTGTTTTGGCCTGTTTTTTTGCTTGTTAGCCATTACATATTGCAGTTGGCAATACTTTTTCCACAAGATTTTTGCTGGGTTTGATGTGATCCATATTCTATTGGGTTATGTTTCCCAACCCAGGGACCATTAGCCCAGTTATGTGGATGTTAGCAGAGACATTCTCATTAGCTTCCATAAAAGCAGCCAAAGCAAAAAACTTTTGCAAAATCAGCAAATTGCTGTTTATAATCTCCAACAATGCTCTAGCTCCCTAAATCAGCAGAATCACTCCAACTTGTTTCACAGGGAGTCTGGCCAGCATGCATGTCATCAGAAAGGTTTTTTCAGAACCCAGCACTATTTAGATCAGCCTCTAGGACGTAACAAACCCAAAAGTCTTGTTAAGAGCACCTGTGATAGGATCTTTGATATAATTTCTGATTAAAAGCTCCTCCTTGAACAGAACAAACTGCAATGAACTAGAAATGAATTCCAATTGATCACATACAAGGGTTTGCCAATGAGGAAGAACTGAAAGGAGACAGGGGAAAATTGTATTAAAATGAATTCATCTTTCATTAAAAAAGAATAAGACAGACATATTTATACCACTGAAGATAAGTTTCAGATGCTTTCACTTACTCTGAGAAATCTCTTCTTATATAATGTAACACAGTGATGTCACAATCAATCTGATGGATGGGGAAAAATAGAAATGTTACATTTTTCTTTCCATGACAGCAAATATTAACACATTATGCACATTAATGCATGCAAAAATCACATAATTTAGAAGACAATCTCTGCATGAAACATTCTTCAGCACACAGCATTCTAGTTGCAAAAGGAAAAAAAAAGAGGTAGGAAAAAAACCCCAATATTCTTTTCATACAATATGATTTTTCTGGTGTTTGTACTTAATAATTTATATTTATTCTAAGTTATTGCTCTTATACATTGTTGCCTTGTATATAAAGGATATATCTTACCAATTCCTTTCATCAAGTATCCACTCCCTATACTTCATTTCCTACTCTTAATTGATTGCTGTGTTTAAATTTTACACAAACCTTTATCCTTCCAAACTACACTTTTTTATAGAATATCAATCTTCTCTAAGAAAAGAAAGAGCTTCCCTTTTGCTGAAGAGACCTAAATGTGCACAGCACAAAAAAAGAGGAAAAGAAATTGTCTATTTATTTGCCTTATCAATTTTGAACATACATTAGTTAAGCATTCACACATTATTTATCTTCTTTTCTTTTTCTCTATGGCATGGAACCAAAGGACAGTGTTTCAGAAAGGCAGCACTCACAGTTCAAAGAAATAATGTTTAAGGTCATTATTGCAGCACTGAAGCATTTCCTTTCTCTTTGTGCATCAAACTGACAGTTTTGATGAAAGATAGGGCTGCTCTTTCTTCCAACTTCTTTCTCAAAAAAATGTTTTGTTTTTCTTTTAAGCAATTGTCTTTCATGTTTACTTAATTTAATTGTGCAAACTGCAGAATTGGACAGGAAAGCAGATGTGGCCTAAAGTTGTAATTACTCACAAAAATCTTCAAAGACAGTGAGGAGAAACCATTTGAAGAACATGATCGATGTAGCTGTCATTTGACAAACAAATGTAATCATAACAGATGCCTCTGCATGTTGCTGGTTAGTTTGCTACAGTTAAAGATAAAGTAAGAGTATAAGATAAGCAGAATATTTAGTATTCAGGTTTTTTCTATAATTTAATAGTTTGAAACTTAAAATTATTGCAATGATCTTCAACAAACTAGTCTATTTCAGAAAGCCATAAATTCTCTCTGACCTGAAATAATGCAAAAGTCCTAATATTGAACTTGGAAGAAAACAAAATAAGGCATCAAAAAAAGTGGAAATAAAATATCAGAAACTCATTTTAAAACATAAAGGGCAATTTCTCACATACAGCCATGAAAATAAGAAATATGGTACATAGGAAAGAATTAGAACGCAAAACCTTTCTGAACATAATCATTGCATATAAAAATTCCAAATTCCAAAGCTGCAGCATATGGAAACAGCAGGGTTTTTACACTTAATTGTGTGATGCAAAAACCTAAATGCTTTAATTCAGCCTGTATTGATCTAATTCCAAGGTCACTGAAAGGTCTGAAAAGTGTTGAGGATGAAAGGGCAGAGGACTCAGACAAGCATAAGCCTTTCCAGAAGCAAAGGATCTGGCATCAGGGTAGCTCTTGTAAAAAATATTAACCACACAATGTAGACATGTTCAAGCACACATGTACACACAGTGGCAGCTAGAGCTGTGACACATGGCATGAGTTTTGGGGAATAATACCCACGACTCATTTCATGAGTAATTTAAGCATCTTTCGCCTCATTTCAGAAAAAGTAATCTCTGATTTTAGCAATGATATCTGGTTGAAATGAGGGACACCTACTTCACACTTTTGCTGCCACATGCAGTCTGGAAGACATTCATGCAAGTGAATATCTACTGACACAATAAATGGCTACTAAACTATTTGCAGGCCTTAATATTTTGCTCTCCTGTGTGACTACCTGGTCTGTCAGTCTGGCAGGACCTGTTCTATGGATTGCTGATGCCTCCTATATTTCTTCTTATCTACCTTTTCATGTTTGACTGCACTAGAGCTCACTGATCAGTTAAAATAGCATTGGTTAGCTGGCCATCCAGCTCCAATGGTGGATCCCTTCCCAGTTGGTTTCTAATAACTAAGTTTCATTTTATTGCCTAGCTTACTACTGGATTTCATTTTTTGGTAGTGAACTCACTGTTTAGCCTCTTGACTTGATTTCTGACACTGTGTTGAACCTCTGCTAACCTTTCTAACCATTTTTTCTCCCCTCATATGTTCTTTAATTCACTATCTTCTTAGTGTCTCCTTCTTTTCCTTTCACCCTCTGGCAGGCTACCACATTCTTGTCACTTTGCCCTGCAATAGATGGTGTGTACTCTCATAGCTCTCAAGCTACTGATAGTTACCATATTTCTTTTCTTCATGTGGCAGGAAGCCAGACTTAAACATAAAACAAATAAATAGCATAAAGTATTAGAAAACTGCAAGCACTAACATTTTTTCTTTCTTGCTTTCAGCTCTACCCTAATGCCTTGAGCAAGACTGTTACACTACTACTTAAGAAAAATGATGTAATCATTGAACCTCAATGTCCACTTTAAAGTGCTAACTTCTCCAAGTCCAAAGGCATTCATTTTGCAAAGGAATAAAATTTTGTTTCATTAATATTGACATTTTGTCCCAGTGGTCAGAGAACAGTCTCTCCTGAAAGACCTTTATTCCTTTTTATCCTTTTAATCCTGATTGTCTGTAATCTTATTCTATCCTAGAAAACAACAGTAAGAATTTTTTTCTTCAGACTATGTTTCTTCAACATATGTTAAATTTTAAAGAAAAAGCTAAAATACTCATTACTGGAAAAAAAATTAGTATTGTATATAGTATTACCATATGTCTCATGTTGTTTCTTCCTACCTAATGACCCACATTTGATTTTTTAGATTTTTAAATTTTAGGATTAAAAAATATTATATTCCTATGCACATTATATTCTAGATTTCCTGAGCAATGTTCAGTCAAAGCAAAATATAGTCTCAAGAATGAAATGTTTTAGTACCTTTGTTAGCTTTTCTGTAGGCCACTTGCCATCCTGGAATATCAGAAACTTTCATCCAAACCAGAATGAATCATTTCACTGCAGGAAGGTTATTTTTGATAGAAACACAAAGGGGCACATAATGGTTTTACTGTAAGTAGTTTTGCTTCCTTAATTTCAAGTACCCAAAGTAATTGCTCTTCCTGAATATTTCTGGGGCCTTCTTCATATTATATACATGCCGTGATACTAATTAGAGCAAGAACAGGGAAAGGGACAAAGATACTGATGGTTCTTGGAACAAGAATATGGCTAGAAAGATGGGGTAGGGAAGATAAAAAAATTTAAAACTTTTTTTTGGCAATCACAGATTCATGAAAATCCTTAAGGGATGGGCTGACTCAACTAAAGTCAGCTGGAATTTTGGGATGAATCTGTTTTAACCTCTTCCTCCTACTGAGAACCCCAAGATGAAATGACATAATTAGAAAGAAATACAATCTCTATTAGAATATTAACTAGAACATGAAAATTCAAAATAAGAGAAGAACAGAAAGTTTTAAAGAACTTTATTAGTACAAACTTCAACAAATATTTTAGACAGCCCCTGCTGTCACTTAAGAGAGTTTCCTAGGTGCTGTGTGTTCTCCTCAGCAATTTCACTTTGTACTGCAAACTTGCAACTCTTTGCATTAGATCTTCCTGTCTCAAAATCTGCTGTCTGAAAGACTGAATTTATTTAATTTCTTCCAGGGCAGGATAAAAGGATAAAGCTCCTCCTTTTTAGGGAGTTTCACCAAAACAAGTTTCTCCCATTTTAAAGGAATGTAGAGTAAATGTTCTGGTGCAGTTTTGGGCACCACAATATTAGAAAGTCATGAAGCTATTGGAGGGCATCCAAAGAAGGGCCATGAGGGTGGTGAAGGCTCTGCAGGGGAAGCAACATAAGGAGCTGTTGAGGTCACTTGATCTGTTTGGTCTGGAGGAGAGGAGNAATAAATATACACAAATATATTCCAGTCATCTGCCTTTGCATCCCCTAGCACCAGTACCTTTTTGAACTCCCGACCCCATGCTGAACACTGACTGAACATCCTGCAGTTCATCTCAGTGCTACTGTGCAGTGTCAGAACACTTGGCTGCAAATCAAACTCTATTTTTTTTTATAAGTACTCAAAGAAAAAGGCTGAAGGTGACATTTTGGCCTT